>BLSH010411801.1:593924-604628 GCA_018402905.1 Glandirana rugosa
CCACGTTGGGAAGACATATATACAAACCGAGAGAGTAAGGGCTACTACACTGCAATGGAGATATACTGCATAATACTATTGCATTAGGGTGTGCACCACAAGATATAGGTGTCAGTAGTTTATTTTTATTTTTACAATTTCATTTTTTTATTATTTTTTACAATATTATATTTTATTTTTATTTTTTTTTACATTTTTTTAGGAGCCCTGCTGCAAGGGCACTTTGGTGAAATATCAGGGGTCTAACCAGACCCCTGATGTCTCACTTTTGAGACAGAGAAAGAAACTTAGGACAGAGATTTCCCTGTCCCTTTCTCTGCAGCCAGGCAGCAGGGGAAATGTGCACAGTACAGGGTGATTAGAGTGTGCCCTATGTGCGCAAGCCTATGATCTTAGTATCAGAAGTAGATGATGCCTGAACAAAGGTGGTACGGGGGGAGGGGGGATACACAAATGAAAGCCTTTCCTGAGAATCTCTTTTAACCACTTCAGACCCGGAAAGCTTTCCCCCTTTATGACCAGAGCACTTTTTGCGATTCGGCACTGCGCTGCTTTAACTGACAATTGCGCGGTCGTGCGACGTTGTACCCAAACTAAATTGACGTTCTTTTTTTACCAAAAAAAGAGCTTTCTTTTGGTGGTATTTGGTCATCTCTGCGTCTCTTCTGATCACCGCTATAAAAAAAAAGGGGCGACAATTTTTAAAAAAACCCAATATTTCTTGCTTTTTGCTAAAATACTAATCCAAAAAAATATAAAAAAACAAATTTATTCATCAGTTTAGGCCGATATATATTCTTACTCATATTTTTGGTGAACAAAAAAAAATTGGCGTATATTGATTGGTTTGTGCAAAAGTTGCCGCGTTTACAAACAATGAGAATTAATTTATGGGGTTTTTATTTTTTACTAATAATGGCGGCGATCTGCGATTTTTAGCGGGACTGCAACATTGCAGAGGACATGTCGGACACTTTTGACACTTTTTTGGGACCATTGGCATTTATACAGCAGTCAGTGCTATACAAATGCACTGATTACTGTGTAAATGTCACTGACAGGGAAGGGGTTAACACTAGGGGGCGATCAAGAGGTTAACTGTGTCCCCTAGGATGTGTTACTAACTGTGTGGGGGCTGGGCTGACTGGGGGAGGAGAGTGATCGTGGCTCCCATACACAGGAAGCAAACGATCACACTCCTTCCTCCCTGCCAGAATGGATCCCCATTCTGTCACTGCGGGGGAGCGATCATGGTTAGCCAGCAGACATCGAGTCCACCCTACCCGCTCCCTGGCTCCCCCCGCTACACAGTGAGCATGCGAGCGCGTCTTCGGCGGCGCACGCTCACGATCTGCAATCTTGCAGCTTCCGTCAGTTGACGGCGATATCGAGCCAAGTTGCTGCCATCCACAGCGGGCAGTCGACAACTGGTTAAGAGGTACGTTTATACAATTTACATATTGCTTAAAGCAGGGGTGCCAAACTTTGAAGAGCGAGGGCCACTTTAGCAATTTGGAAACCAGTCACGGGCCACAATAAGCATAGCGGGCAGATGACAGGTCTGTGTCCACTCTGCATATGCATAGCAGACACGGACACATCCCACTCTATTTAGATTGGAGGCCCCCTCCAATCTGATCTGCCCAGACAGAAGGGGACAGATCCCCTTCTGTTTCTTTAAAGCACATTGGATTGGAAATTGGCGGGTGCAAACGGACACAAGTCCATTTACATGTGCCGTTCTATAGAGGTGAATGGAGAGTCCATTTGGGTCCATGTGAAAAATGGACCAGTGGACCCGATCAGACTGATCATGTGAAAGGGGCCTAAGGCTGCTCTCACACTGATGCACTACAGTTTACCATCACCTCAAATGACCTCAATCTTCACTTCTTCCTCAGGATTCCTGCAGGTATCACTGGCTGCTGCTGTTCCCCAGGTGGGTATGGCTGCTGCTGGCTGTGCTCCAAGGATGGTACTGCTGGTGTGTACTGTTGGCTGATACTACTGGCTGGTACTGCTGGCTGGTACTGCCGGCCTTTACTGCTGGGTAGTATTGCTGGCTGGTACTGCTGGCTGGTACTAATGGTGGATACTGCTGGTGAGTACTGTTGGCTGGTAATGCTGGTGGGTACTGCTGGCTGGTACTGTTGGTAGGTCCTGCTGGCTGGTACTGCTGGGGGTATTGCTGGCTGGTACTACTGGTGGGTCCTGCTGGCTGGTACTGCTAAGGGTACTGCTGGGGAAACTGCTGGCTGATACTGCTGGCTGGTACTGCTGGCAGGTACTGCTGGGGGTACTGCTTGCTGCTACTGCTGGCGGGTACTGCTAGCTGGTACTGCTGGGGGTACTGCTGAATAGTACTGCTGGATGGTACTGCTGGGGGTACTGCTAGATGGTACTGCTGGGGATACTGCTGGGTGGTACTGCTGGCTGGTACTGCTGGGGATACTGCTGGCTGGTACTGCTGGGGATACTGCTGGCTGGTACTTCTGGGGGTACAGCTGGCTGGTGCTGCTGGCTGGTACTGCTGGATGATAATGCTGGCTGGTACTGCTGGGGGTACTGCTGGATGGTACTGCTTGCTGGTACTGCTGGGGGACCTGCTGGGGGTACTGCTGGGGGTACTACTGGAAGTTACTGCTGGATGGTACTGTTGGATGATACTTCTGGATGGTACTAATGGTGGTACTGCTGACTGGTAATGCTGGCTGGTACTGCTGGATGGTACTGCTGGCTTCTACTGCTGTCTGGTACTGCTGGTGGTACTGCTGGATGGTATTGCTGGATAATACTGCCAGCTGGTACTGCTGGGGGTATTACAGGAAGGCAGTGCTGGATGGTACTGGTGGGGGTACTACTTGATGATACTGCTGGCTGGTACTGCTGGGGGTACTGCTGGTGGTACTGCTGGATAGTACTGCTGGCTGGTACTGCTGGGGGTACTGCTGGCTGGTACTGCTGGGGGTACTGGTGGATGGTACTGCTGGCTGGTACTGCTGGGGGTACTGCTGGATGGTACTGCTGGGGGTACTGCTGGCTGGTACTGATGGGAGTACTGCTGGGGGTACTTCTGGATGGTACTGTTGGGAGTACTGCTCCATGGTACTGCTGGATGGTGCTGCTGGGGGTACTGCTGAAAGGTACTGCTGAGGGAACTGCTGGTACTGCTGGGGGTACCGCTGGCTGGAGCTGCTGGTAGCTGCTGTCTCAGATTACAGGTTTTCATCCCACCATACCCAAGCATCAGTGTGACAGGAGGCAGCGCTGGAGGAAGCATGCAGCTGCAGTAGAGAGCAGAGCCGATGCTTCCTGTATCTCTCCAGTCACAGGCGGAGTACATTTTGTATCAATCCGCCTATGACAGAAGCCGGCGCTATACAAGAAGTATCGGCTCTGCTTCCTTTAACACTGATGCTCGGGGATGGCGCGGGATCAGTGCTTAGATGTGGTGGCAGCATTAGTTTTCCTTTTTCAAGCTAAATACATTTTTTGCAAGTACAGGAAAATACCTGCTGATCCTGTCAAAAGTTTAGTGGACTGAACTGAAATCGCAAACAATACTTTCACCAGTTTTCTTCTGTAGAATACAGGACATTCCCCACCACCGCTAGATTAAGTATAGTAAGTGAGTGTTGTTAGTCTAGGTAAAAATAAATGATGGGAGGAAGGGATCCTATTAGGAGACCTTCTAGATCTTAGACCCATGGGGGAGATTTACTAAAACTGGAGCACTCAGAATCTGGTGCAGCTTTGCATGGTAGCCGATCATCTTCTAACTTCAGTTTGTTCAATTAAGCTTTGCCAACAAATCCTGGAAGCTGATTGGTTTCTATGCAGAGCTGCACCAGAGTTTGCACTCTCCAGTTTTAGTAAATCCCCCCTATAGTGTCTGGTACTAAATCCCTAGAAAATAAAACCTAACTAAAGAATTGAGGACTTTAAAGGTACCACGTATGTATAAAAAGTAAATCTTTTATTCTATAAATGTTAAAAAGACATATATAACATTAATAAGACAAAAATACCACATGTCAATATTACAGATACATGGGATTGTATTGTTTATGATCACTCGTCATTCCTGCTGTAACTTCTATGCATTTCACTGGTCTATGCCCGCTTCATCAGGAAGACAACTACAGTTAAGCTCTACAATGATTGAAGGTACATTTATCAAAACAGCAATGTAATGACATCAAATCCAACAGGTTTTTCCTCTGTAAAAGGGAGTAAGAGTATAACATACCGGTACTTTACACGTGAAACATTAACAAACATAATCACAGATACCACCATTGATTGCAATCTTCTAGAAGGAATCAATCAGATCAGGTCCCCTATGAGAGTTCTACATAGGGGACTGGGTTTATGTCATGACTGATCCTGTGTCCTATTTAGGAATACCCTGTGTCCTATTTAGGAATACCCTGTGTCCTATTTAGGAATACTAGAAGTAGAAGGGAGAAAGGAACATGGTGGTAGTGCTGGACATAGACATAGGTGACCATATATGTCTGCTGTTAGGGAAGATCAATCTTCCATCATCTCAATAGTTAAATATCAGTTACAACATATCAACTCCAGTGTCGGGGGCCCACTTCTTCCCAAAAAGTAGGGGTGTAGTTGGGAGGACAGATCTGTTGGATTTAATGTCAGTACATTGCTGTTTTGATAAATGTACCTTCTATGATTGTAGAGCTTGACTTTAGTTGTCTTCCTGATGAAGCGGACATAGACCTAAGGTGAAGGTTTTTCTACTTTTCTTAACCTCCCTGGCGGTATGATTTTTGGTGCTGAAAGCGGTACGATTATTTTGCATGAAAATTTGGCGTTTTATATTGTAGGCCTGTAATTCTTAGGAATAGCTCACTTAAATCTGTCCAAACAAGAGTCTAGTAGACATCCTGGGTATGATAAAGTTTGAAAAATGAAATCATAAATTATAATATAATAAATAACTAAAAATAATTATCAAAAATAATAACGTAATAGTAATAAAATTTATTCAATAATGTAATCAAACCAAAAACACTGAAATTTGCTCATTTGCAGAATTGTCACTGTCGTCACTTTCAGTTTCTGATGATAAATTTCCCCAAAAATCAGTATCACTCAATTCTGCAAATGATTCTTATTTACTATCGGTGTTTTCTAGCCAATCAAAAACCACTTTTGACGTAAAGGGACACTTTTTGGTTGCTATGGACATTCTCAAGTTTCCAGGCAGAAAGCATGACATTTATAATATAAAAGTGCATGCAGGGCACTGGACAAACCACTAGGGACAAAGGGGGTGTGAAATGTTTTCATACAGTAATGTAATCTATAAGATTACGGTGTACTGTATGTGTGCTGTGTGTTTCACTTTTTGAATTTCCCGCCGATCTCCGTCCCCGTGCGATGCGACGCTCGCCGGGAACGGAGCCCGGCACACAGGAGTCATCTGCCGGCGGACAGAGCTCGCAGACACGGCGGGGGACATCGCTGGATCCAGGGGACAAGGTGAGTAGCGCTGCCTGGATCCAGCAATGCAATCCCGAGTGTGGCTCGGGGTTACCGCTAATGATACTGAAATTCCACCCCGAGCCACACTCGGATTACCGCCAGGGAGGTTAATATCATGAAAAACTGATATTTTTATAAGACATTAAAAAATGTTAATCGATTAAAAAAAAAAGTAAAAGAAAAAAAATATTGCGAAAGTGTCCAATTATGTGTACACACACTATTAGTGTGTTTGTTCTTCTTTATGGCTTGTCAGAGCTAAGGAATTTATCTCCCTTTTGAGATACTGGATTGATCTACAGTAGATATAGAATGAACTCTGCATGAAATAAGTTAAATCTCATCAGGAAAGATCTTGCCTCACTTGGACTTGCCTGCAGATTGAAGGCTTACTTCCTTCTGTAAAGGTTCTCATTTATCCAGGTCATGGTATAACTGGCAGCAGCTAGTCAAATTCAACTTGTCTTGTTCTATAATGTTGAAAATGTTTCACCACACATCCAAGCAGTTTCCTCAGTTCTAATGAGTATCAGAAACATACCCCAACATTTATAGCCATATGGATAATGCTGATCATGATGAAATGTGTCAAGGCAAATGCCGATTGTCCAAGAATGTGGACAATTCACTGAACCCTCCATGCAGTTCAAAATTGCCAACTTAAAACCACACCCCATTGAAGTTTGGGGGGGATCTTGAAAATTAATTCTGGCCATTTTCAATGCTAATAGTCAAGGGCTTGTCAAAAAAGGGCATATGAAGCTGGGTTTTACCATGGGAGACAGCATACAGCATCCATCTTTTAATGTGACTCAAGGCAGGAGGGAAAAATCACCAATCCTTTTAATTTAAATCGTTAGTACACGCGATTAGAACAGCCGACGTACAACGGTCATGAGCAGTGCCAGGGACACTGTATTCCTGCATTCCATATTTTGGATATGTAACTTATTTTTCTTTTTACCTTTTTCTGTATAGTTGGCTTAACTAAATCAGCTGCACTTCAATCTGATTCATTACAACTTAAAAAATGCTTTTTTAGATACTGTAGCTTTGGTTGTGGAACCTGATTTTTTTTGCCTGTGGTAATAAAATATGTTAAAACAGTATAAGTAGAAGCTGCAGCAAATCTAAAAGCTATAGGAAAGTGTACACTTGAAAAATAAAACTAAAGACCTCAACTTTGCAGAAATTGACTAATGGCACAATAGTTTAATATAGATGTTGAGAATTTTTTACACAGTACAAAATTACATTGTCTTTTTTCCTAAAATAGACAACATTATGCTACTTAAAGGACATACAGCATGGGTTTACATCTAGTTTAAGATAGACATGTGCATGACGAAAAAATGTGTTTAGTTTTGATTTGTTACTCTAGTTAAGTTTGGGGGGATCTTGAAAATGAATTTAGTTTCGTTAAATTTGGTTGATTTGTTCAATTCGTATTCGGAATTCGTTTTATGTCTTTTTCGAGTTTCCTTAGAATTTACCATTTTTTTTGATTTGAAATGTTCAAATCGATAAATTTTGAATTGGTAGAATCGAAAACTTTTGATTTTTTTTTTTTATTATTCAAATGTGGCAAAGTGAACAAACAAAAAGAAAAATCTTCATCAAATGATTACAATGACTCTTTAAATCACCTTTAGCTTAACAAAAGCAGCATTATTTTGAAATGGTACTCTAATAACGCACACAAACACAAATCTTTGATTTCAGCAATATGTGTACACTAAAGCCTCGTACACACGGTTCGACGGTCATATACAACAGGTCGTACGAATGACCGTTGTATGCGAAATCGATCATTCGTACGCGCGATTAGAACAGCCGACGTACAACGGTCGTACAACAGAAGTTGTATGAGCAAACTAGAAAACTTGGTAGTACCAACAAGCGGTCTTACGATTGTTGTATCGTGTGTACAGAGAAGTTGGTCCAACAAGTTGTATTGTGCAAAACACGCATGCTCAGAAGTCAGGAACGGCCAGACACTAATTACATGCACCTGAACTTTCTCTTTATACGTTCATAACACATCACTACGTTCAGCTTGGTCGTACGGTTGTGTAGTGCATGTCAGTATGCTAGACACAACAGCCAACATACGATTTGGTCCGTTCGGTCGTACGACCGTTGAACCGTGTGTACAAGGCTTTAGAATTCAATTGGAGTTCGATGTAAAATTAGATTTGAATTTCAGTCCGAAATTCGGGCGAATTTTGCTTCGTTATTTGGAGCATTCTGTAAAATTTGTTGATATATCCAAATCTCAGAATAACAAAAAATTTGTCAGAATAATAATTTGGAACAAAACTAACCACACAAGTCTAGTATAACCACTTCAGCCCCGGAAGGATTTCCCACTTTAGGACCAGAGCCCTTTTTGCGATTTGGCACTGCGTCGCTTTAACTGACAATTGCGCGGTCGTGCAACGTTGTACCCAAACGAAATTTGCATCCTTTTTTTCCTACAAATAGAGCTTTCTTTTGGTGGTATTTGATCCCCTCTGCGTCATTTCTGATCGCCACTATAAACATAAGAAGAGCGACAATTTTGCAAAAAAACCCAAATTTCTTACTTTTTGCTAAAATACAAATTCCAAAAAAATATATAAAAAAACATTTTTTTTCTATCGGTTTTGTTCGATTTATATTCTTCAATCGGTGTTTATTGATTGGTTTGCACAAAAGTTGCCGCGTTTATGGATGATGAGAATTAATTTCTGGGGTTTTTATTTTTTTTTATTTTTTACTGCGATATTGCAGCAGACATGTCGGACCATTTTGACACTTTTTTGGGACCATTGGCATTTATACAGCGATCAGTGCTATAAAAATGCACTGATTACTGTGTAAATGCCATTGGCAGTGAAGGGGTTAACCTGTAGGGGGCGCTCTAAGGGTTAACTGTGTTCCCTGGGCGTGTTCTAACTGTGTACGGACTGCCCTGGCTGGGGAAAGGGGATGATCACAGCTTCCATTTACAGGAAGGCTATGATCATCGCCCTTCCCCCTTCAACAGAACGGATGTTCGTGTTTACTTACACGGACCTCCGTTCTTTCAGTGTGGGGGAGCCATCGCGGGTAGCCGGCGGCGATCGAGTCCGCCCTACCCGCTCCCTGGCCCCCCCCGAACACAGTAAGCGCGCGAGCGCGCCTCCGGCGGCGCGCGCACGCTCACAATGCTAGTTATCGCGGCCGCCGTCCTGTGACAGCGGTTCGCGATAACGAACCACCTTGTCACCGTCACGCTGCGGCGGGCGGTCGGCAAGTGGTTAAGGGACCAGTACCCTCAAGTCCTACACTGATCTGTCCTTATGCATGTTTTCCAGCAGCACTCCCAATGCTTTTCTTATTACAGCTAAGCATATTGTCAATATGACTGCTTTTTACAATGAAGGGGCTGGCACATAGCAAAGCCCTCATTATTGGCCATTCTAAGCCATCTGACCTTTATAGGCCAGGAAGTGCATTATTGGAAGTTGGCTGCTCCGGAGAAGAGTTGCATTTAGTTTGATCTACGAAGGGGTTGGGTTTGTGGAAACCTGTGCATGACGTAAACCCAAAGCTCACCCCAACTGGCACCAAAAAGGAATCCCAAAGTATGAGTGTCCACTGCATGGGTCATGCAATGCTATACACATGTTGGGAGGTTTGAAAGTTTGTTAAACCACCCTTTTTTAATAAAATGTTCCAATCATCATAGTCCACCAGGCTCTTCTGATTAGTGGAAATTTTGAAGCACACAATGCTTCCAGTTTGCTGCACTGACAACCTCCATAGAGGAACAGGAGGAATAAGCATGCCGTGATGTCCAGAGAGACAAAAACAGGGAAAATAACATATGTCTTATTTTATTACATTATTATTACTATTATTATGTAGAATATATCACTAACACAAACTTCTGGTAAGAGGAATATGCAGATATGGAAAAGTGAACTTCTTACATGCGTACATTTTATGTATATTCATTATCTGGGTTATACTGATCCTTTAAAGCTGTACATAAACTAATACAAAAAGCAGCGTGCTGCAGGTGGTCTACATTTACATAGTTATTATCACAAGCCCAAAGCTTTCGCCCATTATTTGAGAGTAATGGGAGCTGTTTAATATAAGAGTTTGGAAAGTTCACTGATTTCTTTTAATGCAGTAAAACTGTCAAATTCTGAGGCAAACACAATACAACAGATGTTAGATGGGTATTGGTTACATTAATGTTTCATATAATATAAGCCTGATTGTCTTTGTTACTTCTCGCCCTCGTCTGACATTATTCTGCTGCAAATCACATAACATTTATTGTAAATTATTTTGTGAAGCGACATCTAAAATGTCATCTGGAATATTAGAATAGAATTTGTAGAGCTCATATCTTATTTTCAGCGTGAATTGACTGCCAGTTCCAAAAGATTTAAATATAAATTATGCAAAGCTCTACCTTAAAGAGCATGGGAACCTCCTTAAAGAACATAATTTATGTTTGATCATTTTGATTGCATCCCTTAGTAGTGTACTTGAAGAAAGTGTAGTGTTTGTAGACAACCAAAGAAATGTCCGTTTAAAATACGTGTCTAGCTAAAAATGGTTTATCAACTTTTGAATAGTAGGAGAAAGGTTAGAACACCTGATGGATTTTTACTGCTACCCATGGCTTCTTTAGAGAAATGTCCTCTCATTTTCTGTCTTGATGACAATTAGTGTTGAGCGAACCCGGACTGTAACGTTCGGGTCCGTACCGAACTTTCGGGTGTCCGTGGCACGGACCCGGACCCGGACATTTCAAAAATCGTTCGGGTTCGGTCCGGGGTTCTGCTATTTTACTCCACGTGTTGAGAAGCTGCAGGGCAGCCAATCAACAAGCGTTTCACTGGTTTGCCCTTAGAAGCCATCACAGCCATGCCTACTAATGGCATGGCTGTGATTGGCCAGTGCATCATGTGACCCAGCCTCTTTATAAGCTGGAGTCACAGTGCTGCAGTCACATGCTCCTTGGGTTAGTATAGGGAAAGGTAGCTGACGGCGTGAGGGACAGATTTCAGCCATTTTAAGACCTGATCCTGCATCCTGAGATAGATTACTTTACTACTGCTGTCTGTGCTGTTGCTCTGAGGACAGATAGCAGAAATTAGAGATTTCACATACCGCTGCTTTGAGTTGCAGATCAAGCTCTGCATAGAACAACGA
>BLSH010411801.1:605885-618106 GCA_018402905.1 Glandirana rugosa
ACACTGGTGATACTGTCATTTAGTGTCACCAGTTCACTAGCCGACCAAAAAGGACAGGAGACCGTCAGTTCCACATACAGGTAATCTATATAATGGGAGTGAAGGACAGGATGACTGTTGTTGAATTGGTCTGTCCTTCGTTCCCTTTAGTTTTCTCCTCGTAAAAACAAACACAACAACAAATTCTAAAAGAGCTTGAAGGAAAGACAATTTAACAGTAATCTCAACTCGCTTGTGGACCTTCAAGCCCAAGACGACCAGGCAGGCTTGAAGCCCTGTTTCAGGCCCAGGCCCAGGCCTGCCTTGGGCTTGCTAGCGTGCCTGTTGCTTGGGGTAACTTTAGTTACCCCTTCCGTGCGATCGTTCGGGTTCCGTCCGGACCCGGACCCGGACTTTGTCCCGAAGTTCGGACGGACCAGCAGAACCCGAACTTCCAGGTGTTCGCTCAACTCTAATGACAATTTAACAGAAAGGAAGTTCGAGAAAATCTTAAACAACAACACAAACAAAAATGCTCCTCTTTTGATTTCCCTTGCTTCCTGTCTGGTTAAGTTGTTGTCAGTAGGACAGGAAGTGAGGGTAATATATCTAATGGACATACACCTTGACTGCCAGAGGACAGGAAAAACCAGCCGATCACTTGACCACTGTGATTTACTGTCATAGTGGTCACATGTTTGGAAATTGGCCCCACTGGCTACCAATCATTAGCAGGCACAACGAGCTGTCTTTTAAAACCTCCTAGCAGGGAACAAGAGCTGTCTTTCATAAACATTGGCCACCCAGCTATGCATATGTGAGGTGTGTGGGCATTAAAGTCCACCCTTTTGCCACTGCACATACACTCACCAGCCACTTTATTACGTACACCAGTTCAATTGCTTGGTAACATACATTTCTAATCAGCCAATCCCATGGCAGCAACTCAATGCCTTTAGGCATCTAGACGTGGTGAAGTTCAAACCGAGCATCAGAATGGGGGAAAAAATGGGATTTAAGTGACTTTGAATGTTGCATGGTTGTTGGTGCCAGATGGGCTGGTCTGAGTATTTAAAAAATTGCTCTCTAGGGTTTACAGAAAACAGAAAAGAATGAAAATATCCAGTGGGCAGCAGTTGTGTGGACAAAAATGCATTGCTGATGTCAGCGGAGAATGAGCAGATTGGTTTGAGATGATAGAAAGGCAACAGTAACTCAAATAACCACTTGTTACAACCAAGGTATGCAGAGTACCATCTCCACTGGGTGCCATGTCTGTCAGCTAAGATCAGGAAACTGAGGCTACAACTTACACAGGCTCACCAAAATTGGACAATGGAAGATTGGAAAAACATTGCCTGATCTGATGAGTCTCGATTTCAGCACAACCCTACCATTTTTCAGATGGTAGGGTCAGAATTTGGCATAAACAACACGAAAGCATGGATCCATCCTGCCTGTTCAGGCTGGTGGTGATGGTGTAATGGTGTGGGGGATATTTTCTTGGCACACTTTGGGCCCCTTAGTACCAGTTGAGCATCGTTTAAACACCATAGCCTACCTGAGTATTGTTGCTGACCATGTTCATCCCTTTATGACTACAGTGTACCCATCTTCTGATGGCTACTTCCAGTAGGATAATGCACAGTGGCGCCCGACCACCGCCCCCATGCTCTATCCACGGCCGCCACCCCCATGCTCTATCCGCAGCTGCTATTTTGACAGAACATCACCACCCCCTATGCATGCGCCTGGCCCCTTTCAGGATGCCGGGCACATGAATTACAGTGGCGGGAGTGTTTTTTTGAAGCACCTGAAGCACCAGAGGCTCTAATTGGCTTCAAAATGGGGTGGGTTCATGGCACAGAGTATTGCGCTACGAGCCCACCCAGGCGTTACAAGAGTGAACCATTTAGAAGCAGGTCAAAGACCCATTTTCTGATTGGCCGAAAAGAGAAGAGTGCCAATTGGCAACTGAGGAGGAGGGAGGTAACGGAAGCCGCTGCAATGCCTGTGGAGAGCAAAGGAAGGGAAAGCTGTCGCTGCCGCTGAGCAAGGGAAGCCGCCAGTGAAGCCCAGGAGAAGCAATGCCAACCATAGATGGGGTGAGTGCACCAGACAATGTTGTAAAGCCATATTGACTTGCAATGCTTATCCCTCCTCCTCTAGTCTGAATGCTTATGTCCAGAGGATTAGAGAAGGCAAGTCTGAACACTGACTGTAGTGTTATTAAAAATTGAAGTATTTTTCTTAAGAATAAAAAACTGTATTAAATAGCTCTTTAATATTTGCCTATACTTGAAATAGCCAGAGGGTCAACACGACAGCCAATAAGAAGCATTTTAAAGGGCGAATTTTGCAATGACAGACCATGTTTTTCTTCTCAGTACAGGTTTGCTTTCAAAGATGATTCCATGGATTATAATTATAGTTTTGCTGTTCGACCAGATTATCCTACCCTAAGTGGCAATAGTGTTTATGTAAAATGTTAAAACACCCTGCTTTAATTAAGCCATGGGTTTCCTTTAATTAAAAATAATTTAAAAAATTGAAATGTTCTTTCATATTACAACTTCAAAGACATTTTAAACCAGCAAAATACATTTAGAAAATGTTCTGAGAAGTGTAACACTTCAAACAAATGTGAAGCTAAAATTGATACTGGCTTGTGGTGGCTAACCATAGATTCACACTTCTCACATCTATATGGAGAGTTTGCAATCAGGTGACAATTTTGTCAGCTAGCTAGCCTGTCTATACTTGAGATAATGGAGTGCTGAAATACTCAGAACGACCAATTTTAGACCAGACTTGCTGTCAGATATCTGCCTCTAGACATCTTTACTTGAGTGCTCTGTAATGGCTCAGTTAGAAAAAGCTGATCTAACAGAGGTAATCAAAAATCTCTTCAACCCTCTGCCCAGCAAACAAACAGACCTGAAACCTCTGTGCAAAATAGAATAAAAAACTCAAAACTTTTGTAATCAAACAAAATTGATTATATCAATGAGGTGTATATAATTAATTCATTTTGTGATTTACCTTATTAGTAAATCAGCTCTCACCCTTGTGATATGTGCTGTCACATATGTACTGGAAATCACTTAGCCACAAACTGGGGCCAATCAGCGGGTCCAGCGGACGCAATGTCCTCTGGCCACCCGCAATCGTTCCCCAGAGAGGCAGAACAGTGATCTGCCTATGTAAACAAGGCAGTTCACTGTTCTGACAGGGGAGAACATAAAGATCTTGCAGTTCCTGCAAGTCAGAGCAATCCCCACACTGTTAGTAAGCACCACCTATGGACACACTTAACCCCTTGATCGTCCCTGGTGTTAACCCCTTCCCAGCCAGTGTCATTAGTACAGTAACAGTGCATATTTTTAGCACTGATCACTGTATTAGTGTCACTGGTCCCCAAAAAAAGCGTCAGTTAGGTGTCCAATTTGTCCACCACTATGTTGCAGTCCTGCTAAAAATTGCTGATAGCCGCCATTACTAGTAAAAAAAAAAAAAATTCCATAAAAATATCCCATCATTTGTAGATGCTTTTGCGCAAACCAATCAATATACACTTATTGTGATTTTTTTCTAATAAAAATATGTATCAGAATACATATTGTCCTAAACTGATGAAGAAATTTGATTTTTTTCAATCTTCTTATTGGATGTGTATTACAGTAGAAAGTAAAAAATATTGTTTTTATTTCAAAATTCAAAATGTCGCTCTTATTTTATTTATAGCACAAAAAATAAAAACCGCAGAGGTGATCAAATACCACCAAAAGAAAACTCTATTTATGGGAAAAAGACTTGTTCACAATTTTTTTATTTTTAAACTTTTTAAACTTTAGTTCTACTTTAATGAGACACTGAAGCAGAATGAAGTGAAGTCGCTCCTAAGGAAAAGAGTCATCAATAGCAAGAAGGGGACAAGTTTTTCCAGGCTCTTGTCCCCTATTTGCTAAAATCGATTGATGACTCTTTCCCTTAGGAGCGACTTCACTTCATTCTGCTTCAGTGTCTCATTAAAGTAGAACTAAACTAAAGTTTAAAAAGTTTAAAAATAAAAAAATTGTGAACAAGCAGAGACTGTAACTTTTTGAAATAGCCTGTAGAATGTACACAGAGCTGTGCATGCACAGGTCATCTTACACTCTGTGTGCTGGGATGACTGCACTCCTGCGCATGCATATGAGCGATGTCATTCCGCGCTGGCCAATCAAAACGGCTGAAGACTGGCACCCAGAAGAAGCCGGAGAAACGATTCTGGCACTGGCTAAGGACATTGTGAGCATTAGACCACTAAAACGAAAGTAAGTATTTTTACCTTTAGGCTACTTTCACACTGAGACGCATTACAGGCGCTATTTAGCTAAAAATAGTGCCTGTAATGCGCCTCAAAAATCCCCCCAATCCACCTCAATGTGAAAGCCCTGAGTGCTTTCACACTGGGGCGGAGCGCCTGTGGGACATTACAAAAAGTCCTGCAAGCAGCATCTTTGGTGCGGTGAGTGGTGATATACCGCCAGAGGCGTAACTAGAACCTTCAGGGCCCCGGTGCAAGAAATTATGAAGGGCCCCCTGACCCCTGGCCAGGGCCCTTCCCTCTTCCCACTGATCCTGGGGCCCTTTATGCCTATTGTGGGTCCCTTTATTACGGTACTGCATTGGGGCCCTTTCACAAGTTCTGCAGCAGGCCCCAGGGGGACCAGGGAAGCACACAGGGGCCCTGGGAACAGCAGAAGACAAGTAAACTGGATAGAGGAAAATGGAGGAGATTGGGTCCTCTAAATGCCACCCCCACCATCCCTCCTATTCAGGTGTACAAGGGAGGCACATGGGCCCCCTGGACCATGGGGCCCGGTTGCAATTGCAACCCCTGCAACCCCTATCGTTACGCCCCTGTATACCGCACCTCCACCGCCCCTGCCCATTGAAAACAATGGGCAGCGCTTCCAAAGTGGCTGCACACTGCCTCAGTAGCACGGCACGGCGGCACTTTTAATCCCGTTTTAACCCCTTGTGGGAGATTAAAAGTGCCGTGCTCCTGCCTGCATAGCAGTGCCGTAGCGCTGCCATAACAGCAGTAAATCCCCACTTAAACTAGTGGGGATTTACCGCTACCACCCGCCCGCCCCAGTGCGAAAGTGGCCTTAGTTTTACTTTAAATTGGTAGATTATTTCCACTTTAAAGCATAACTCCACTTTTGTTGAGAAATTAACATTCCCCTCTGGGTGATCTACGTACATTGCAAGGATTATAACAACCTTTATTGCAGATTCCTACCTTTTGTTATTCTGAAGAAATCCCTGTGTGTTCCTCTGTGCCTCTGTTCTGAGTGGGTCTAATGGGAGTGGATTCATAATTATCATCCAGCCTGAAATCTGACTTGTATCTTAGGCAGACTTTTGGGAAAATTGGTGAGCCATTCACACAAACAGGAAATGATGTTTCTAGGGAGTGGTCAGTACACATTCTGTGTACAGAACAACTCAAGGAAGCCATATTGAATGGCATTTGTAGAAAATTACTGCAGATTGAAAAGGAAAGGTCATTTTAATGCCATTCAATTACAATAGGACTTGTGTTGCAATTGTACACGCTATATTCTTTTTCCTTTATTTGCTATTATTTCCCCCTTTTTTCCCCACAAAAGTGGAGTTACCATTTAAGTAGTGAAGGTAGGATTAAGATGATGACTCTGGAGGTCCCATCTTTAAAAACCAAGTTTGCCAGGGGTGTGGCCTGGGCAGCGATGTGAGCGGACATCTGTTGAGTGAACTTCGATCCCGCACACTCCTGTATCGTGTATCCTGTAAAATATCCGGCTCCAACTCCGGTAATTTCGCCACGACACTTGCCTCAGACACCGAGGGGAATGTCTCCGCCAAAAATGGCCAAAGACGCGGCCAGCAAGCTAGCTAAATTCTGGGCACCAGACAAGGATCCGCAGGCCGAAAATGGTGCCGACGCCGCCCCTGCAGCGGATCAGAAGGCCTCAGAGCTAAGAGTGCTGGAGGCAATCGCTCAGTGTCAAGGTACCCTTACCAACAAGCTGGATGAAGTCAAAATTGACATCTCCTTAATCCGCCAAGATATGTCAGCGCTTAAAGACAGGGTTAAGGAGGCGGAAAACAGAATTTCGGCTGCTGAGGACATACTTCACCCGCTGCAACACACTACAGACGACATCCAACGACAACTACAGGCCATGTCTGCCAAGCAGGATGACATGGAGAATCGCCTGCATAGGTGTAACCTCCACTTCATAGGGCTACCAGAGGTTGCGGAGGGTACGGATACTGCTGGGTTCCTAGAAGACCTCCTCATCACAACATATGGACGGAAGGCCTTCTCGGTTATGTTTGCAGTCGAAAGAGCACATCAAATCCCGTCCAGACCACCACCGCAGGGGGCTCCCTCGTGGACATTTATAGCCAAATTTCTCAACTTTAAAGATCCTGAGGCTGACAAGGGAGATGGGCAACATCCAATATCACAATGTGCACATTGCAGTTTTTCTGGACTTCTCGACCGTAGTTCAGAAGCAGCGCTCGAGATTCCAGGAGGTAAAGAGGAGACTAAGGGCTCTAGACCTAAAGTATGCAATGTTATATCCAGCGCGGCTGAGAGTGGAGGTGGACGGCCGGGCGCAATTTTTCGATACCCAAGAAGCTGTAACAGACTGATTGGATCGGAGGTGGGATCGGGCCTGAATACTCCATTAGCATGATGGACAGACACTGGACAGTGTGACGGGACTCATTCTGTGAGTAACCTCCTTTATATTCTCGGTCAAAATGTTTAATCGTACATTCCCCTCTCTTCTTTTTTCACTTTTTTGACTTTGTCACCTACACAGCAGGGACCTGCTGGCTATATGCCTATTGGTAAGGCCTACTATGGCATGGCCCACCACTCCTAAATGTATTATATGCTGCGCACTTCCTCCTTCATCATACCCGTGAAACCGGATGTCTATGTCGATTGGCCTGGACATGGTTATAGGACAGCAGATACCCAGGAGACTTGTATTTGTTGTAAAACACTATTGTCAAGAAACATACTGGGACCCTTCAAGCAGGGCTCACGTGCACAGCAACCGCCCCAGAGGAATGATCGCTCCCCTAGTTGGGGGAAATTTTTTCACACTTATCATTTTTATAGTGCTCATTCCTCTCCTGTCTCTATATTTGTTTACCAGCTTGACGCAGATCAAGCTGAATACAGTAACTGATACACTCCTAAGTTATGCACCTCCAGTTCACAGAACGAGCTGGAAGACTGTTAATTTGTTTGTGGTTAAGGGACTTAAGCTTGCATTAAGTTAGGGAGATGCAGAGCAGGGAGGGGGGATATTGTTTAAAAAAAATGTTTATAGTTCCAATGTGACAATTGTATACTATATATTACAGTGCGATTCTTCTGGATGAGTACTGGTACCAAAACCCTGTGGATCCTTATTGAGACTCCAGATCTATTGTGAGAATGCTCTCATGTCTTCAGATGGCCATCATAAAATTTCTTACCTGGATTGTCAGGGGCATGAGAAACAAAATTAAAAGAACGGCTGTTCTTTCCTATATTAAAGCTCAGTGAGCGGGTGTTACTGCATTGGTGGAAACACACATAACAGGCCACTTGCAAATGACACTGAAGCGTCCATGGGTGGGGTGGGCATTCCAGGCAACACACTCCCAGTACTCCAGGGGGGTATCTATCCTAATAAACAAGAGAGCCCCATTTGAACTACTCATGCTTAAAATGGATCCGCAGGGTCAATACGTGTTCATCTATGCATCTATTAGAGGTAAACCGATGTTGATAATGGCGTGCTACATCCCCCCTCTGTACTGCTCAGCCGTGTTTCCGGAAGGACTGGCTTTTATAGCGCAATATCCACAGGCTCCCGCAGTGTGGATGGGGGACTTCAACATGGTCATGACCCCTGAGCAGGATAGAATGAATACCTCTGGGGATAGCGACTTGTCGCCTACCCTTACACGGTTTGGGAGACTGATGACGGACTTCGCTCTTGTGGATACATGGCGATTAGAGTTGAGCGAACACCTGGATGTTCGGGTTCGGTGGGTCCGGCCGAACTTAGGGAAAAAGTCCGGGTTCGGTACCGAACTTGACCCGAACTCTACCCCGAACCCCATTGAAGACAATGGGGACCCAAACTTTTCGGCATTAAAAATGACTGTAAAAAAGTCCTGGAAAGTGCTAGAGGGCTGCAAAAGGAAGTAAAATGATTTTAGAACAATAATCTGTCCCTTACAGCAACAGCAGGAACCTGACCCTATAGAACTAGGGTCTCTAAGCAGTAGACTCTACCTAGTCCAGTCAGATCGTTCTGTAATGCAGGATGATAGGTTATTAGATCTGCAATCTGTCCCTAAAAGCAGTAGTAGTAGTAATCTCTACCTAGTCCACAATCAGATCTTTCTGTAATGCAGGATGAGATGTTATTATATCTGCAATCTGTCCCTCATAGCGCCGGCAGCATCCTCTCCCTACACTACCCAGAGAGCATGTGACATGCAGCACTAAGTGACTCCAGCTTATAAAGAGGCTGGGTCACATGATGCACTGGCCAATCACAGCCATACCATTAGTAGGCGTGGCTTTGATGGCTTCTAAGGGCAAACCAGTGAAGCGCTTGTTGATTGGCTGCCCTGCAGCTATTCAACATGCGTGATCAAATACCCGAACCCAGAACCGGAACCCCAACTTTTTTTCAAATGTCCGGGTTCGGGTCCGGGTCACGGACACCCCAAAGTTCGGTACGGACCCGAGCTTTACAGTTCGGGGTCCCTCAACTCTAATGGCGATATAAATACCCCAATTCCAAGATGTTTTCATGTCACTCGACTACACACCATACTATGTCTAGGATAGATATGATCTTCCTAACTCAAACGCTATTACCTAGGCTTGTGGCAGCGGGATTTGCGTCTAGACATTTGTCTGATCATGCGCCCTACTGGGTGACCCTTCAGCTACTCGAACATGCCCAGGGAAGTACATGGAGACTGAATCCATTTTGGTTATCATTACTAGAACAACAAATTGACATACCCAGAGAGCTCCAATTCTTCTTTACACAAAACCAGGGCAGCTCCACCATGGGTAATGTGTGGGAAACTTTTAAACTACATGCAAAAGGGATACTGTCATCCAGGACTAATAGACATAAATCGAACTCTAAATTAACACTTCAACAGGCGTCAGAACACCTCCTACACCTAGAAAATGTCTTTATACAAAATCCCACTACCCAAAACAGTGCCAATGTCAGAATGCACACGCGCACGGTGGCACAGTTACACACAGACAAGGCCAAACAACACCTGTTCTTTACTAAACAGCGGGTATTCGAGCACGATGAGAGGGCGGGGAAGCTACTTGCTTACCTTGCTCATCTTGAAAACACACTACCTGTAGTAGTCTCCTTAATCAATTCACACAGGGACACAATTACAGATCCCCAGCTTGTAGCGGAGGAATTACAGAGACCATACCTGCCACCATGCAGGAGGCAAAGATAATAGTCTTACCTAAACCAGGGAAGGATCCCCACTCCCCGAAGTCATATAGGCCGATTTCGCTACTCCAAGTCAATATAAAAATACTGGCCAAAATACTGGCGTCTCGCTTAAACCAAGTGATATTGACTTTAATACACTCCGATCAAACTGGCTTTATGCCAGGCAAAGATACGGCAATTAATATTAGATGGCTATTTATGAATATCCAGGCCAGACATGACAGCATAGGCTCCAGAGTGGTGGTGTCACTAGACGCCGCTAAAGCCTTTGACTCAGTGGAGTGGGTATTTCTGTGGGAGTGCCTGGGGGGTTTGGGATCGGCCCGAATTTCATTAAGTGGGTACAACTTCTATACCAAACACCTAAAGCCAGAGTACTGGTAAATGGATGGCTGTCAGACAGCTTTTCCCTGGGTAGGGGCACCCGGCAGGGATGCCCACTATCTCCCTTTCTTTATGCGCTAGCCGCTGAACCACTGCCTCTCGCCATAAGGGCAAATGACAATATCCTAGGTATGCGGGTCTTGGACATGGTTGAAAAGGTGGGTCTATATGCAGACGACATGGTCTTGATCGAGGATATGGGAAAGTATTCAGGGCTAAAGATAAACTGGGACAAGTCCCAAATTCTACCCATTGACTACTTTCCTCAACCCAGGACTAATCCCCCTCTCCCTTTGGCCAGAGTCTCATCAGTTAAGTATCTGGGAGTAGTGGTTACAAGACAATTAGCTGATTATAACCTCCACAACATTGAACCCCTATATTCCTTGATAAAAATGAAAATACAGTCATGGGTAAAACTATTCTTGGGAATAGCTGGATGAGTCAATATTATCAAAATGATCCTGCTACCTAAATTGCTATATGTAATGTGGCACGTACCACTTCCCATCCCCATGAAATTGTTTAAAACCATTGATACTATATGAACTCATTTGTGTGGGGGTCAGATAGGCATAAACTCCCCTGGCATGCATTGAAGAACCCTACCAATATGGGTGGCTTGGGTTTGCCTGATTTCCGAGATTATTATCTAGCCTCCCAGATGTCCCACTTTTACCATTACCTGAATACAGACCTTTCAAGCCCTACTTAGCCAGAAGCCCAACGACACAACCTATACCCCCTACAGGTTATATTGCGAAACACCTCCCATCCTCCCCGTTTCAGATACCCGAAAGATATGACTTCACATCATCAATATGTGTGGAGCCATGTTATGAGAAAACTAGATGCCCCGCCCTATCACATACACATGCCTCTATGGTTTAAAATGACATGCCGGAACTCCTTACCATTCCAGATTCTAAAATATGGACAGATAGGGGGGTTCGCTATCTGTCCCTGGTCTTGACCCCACAAGGGCCCAAACCATTTCAAAGGCTAAAAGAGGAATATAATCTACCTAATTATATGCTTTTCAGGTTCCTTCAGCTGAGGCATGCTCTGACAACGCAGTTTGAGGCTGGGTACCCCGAGCCGAAGGAATTGGACCCACTTTCAATTGTCCTAGGAGATGACTCCACCAAATTGACTTCTACACTATACCAGGCCATACTTGTACAGGGATTTATGAGGATAGCGTATTCCACGAAAACCAAATGGGAGGGAGACATGGGACAGCTGGCAGATGAAGACTGGGGTGACTTTTTGGTGGAAGCTAAGCAGGTCTCCCCTAGAGTGTCAGACAAGTTGTCGCAATTATACATTCTTCACAAGGCATATCTCACACCCATACAGATGGCCAAGTATCAATCCAATAGAAGCCCACTCTGCCTGCTGTGTCAGGCAGCCCCTGGCACCTTCTACCACCTTATATGGTCATGTCCACAGATGCAAACCTATTGGCTCCAGATAATCAAATTTCTGCAGACATGGGCACTCCAGTGGCCCTGTACCCAAAGCTATGTCTGTTTGGTCAGTTGCCAGATGGCAGCGTGGATAAATATACAGCCACGTTTGTTAAGGAAACACTGTTTATGGCCAGAAACACATGTAGGGGATGCCCTCATAAATATGACAAGATATGGGATAGATGGCTCTCCAAACCTGGAACTTGCCCTCCCTAATCAGACACATGGGAGGATCATAAATCTCTGAATAATATAGTCTACCTTGTATTGAAAACATTATCTTGTCCAAGAGAATAGCATAAACTTGCCAATGTTGAGAATGACAGATAAGATAATATGTCGAATATTCTCCTCAGCCGAAAGTATTGTTTTACGATGGATAGATGTATTGCACTATGCCCATGAAATTTGGTCGACTGATACAGGTGTATATGTATTCTGCATAAGTAATGTCTGTTGGAAAACTATTGTCAATTATCTGTACCATTAATTGTGCTGTACTTTACTTCAATAAAGTTGGTTTTTTGATAAAAAAAAACAAGTTTGCCGTAGCAGCTCAAACCTTTTTATTATAGTAGGTTCCCTGTGATTACATTGTTTCCTAGTAATGAAAAGTATAGAAAGTATATGAATCCTAAAACAATCAGAAAACTTCTGTAGGAATAAATGGAATTTGCCATTTTCACTTTCACTTTACACTTCTAATAATACTAGTAATGTACAGGGCTGGCCCAAGACATTGTGCTGTCTGGGTCCAAGAATGAAATTCTGCCCCCCCCCCAAAAAAAAATTCTAAAAAAATTATCTATATTATATCATGATAATTAGAATT
>BLSH010411801.1:635426-650637 GCA_018402905.1 Glandirana rugosa
CACCCTCCTTAACACAGGGTATTAACCACAGTAACCCTCCTTAACACAGGGTAGTAACCACAGTAACCCTCCTTAACACAGAGTAGTAGTCCTCCTTAACACAGAGTAGTAGCCACAGTAACTCTACTTAACACAGGGTAGTAACCACAGTCACCCCCCTTAACACGGATAAGTAACCACGGTAAACGTCCTTACCACGGAGAAGTAACCAGTCACCCCCCTTAATACAGGGTAACGAACATAGTCACCTACTTTATCACGGGGTTCACGGCCTATATTCGTTCGTTTCCCGGCATAGACCGGGGGTCCGACGTCCACAATTCCTCCCAATGACACCAATTATGGGACACAATTCCTCCCACTGTCACCAAACATGGTGCATTTGTTTTCCCCACTGACATCAGGACCTTTTCTACTCCCACTGACTACAGCCTGGCCCTCATAACCTCTAAAGGACAGTAAACTGGCCCTTTGTTTAGAAAGTTTGGAGACTCTTGTTCTAGAACAGGGTTTCTCAACCAGGGTTCCGGAGAACCCTAGGGTTCCTCCAGAGGTTCCTAGGGGTTCCTTGAGCAATGGTCAATTTCTACCTCTCAGATAAATTCCCAGTGACATCATTGATCTTTTTAGCTATCTGTAAGGGGGTAATTCTTCCCAATGACTACAAGTGTAAAGAGCATTCTTCCCATTGACCATCACACTAATGTATCATGAGTTGTAGATTTTTAATTTTTAGCAGGGGTTTCCCGAGACCGGAGAATTATTTCAAGGGTTCCTCTGTGTTGAAAAGGTTGAGAAAGGCTGTTCTAGAAGTTAGAAATCAATGTAGCAGACACAGCTACTCCTGTGATCTCCACCAGCTTCCAGATTTTTATGCCGAGTGGCTGCCCGGCTGCATTATAAATACAAGAGGCCATTTGCTCAGCGCAGCTACCATTCAGAGAACATTTTGCATTTTCTCAATGAATGCAAAGTGTTCTCTGATTAGATGAGGTGTAGAGGAAGGCAGTGGTGTCACACTCTCCACCTTGTCCAGTAAAAGAATGCTTTATATTCATTGAGTAAAATGATAGACATTCTCTGAACAGTTCCTGGCACCCAGAAGCTAGTGGAGATCACTATATTAGTAGTAGGGATGGCAGTGCCTACTACAGTGATTTCCAGCTTCCACCAGGATCCTACAGGTGTGGTATATGCATAGTTACATTGGTCCAAGCTGGACCAATGTAACTATATAAAATATCCATACCTGGAATTCTTCAAGTTGACTAACAAGTTCATCTGTGACTTTCTGAGACATGCATCTTTACAGTAATTGGGTGACAATGTTCATGTGATCTATAAGGCTACCTTCATCTGTAGCCCCCTAAAAAAGTTTGTAATGTACAGTAGAAAAAAAAGATTTCAACAGCAACAAATAAAGCAATGAGTCCCCTACCAGGGCAACATAATTGTGAGATCTATGATTACGTATAGGCTATTGCAATAAACAAAGACATAAAAAAAGATCTGCAGCAATGTATATATGATCGCCCACATAATCTGAGATAAACACAGCATTCCCTTTGTAATCACAATCATTGAGTTGTGGATCATGAGGAACAGAAAATGATGACATCTTCAATACCGCAGCCTAAAACCTTTCAAAACCTTTCAAGGAGCAACAATGATTTGAATGTGTCTGAGTCACCTAATGAGAGACAAATAAACACTGGATCAATATCACATCATATTGGAAGCCAGCAAACATCATTATAAATTACAATTACAGCATTATTTCACTGTAATCAATGCAAGAAGCATAGAGAACATCACTTATCTGCATTGCTCTATTACATACGTTGGATCAATATGGAATGTGCTGATGTGATTACCGAAACATTATCTTTTATTATATTTAATATTGGCTTTTATTTTATAAAATATGGGCACCCATGTTACATTTTACATTTGTCTACTGATATTGTTTGTTCAATAAAATGGAAGTGCATTCTTTAAACGGTACCTATAGTCTTCCAGACTATAATAAAAAGAGAGGTAGGTAAGTAGGGTATTAGAATATTTATTTTTTAATTAGAATAATTTTAGCATATTTTCAAAAGCCACCTCGGGTACAAATTAAGCTCCGCTGACTTTCTGCCACTAAAAAAAAGGCCAATATTTATTTACAGTAAATAGCATATTATGGTATTTAGTAGTTTGCAGAGCACATAGAAACATTTGTGTCAGTCTGTGGAAGGAGATTACAATTTAATGTTCCTACCTTAATCATAGATACACTATGGGGAACATTAGGAAGAAGTCTATTTACTTGTCGCTATGTTTTTGGATTCCCAAATGAAATTCTCCTTCTTTTTTTTTAAACTAAAGTGGATCTAAAGTCAAAATGTTTATTTTACCTTAATGCATTTCCTGTATTTAGACCAAAAAAATGCCCCAATAACTGTTCTAGCCACCCCCATCCTTAACCTCCCTGGCGATATGATTTTGTCAGATTTTTGCGTCTCAAAGCGGTACATTGTTTCACATAGAAATTTGGCGTTTTATATTGTAGGCCTGTAATTCATAGGAATAACTCACTTAAATCTGTCCAAACAAGAGTCTAGTAGACATCCCAGGTATGATAAAGTTTGAAACAGGAAAGCATAAATTATAATATAATAAATAACTATAAATAATTATCAAAAATAATAATATAATAATAAAATGTATTCAATAATGTAATTAAATCAAAACACTGAAATTTGCTCAGTTGCAGAATTGGCGCTGTTGTCACTTTCAGTGTCTGATGACGAATTTCCCCACAAATCAGTATCACTCAATTCTGCAAATGATTCTTATTTACTATCGCTGTTTTCTAGCTGATCAAAAGATGCTTTTGAAGTAAAGGACGCTTTTTGGATGCCATGGACATTCTCAAGTTTCCAGGCAGAAAGAATGACATAAATAATATAAAAGTGCATGCAGGGCACTGGGCAAAGCACTAGGGACAAAAGGGATGTGAAATGATTTGATACAGTAATGTAATCTTACAGATTACAGTGTACTGCATGTGTTGTGTGTGTTTCACTTTTTGAATTTGCCGCCAGGCTCCGTCTCCATGCAACGTGACGCACGGAGGGAACAGAGAGCGCCACACAGTATATCGGATGAAGGACACAGCCCGCGGACACAGCGGGGGGACATCGCAGGATCCTAGGGACAAGGTAAGTAACTGTGCTTGGATCCAGCGATGCAATCCTGAGTGTGGCTTGGGGTTACCGCTTGTGGTAGTGAAACTTCACCCCGAGCCACACTCGGAAATACCGCTAAGGAGGTTAATAATTAAAACTTTTTTTGTTTGCTTTGTTCATCGCTAAGGAGGTTAAACGCTTACCTGACTCTTGTCACCACTGCAGTGCTATCCCAGCTGCAGCACCACTCCCCTCAATTCCTGCTTTTACAGGAGACACTGGGAGCAGCGGGAGTCATAGGCTCCTGCTGCTGTCAATCAAACTCCTGTGAGGAGGGAGGGAGGGTGTGGCATACCAGCACTGTGTGTGTCTGTGGATGCACACAGCCCGATTCTTGTGCACATATGCCCCTATAGCACTCAGCTTGCTAAGGAGGCACTCAGAACAGGGAGACACAGACAACGCTGGCGGGGGACTTCCTAAAGAGGAGGTAAAAAACTGCTCTGTGCAATAATGTAGAACAGAGCAGTTAAGTATAACATATTTTTTTTTATTTCACTTTTTTTTTAATTGCCTTTAAAGCGGAGCTCCAGTCTGTAAAAAAATATTAAGTCAGCAGTTACAAATACTGTAGCTGCTGACTTTTAATATAAGGACACTTACCTGTCCAGAGATCCCACAATGTCGGCACCCTGAGCTGGATCGTCAATCGGCTTCAGGTGCAGGTGTTGGCATTGTAAGCAAGGGAAACCGGCAGTGAAGTCTTTAGGCTTCACAGACTGTTTCCTACTGCGCATGCATGAGTCACGCTGCACCTTCTGAATGGTCCTGCCATCTTCTGGGACCTGTGTGTGTCTCAGAAGGCAGCGGGGGGAGGAGGGGCCAGAAATGTTGTAGATCGCAGATCGGTGATCTTACCCGGAAATGAGAGAGGGTACCTGTCAAAACCAGACACCCGTTCCCTCTCCCCCCCCCCAAAAAAAAGTGCCAAATGTGGCAGTGGAGGGGGGAAGGGTGCAAACAAGCAGAACTTCCCCTTTTGAGTGGAGCTTCGCTTTAATATTAGTTTAACTGCATACAGGAGTTTATGACAATTATGTTCCGTGCCGTCTGTGGCAAAGTCTAATTAACAATAGCTTATTAATTAATATTAATTTGTGTTATCAACGTTTATATCACAAATAATGGATTTTCAGAGAACGGATCCAGTCCTGGTACAATACCTTGCAATACTTTAAAAATCTAGAATCAAAATATTTTAAATATCAGATTAACCTTTTCATATTTCTACCAAATCAATTCTGTCCTACCCTCTAAACCAGGGGTACCTAACTTGCGGCCCTGGGGCCACATGCGGCCCAAGTTGGCTATGAATGTAGCCCAACACAAAATCATAAACTTACTTACAAATGTTGATTTTTTTGGGGGGGGGCGGAATTTTTGGTAAAAATCAGTTTACACTTAGTGAACACATGTGGCTGAAGAAAAATTTGACAGTGTCTCTTTATTGCATTTTTATATGTTTTATTTTCTCAAAGAAAAATATCCCAGTTTTAAAATCACACTTTATTCAGGTCATCAGTTTTCGGCAGCAACTATATATAAGGATTGAAGCACACGAACGGGGAATCTGATGAGCACCTGGAGAATTCATTGAGAATTTCTCCTACATCCATTGAATAAGATATTGACGTGTTAGTATATCAAAAACCTTGTCAAATATTGCACTCGTTTTAAGTTGCCCTTTTACTTTTATAATAAAAAATATTACAAAAACATTATCTATATCAGTGATTGGTAACTTGTGATCTGCCGGACATTTTCTGCTCATCGGCTATTCTTATAGTTAGTGTATTTTATGTATGGTCCAAGACAATTCTTCTTCTTCCAATGTTACCCAGGAAGGTCAAAAGGTTGGACACCCTTGCTCTAAACAGATAAAAACACAGATGAAATATAGACAGTATTACCGTATATGAGGGCTGTTTTTTGCTACAGTTAACTATGTCTTGTCCAGCGGCGGCCGTCCATATGGGGAGCAGGGGCGCCGCCCCCCTAATCCATGTGCCCGACCCCTAATCTACATGCAGGGCGCCGGACGCATGGATTCCAATAGGGTTTTTTTTTTTTTTAGAAGCACATGATTAGAGCTCTAATTGGCTTCAAAAAAGGGTGGGCTCGTATTAGAGAATTAATATTTGCTATTGTGTTCCAGATTCTCCTCCCGGCCAATCCCGGCTCAGGAAGCAGGTCCTGAGACCCAATTGCCCAAGAGGAGAAGCGATCCTATTGGTCGCCAAAGAGGGGGAGGGAGAAGACACAGGGGAAGCCGCGCCACTGTGTAGCCGAGGAAGGAGACGCAGGGTGAAGCTGCTGCCCACAGCCCGGAGGAAGCCCCCTCACCCCAAAATATACCACCAGCTGCCACTGGTCTTGGCCCTCCCCAGACAGTAAAATGAGAAAGAGCAAAATGATGAGCTCATTTCTCTGCCGCTCTGCTCTCTCCTCTTATCAACATGCATCTTATTAGCACATGAGCCCTACAGCACATGACTGCAAGAGGCTGATGTCAGTTTGAATACAAATAGCTATACTGCTTGCATTGAAAAACATTTGCAATTTCTGTATGTATTAATGAATACAGTGTTACATTAAGCAGTTGCCAACCAGCCGCCGCAGTTGCACTGTGGTAGGTTGGCTCGACTGTGCAAGCAGCCATCATTGTATGTCAGCCGCACATGCAAGCACACAAATCGCACATGCCCGCTGCGTGCTCCGTGAGCGAGCCTGCGGGTCGGGGAGACTCGATGTCTGCCGGTGACCCGCGATCGCCTTCTACAGAAGCAGATGGGGATCCACCGATGTAAACACGGCGGATCCCCATTCTGCCAGGGGACATGACACAGATCTACTGTTCCCTGTAATCGGAAACAGTTAGATCTGTCATGCCCCGGCAAGCCCACACCATTAGAACACAGTGAGGGAACACAGTTAACCCCTTGATTGCCCCCTACAGTTTAACACCTTCCCTGCCAATGACATTTATACAGTAATCAGTGGCTATTTAAAGCTCTGATGGCTGTATAAATGTCAATGGTCCCAAAAAAGTGTGAAAAGTGTCCGATCTGTCCACCGCAATGTTGCAGTCCCAACTCCATTAATAGTAAAAAATATAACTTTTACACAACCCAATCAATATACGCCTATTACGATTTTTTTTTACCAAAAATATGTAGACATATATATCGGCCTAAACTGATGAATAAATTGTTTTTTTTTTATTTGTTTTTTTTTTTGGATATGTATTATAGCAAAAAGTTAAAAAAAATTTTTTTTTTTTTCAAAATTGTCACTCTTTGTTTCTTTATAGCGCAAAAAATAAAACCGCAGAGGTGATCAAATACCACTAAAAGAAAGCTCTATTTATGGGGAAAAGGACGTCCATTTTGTTTGGGTACAACGTGGCGTGACCGTGCAATTGTCAGTTAAAGCGACGTATCGCAAAAACTGCTCTGGTCAGGAAGGGGGCAAATCCTTCAAGGGGCTGAAGTGGTTAATGAGTGTCTTTTTATCTGCCAGAGTTCACCTATAACCAAAACTGGCCACATTTTTGGCATAGCTTTTCTACGGTAAGAGCCTTGTTACCTACTTTCGGATTACATTTTTTAAAACTCTCCAAAATCAAGAATCAAAAAAGCATAGCAAAAAAAAGTTTTATACAATGTGTTTCGTGTAATTAACGCTAATGCACCAGAGCATGAAGTCTGGATTAAACAATGAGATAAAATTAATTGTAGCATGTAATATAGGAAACTGGATAAGGAGAGCAATTCTCGGCAGAACAGATAGATTATTCACGCAGGCAAAATTATAGACTGGCGCATCCAATTTCAAACACGAGGCAAAAGAACAGGAAGTTCATGAGTTTAATGAGTAAGTATTGACCTCGGATGCGGCTATCCTGTATAGACAGTGAATGTGTGGAGGGTGGTAGATACTTTCTCCTGCAAGCAAGAAGCAGGGTTCCTGCTTTCATTTAAATGACAGTGGGGTTGATTTACTAAAGGCAAATAGAATGACATCTTTGCAAATTTAATTTTCCTTGCATGTGATTGGATATTCTTTGCAAAATTAAGCTTAACCTCATTTACTAAGCTCTGGAGCAACTGCAGTTTGTAAAGTGCACAGTCTATTTGCCTTTAGTAAATCAACCCCAGTGTGTCTCCCGCATTCAAACCTTCTGAATATAAAACCCATGACAACCAGATTAACCCTTTCATAACCAGAGGTCATTAAAGCCTAGATGCCCAGGTCAACTGTAACAGCGTCAGTTTTCATTGGTTATTATAACAATAACTCTATGGCTAATTTGCATACCAGTATATTTTTAAAAACATATTCGACTTTTTGACACAAAAGTTTATTTTTTTTTTAATTCAGATTTTATTTTTTAACATTTTTAGAATTATTTAGCAAAAGAAAACCTCTATTTTTCTTATATGCTGACATATGGCCAAAAATGTAAAAAAAAAGTTTACATTTTTTCTAGATTTCAATTAATTAATTATTATTATTCACAAGGACTTGCTAATTTTTCTGTGAATACCAGCACTGACTGTTTTCTATAACATCCTCTGCAGATCAGTCTGCTTAGGAGTACATTTGAGTCCATTTAACATTCTGTCATTTCACCCAGCCCTGATGAAGGGGGAATTATGTGGCCCCCGAAACACATTGGTTGCCTTTTGACCTTGTTGTAACCAATTGAATAATAAAGACTTTGGACTCCCTAGAATTTTTTTATTTGGCGCTCTCTTTGACTTATTACACTTGGATTCATAAAATGCAGGCTGAGGTGTGGAGTCTGCAGGATTCTTCAGAGTTCTCCTGTTTGATGAAATATCATGATTGGAGGAGAGTCAATCACATGACTTTAACAGGTCCTGTGACCGGGCTCTCCTAACAACTTTTTTTTCTTTACATGACATTTATATTCAAAGAGGAGCTCGGGTTTGTTTAAAATATATATATATATATATACTCACCTACTTTAAGTGGATGCAGCATCAGTCCGAAGCATTTGTCTCCCACTGCTTTTAAGACTGAGAACCAAGCAATCAAAACTGCAAATTGCTAAGTTCTCAGTCTTCACTGTCAGTCACCGGCTCTCTGCTTTGCCCCACCCCCCAATGCTCACTGGAGTTTCGGGCTGTGGAGGGGGTGGTAGCAGCTGGCTCAGGCTCTCAGTGGCTCACTGTAAAGTCAGAATTGATCCAGAGCCTGAACCAGTGACGGCTGTTGGTATTTTTTTTGGGGGGGTGGCAAACAATGCACCCACAGCCATCCCCCCAGTCAGGTCACCCGCAACCCCCCCCCCCCTCCAGCTGGTTGGTTGGTCTGTCGTTTACCAGCCCTGCACTTAGCCCATCTATGTTGCGGTCAGCGGTTCCCTCCGGGCGACGGGCTTCCCCTGCATATCCTCCTTGGCATCATGGCGGCTGTGTGGCTCCTCCTTCCTCCTCCCTTCCCCTCCTATGCCAATAGGATCCCTTCCCATTTTGGCCAATTGGGAAACGGGTCTCATGACCCACTTCCTGATTGTCCGGGAGGAGAATCACTGTGACAGTAGTGAATATTCATTCGCTATTGTTGACAACTGGGTGGGCTCAGGGTGCAGTGCTCTACACATGGCTGAGAGCTTCTTGTTTTGTTGGAAAACAACATGAACATAGAGAGACAGGAAATTACATCATAACCACGTAGTTCCACTAAGGCTGCATTCACATTACAGCGCTTTGAATCAGATTTGCCGCGATTTGACAACGCCGATATGTGAATGACAAAATGTGGGACTCGCATTTGAGATGCCATTCATTTGAATGACACCTCAGAACACAGTGCGGGTCTGCCGTGATTGTCAGGCGATAAAGCGTGCTGCAATCGCAGCAACCCGCATTGTAGGATGTATGTTGCCCAAAAATAGTTCAGGAGCTGCTATGGGGTGACATGCGTCCTGCAATGCAGGTTGCCGTGATTGCAGCGCACTTTATTGCCCGACAATTGCAGCAGACCCGCCCTGTGTTCTGAGGTGTCATGCAAATGAATGGCATCTCAAATGCAAGTCCCGTATTTTGTCATTCACATATCGGTGCTGTCAAATCGCAGGCAGATTCGCGGCAATCTGCCCACGATTTAAAATGCTGTAATGTGAAAGCAGCCCCAGAGGAACATTACATTATGCGTCACTGTTGTGTCATGTATTGGAAATATATGCAACAGCACACTGCTGTGCGAGCGTGCCCGTGGCTCGTGCGGACTCGGTGTCCGCCCGAGACCCGCCGATCCCTTCTAGGAGCCTCAGAACGGGGTACCGCCGTTGTAAACACGGCGGTTCTCCGTTCTGTGACAGGGGACATAACAGATCTACTGATCCCTGTCACTGGGATCAGTTAGATCTGTTATGTCCCGGCCAGCCCTGCCCCCCCACAGTTAGAACACACCCAGGGAACATTTGTTAACCCCTTCACTGCCCCCTGCTGGTTAACCCCTTCACTGCCAATGACATTTACACAGTAATCAGTGGATATTTAAATTTCTGATCGCTGTATAAATGTCATTGGTCCCAAAAAAGTGTAAAAAATGTCCGACATTTCTGCGGCAATATCGCAGTCCCGATAAAAATCGCAGATCGCCGCCATTACTAGTAAAAAAAAAAATAATAATAAAAACGCCATAAATCAATTCCCAGTTTGTAGATGCGATAACTTTTGCGCAAACCAATCAATATATGCCGATTGCGATTTTTTTTTTAACCAAAAATATGTAGAAGAATATATATCATCCAAAACTGATGAATATTTTTTTTTAATGGATTTGTACTTTAGCAAAAAGTAAAAAATAATGTTCTTTTTTGCAAAATTGTCTCTCATTTTTGTTTATAGCGGCGATCAGAAATGATGCAGAGGCGATCAAATACCACCAAAAGAAAGCTCTATTTGTGGGAAAAAAAGGACGCAAATTTTATTTGGGTACAACGTCGCACGACCGCGCAATTGTCATTCAAAATGCGACAGCGCTGAAAGCCAAAAATTGGTCTGGGCAGGAGGGGGGTTTAAGTGCCCAGTAAGGAAGGGGTTAAAAGAATAAAGTTCAAACAAAGATCAAAAGGGTTTTCCCTCACAGGGGGGTTGTCACCATCCATATGCAGCAACCGTAAACTTATATACTCAGCATCCTGGCTCATCAGTGAACATTAGCTCTCCTGGCTATATGGTTCAGTAGCCCTCCTGGCTAACACAAAATCCTAGCCTTCCTGGCTTGAAAGTGATCTGCTGCAGCGTGATCACAGCTTACACCTGCCTCCTTACAGACATGGACACCCAGGCCTGCCTCCTGCAACCTGCGACCCCTGGAGACCGCCTGTCTCCCTTCCCGGAGCCTTCTCCCAATGTGTCCCACTGAAGCTAACACTTAACAGGCCTCCACCCAGCTGTGCAATCAGAATCCTGGTAAGTCCCAAAACCCGGACCCAGGCCTGGGGTCTCATCCCACCCAGATCTCTAAGAGATCCCCAGGCTCCAGATCCCGAAACTGACTTTTTTATGAAATGAGGAAACTGAAAAGCCAGTTTCCTCCTAGATGCGCAATTCCTCTGGAGCCCCTCAAACTGCCAGGTTGAGAATTCTGGGCCATCCCTACCATCTAAACCCTGGCAGGGTAACACTCTGCCACAGCCCCAACAGGGTCAGCTTAAAGAGATTCTGAATAATTTCATTCAATAACAAAGGCTTTCTAGCTAATTTCACATACTTGTTTACAACATATATTTTTCTTGAATATTCGTAAATAGTTTTTTTATTAAGATGACTAATGGTGATGTACATTAATGTATTTTAATTGGTTGAATGATCACAGATTAAAAAAATGTTTTGATTCATGAGATCTAAAACACTTTGTTAATTGGATGCTGTCTGCTTAAAACACTTTGTTTATTCTGCTTTCAGAACACTGGTCTCTCTGCATAGCTGGTATATATAAAACAAGATACTGAGGACTTTTATCTTATTTCTTTTTCCTAAGTGATTAACCCTCTGACAGCATGGTGTGCTTATTATTTCTCCACCATTCTCAACAAAACTTGGGCTATATTCAAATGTTAATGCCCACTGCCCAGGCACTGCTTTGAAATGCCTGGGAACTTTTCTATTTCCTAAAGACAAGTGACACTAGCTAGTGCCCATTCTCATCATCACCCTGGTCATTTTCGTTTATCAGTTCCTACATTCACATGATCATTATGCTTATTCTGGACTTACAGGGGTTTATTTACTAAAGGCAAATCCACTTTGCATTGCAAGTGCACTGCAAGTGCACTTGAAAGTGCAGTCGCTGTAGATCCGAGGGAAACATGCAAGGAAAATAAAAAACAGCATTTTTGCTTGTACATGATCGGATGATAAAATCAGCAGAGCTTTCCCTGATTTCAGATCTTCCCCTCAGATTTACAGGGACTGCACTTTCAAGTGCACATGCAGTGCACTTGTAGTGCAGAGTGGATTTGCCTTTAGTAAATCAACCCCAAAGTGTCACTAAACCCACATCATAAAAACTATCAATAAATGTTGTATTACAAGCTGTTCATAATCACTCAATCACTATAAGACTCGTTCTCTGTATTCTGCAAAAAACCTGCTTGATCCTGCTGCTCTCTATCGCCACCTTCTGTCCATGCCACCAATTCATCTAGGGATTTTGCAGCTGTGGTGACAACTCTGCCCATGCTCAATTTTCAGTGGTTTTCTATGCTGAACATTTCCTCCCTATCACATCTGATCAGCCCATGTGACTATAAAGTCACACATGTGGGTGTATACACCATGGTAAATGGCAGCCCACTCCCTCCTTCCCCACTAACTAGCTAAACAAAATAGAGTGGGATATTACATGTAGATAAATGGAGAAATTACGACACAGCCTGTGATTGGCAGGAATCCACCCATACCATGGTATTTCCACAAAATAATAAAGATTTTATTTCAAATATATATGTGCATGCCAACCTAAAACAGTTGATTGATATTATTTATTTATTTTTTTTCTCTGTATTCCAAGGGCTTTTTTTTAAATATTTTAAACATGTGACCAACAACAGAGGACTAGAAGCTCCTCCTGCTTATGTTTCCCTGCAGACAGGCTGGGAAAGACCTGGGTCATGTGACAGCTGTATATCAATTAGGAAAAAGGTACTTTTGAACTAAAATAATTACAGTGCCACCACCATCATCCACATACAGAAAGAGAAGGGGCAATGTAAATTAAACAGTGTGTGTTTGGTATCACTTTATACGCTGAACTTATAGGCAGCTTTTGATACACTTTACTGAATGTGCGGTAAAAACTGTATGCAACTGAGGCTACATACAGCATACAGCACTGTGTTCCGGGATCGAGCCGAGACCTTCCTGTCTCATACCCGGAACACAGTAGAATCTATCTGATCGACGCTCAGCCATTCAGAGAAAGCAATTTATTCTAGCAATGAATACAAAGCTTCCTCTGATTGGCTGAGTCAGAGAGGTGGGCTGATGATTTCACAACCCCTGACTCAGCCAATCAGAGGAAACTTTGCATTCATTGTTAGAATACATTGCCTTCTATGAATGGCTGAGCACTGATCGGATAGACTCTATTGTATGAGACAGGAAGGTCTTGACTCAAACCCGGAACACAATGCTGTATGTATCCACAGCCAGGGCCGTTACAAGGCAGGGGCGGAAGGGACCATTTTCTGGAGGAGCGGAGGTGAAGTTTATTAAACAACTCACTATGCAGCCGCCGCTGCCCCTGCCTGTATCTCAAAAAATGTGTGTGGTAAAACAGTAAGGTCTCTTTCACACTTATGTGATGCAATTTTACTGCAATTTTGCTGTGTTTTTTGCCACGATTTTACCGCGATTTCGGATCAGTATGACTCTGATCCGACTTTGTGGGAACTTTGCCACAATGAAAACATATTACAAAGTCGTACAGAAATAGTACAGAAATTGCATCTATATTATTCAAGCGCAATTTGCGTGAGACTCTGAGGGTTTAACATTGAAGTCTATGGACCTCAAGTTGCATCAAAATTGGGCCAAGGTAATGCATGGACTACTTTGAAGTTGGCACGACTTCAAAGTCATACAGATATGAATGGTACTCATTGGAAATAACGGGGAACGACTTGTCATGCGACTTTGCAGTCCCAAATCACAGGACAACTAGCACAAGTGTGAAAGGGGTCTAAGAGTGTGCCAAGTGTGCTCCTGCACCTGGTACAAGCCCTTCATTCATCTTCCTTCTCCCCCCTTCCTACGGAGGAGTATACTCGGCCCGACGTCGTGACGTCATGGAGGCACGCTGTGAGGACTCGGAGTGCGTCATAGAAGAGGAGCCACCACTCCACTCCACCTGCAGCTGCAAGTTGGAAACCATCCGGTCCGAGGCAGTGCTGTGCAGCCAATGTGTATAGAGGAGTCAGACTTGCAGACCAACAGTCAGTATTGAATTTGTAAGCATAATATTATATCAGATACAGATGTTTCTGATTGCATAATAAATGGCTTGATTGGGGGAGGGGAGGAGGCTGAAGGGAGGTTGATAACAGAGGCGGCTTTTAAATTCGGTGGCCGCCTAAGTCCTCAAGGCCGCCTAATTTGCCTGCTGTGTTTTTTTTTTTTAATGACTCTGACCCCGTGGGGGGGGGGGCACAGTTTGCCATCTTCACCCAGGGCACCAAGTTACCTTGTCCCGGTACTGTCCACAGCTACATACAGTTTATACAGGACATCCAGCAGCCTCATGTGTTAGTGAGGGACATAGCTTGGCCCAAACTAAATATGTAAAGTGTATTATAGACTGGAGTTCAGCTTTAAATTGCAGGAAATGGTGTCAACCCTGTCCAGTTGCTCTTTGCTAAACTACAGGATTCTTCCCACTTTTCTCATTGCCACAATATAGATATTAATTGTTTAGTAGTCCAAGAGTTGCTAACTAGATTAACAGGTATGGTTTTGAACATATATAACAAATGCTTCCAATGGTAAACTTAGCAGACAAAAAGGTCAAACATAGGAGAAGTGCATTGTGGTTTACACATACTTTAAATCATTTTAAGAAAGCAAACATCCAAACTGATTCAGTACATTCTACAGGGAACACTGTGCAAACAGAAAAATGACAATTTGAACTATGTTTACTATGCTTCAGTTTGTGAATAAACAGGAAGCCACTCAGCACAGAGCACTTCCCATTCATTCACTACCCTGTGCACCTGAGGCTGCAGAGAAAGGCATGTGTGTTTGAGCTTTGGGGTGCACACCCTAATGCAATGGGCTGCGCACACCTATGGGTGTCACACAAATAAATAAAAGCTGATCATTGCTAGCACCCCTATCAGTAGCATATAATTTGTCTCAACTCTCTAAGGGACACTTTTGCTGGACAGCTCGGTCTGTTAACCACTTGCCGACTGCCCCATAATTAGTGTTGAGCGAACCCGGACTGTAACGTTCGGGTCCGTACCGAACTTTCGGGTGTCCGTGGCACGGACCCGGACCCGGACATTTCAAAAATCGTTCGGGTTCGGTCCGGGGTTCTGCTATTTTACTCCACGTGTTGAGAAGCTGCAGGGCAGCCAATCAACAAGCGTTTCACTGGTTTGCCCTTAGAAGCCATCACAGCCATGCCTACTAATGGCATGGCTGTGATTGGCCGGTGCATCATGTGACCCAGCCTCTTTATAAGCTGGAGTCACAGTGCTGCAGTCACATGCTCCTTGGGTTAGTATAGGGAAAGGTAGCTGACGGCGTGAGGGACAGATTTGAGACATTTTAAGACCTGATCCTGCATCCTGAGATAGATTACTTTACTACTGCTGTCTGTGCTGTTGCTCTGAGGACAGATAGCAGAAATTAGAGATTTCACATACCGCTGCTTTGAGTTGCAGATCAAGCTCTGCATAGAACAACGATCGCTACGATCGTGCTCTACGATCAGAT
>BLSH010411801.1:682115-704553 GCA_018402905.1 Glandirana rugosa
ACCCCCCCCCCCCCCCCCCGTAGCAGAAAATTAGACCAGACTTTATATGGGGTTTTTTGGCCTTCCTCTGGATCAACTGTGGGTATAGTAGTGGTGTAACTAGAACCTTCAGGGCCCGGTGCACGAAACCATGAATGGCCCGCTGACCCCCGGCCAGAGCTCCTCCCTCTGAGCCCAGTGGCAGAACGCCAGGGCCCGGTCACAAGTGCGACCTTTGTGATCCTGGTAGTTTTGCCACTGGTGTCAGTAATTTTGTTACTATATTGTTTTTATTTTTTTAACATTTATTTCCTTATTTTTACAATATTATTATTATTTTCATTTTTTTACTATGTTTTTTAGGAGCCCTGTTGGGGGCTTTGGAGAAATATCAGGGGTCTAAACAGACCACTAATGTTTCACCTTTGAGATAGGTGAAAGAAGATTGAGGATGCAGCCCTCAATCTCCTTCTATGCAGCCTTAGCTGCACAAAATGAATGGACAGGAATAACTCTGTACAGAGCTTCCCATTCATTCACAAACTGAAGCCTAGGAAACAAAGTTTACTATTTTTCAGTTATGAATGGATAGAGTCAGTGATCGGTACGAATCACTGACTCTCCATTCAGAAAAGGAAGGGGCCAGTAAATGACACATTTACCAGCCCTTTTCCTGCTCTTCATCCTGACACTTGCCCTGGAGCAGCTGGTGGGGGAGGGGAAGGGAGACCCGGCAGAGCTGCAGGGAATAAGGTGGGGAGCCAGGAGAGAGCACACGAGGGACAGCACAAAGAAGCTTGGTAGGAGGAGCAGGAGGGGCAGCTGCATATAGAGGAACCGATCTGTCCATTTTCCTCCTGCAGCCGCTGAATGCCTGCTTCTCCTCTTCTCCCTCCCTCCCGCCAGTGTTGTCAACCTCCAGCAGCGTTTTTTACTGGCAAAACATGGAAAATTTACTGGCGGAACACATTTTTTACTGGCAACCTGAAAAATAACTGAACTCCTATTAAAAACTAAGACAATTGATATTTAAACACAACATGGAAACACTAACAATACCCATATCATGTAGTTTGCCCAGTTTACACTTAAAAAGTCAGCGCAGCATGACAAATTATCAGACCCTGATATTTATAGACAGTTTTAAAAATCACGGATTTTTACAAACTGTCAGTAAATTTACTGGCGGTTGGCAACACTGCCTCCCGCAGGCATTTATCAGCTGCAGGAGGAAAATGGAGGTATCAGATCCTCTATATGCAGACACCCCCGCTGCACCTCCTATCCAGGCATACTGGGGGCCACATGGGCCCCCTGCATCATGGGGCTGGGTCGCAATTGGACCCCTGTGACCCCTATAGGTTCACCCCTTGGGTATGGGGTTCTTTACAGTATATTGAGATTTTCTATTTATTTATTCTATTTTTTTTTTTTTGCTTGAACTTAATGGACTTGTGTCTTTTTTCAACCTAACTACTGTATGTAAAATGGGGCTTATGTAAAAATTTCAATAAACAAATAAAAATTATTAGAAAAACCCAGGCTTGCGATTGAAAAATACATATATCAGATCCTCCAACATAAGCTAATGAGTAAGGTACAAAACCTAAACATAATAACAAAAATGTAATATTTTGCTGGTTACCAGTCCTACGTGCATCAGTTTTATTTTTTTCACACCTTTATTTAAACCTGGTGAATCTACCAGCAACACAGTTCCTGTCCTAGTGTCAGGACACCATCCGAAACAGAGGTTTGTATGTGCCAATGCGCAGGCTATAAACTGCCCCCAGTATCCTGGGTGGACACACAATTGCACAAAAACATGCGTAGACATGTTGAGTGGATGTCTGTGCTTGCAGGCACTCATGTGTGTGCAACTACTTCCAGAACTGGCACCAAACAGCCTATTTAAAGGAAGGAGTAGTGACAGATGGTTGCTGAATGATCTTCAGCTAGTCCTGCTCCCGTGTATCTTGATCTGGTGCTTATCCCGACTTTCTGTCACCTACTCAGACTGCCCTTGGATTTTGTCTTATCTGATTCCTGGTCGTGACCTCAGCTTGTTTAATGACTTAATTTCTACTGATCGACCGTGTATGACCCTGGTTTTGGCTCCTAAACACTCTGTTATCTCCAACTCTTTCTTTTAATCTCGATTCTTTCTTGTAATATCCACCTTCTCAACAAGAAAATCTCCCTCTTTCCTACTACAAACTTTAAAGTACACCTTTTTTATAAAATCATCTTATAGGCTGTGATTGCTAACTTTTATATTTATAAGTTATTATTCCCTGGCTGTTAGGCTGATGCTTTGGATTCAGGGCTTTTTAAACAGCTAACCTGGAACAAGTATATAGATACTGACACTTATTTACAGCGTGCTTGTTCCAGGTCCAAGACTTAAAGATTTTGAAATAAGACACATTCAGGACACTAGCATTTTCAGAGGGCAGAAATGGCTAACATGCCTAGCAAAACCATAGGGTGCCTAGGATTATGTGTGTAAACAATGTTGCCTTCGAGGATCCCTTGCAATAAATTTTAGCCTTGGGGAACCCCTGATAGAAAATTATATCTACAGCACTCAATATAGTAGTGTGATCAACAAGAAAGGAGCCTCTTATGTTGGTGATCACTGGAAAACATCACCTTATATTGGTGGTGAGTGGAAAAAGGCTCCCCTTACATTACCCATCAGTGGAAGAAAGCCCCTTCCATTGCCCACAAGTGGAAGAAGGCCCCCTCTTAGGTTGGTGGTCATACGGAAATGTGCCTGGGGGTCAGTAGAAGGAATGCCCAGTTACATTGGGGGTCAGTTGGCCTGCCCCGCTTATGAGGGTTGTTAATGGGGGAAATCCACTCATCCTTATGAGCCAAAAAGATCCTTGGTGCTAGTGGCTACTTATTTGAGAGTCTCCCAGGCTCCACATTGCTGGCTCTGCCTAGTGATGCCAGCCCTGAAACTATAGTTTGCAGGCATTATCAAGTCGGAGATCAACCTGTCACAGCTGAAGGAACCCCTAGCAACCTCCGAAGGAACTCTAAAGAAGCCCAAAGTAAACAGTTATTAAATGAGTCACTTCCTTATTGCACAATAACCTTTTCATTATTTTAGATGTGACCTTCAACTCTAGGCTCAAAAAAATCAATGCTTAATATTTTGAACCATCTATTAGGATGTCAACCAAACTCCATCTCCTACATATTGCTGCCATTAGAAGTTCTGATCTTTATAGTTAGATCATGATTTTAACTTTACAAAATTAAGATCATAGAGAACGCTGTTCTCCTACATGAATCAGAGATGAATAAAATATTGTAAATTGCTGTTTTGACTGCTTAGTGGGGTGACAGGTTGAGATTATCCCTGACAGCTGTCTGAGCTAATCAGTGTCTCACTTAGGAGACTGAAAAATCGTATGCACAGTATTAAGAGTCAACCCAAGTTTAAAAGAAAAGGAGTTGATATTTTTGTCAAAGAACAGAGGATTTCACTGTGATATGCAGGATACGAAGATGAAAAAGATGGTTTAATGCCAAGATAAAGACTTTACATTGTATATTATTAATGTATGAGCGAGGAACAAAGTTCTCTGACCGAATTTGGATGAGATATAGGCCTATGCGTCCTTCCCAAAATATTACAAGTAAAACACCTAAGCAAATGGGACTTTAAAGGTGCCCTCTGAAGTTTTACAACATCAACTCAATATAGCGTACAATTCTTAATACTTTTTTTCACAATGACCTAAAAAATGATCATTAAATCTTTAAAATGCATATACTTTATATAGGCCATCAAAGGCCAATACAATATTACAAAAAGGGACTCCACAAATGCTTCACAGTCTGCCCTCAACGCCAACCCCCTTCAGTATTATTTTCCATATTTATCTGATACAAGTGGTATCTCTCCTTCTCTTGCATGTTGAAGTTTTTGTATTGGCATTTGGTGGCCCATATGTGTGCTTTCTTTTAGGATCTAATGATTATTTTTTAGGTCAATGTGAATAAAATATTAGGAAGTTTACGCTATGTATATGCTGTGTTGAGTTGATGTCTTAAAACTAGGAAGGATACCTTTAAAGTCCCATTTCCTTAGGTGTTATACTTGTAGCATTATGAAAGATTTGGGTGTCAGATTGTGCAGTCCCAGCTATCCCCGATCTTCCCAAAATATACTGTAGCATTTGCAAAAGGTAATTCAAGGTGCATCTTTAACTACAAGAGTAATGCCAATGTGCTGGACCCAAGAGTCAATTTAAATGACAGGTTCACGTTAATCTTGCTCAAACAGTACAGAGTTAAAAAGCTGTAGAAGTCATACAATCCTTATCAGTAGAGTTTAATTAAAGCACATTTCTTGTAACATTTGTGATCTCTGCATCAAGTTATTAAATGAGCATGTTAGTTTGCAATATATAAATGCTTGTTATTCGATTAATTAAAAAGAAACATAAACAGGTTGCCTTTAAAGATGGAGCACACAGATCAAACACATGCTAATTAATGACTTTGCACCGGTTTGCATCGTGGAAAAATGTGATATGCATGACTTATTCGAGCATGACATGTTTTATTATGAAGTGCTTCGGGGTCTACAAGACAGAGTTAACAGGGAGTGAAAATATGGGTGTAAATGGATGCTAAATATTAATAGCTCTGGAGAAGCTCAGTGCAAATGATAGCTGATGGGTAGCAGTCCGTTTTCATGGATGAATCCAGAAAGATAACTGGGAGAGTATTTCTAATTCTGAGGCACTTTCTTCCCCGGGGCTATTTGAAAATCCGAGGCAATGAGTGAGATATTTCTACTGAAACTGTGCAAATTGATGAAGCTGATTTGGAAGATATTAAGAACTGAGATGTCTGTATTCTGCATAGCAGTCAATGATCACTGAAAAACGGCTTATGTAGAGTATTAATAGTCTGTTGTTCTTTAAAGTATGATAAGTACAAGTTACAATATTGTTAAACAGAAATGTATTTAAAACGTATTATTAACCACCATTATATTTGTTTCAGAGTTACTCTACCTGATTCTGTCTGTTTATAAAAGCTCCTTTGCTTTTGCTCCTATGGTACATCTGAGGACATTGCTGCTCTGCATGGATTTGGCAGCTGTGAAAACGGGTAAGTACAGTGTCTCACAAAAGTGAGTACACCCCTCACATTTTTGTAGATATGTTATTATATCTTTTCATGTGACAACACTGAAGAAATGTGAATGTTTAGCTTGTATAACAGTGTAAATTTGCAGTCCTCTCAAAATAGCTCAACACACAGCCATTAATGTCTAAACCGCTGGCAACAAAAGTGAGTACACCCCTAAGCGAAAATGTCCAAATTGGGCCCAAAGTGTCAATATTTTGTGTGGCCACCATTATTTTACAGCACTGCCTTAACCTTCTTGGGCATATAATTCACCAGAGCTTTACGGGTTGACACTGGAGTCCTCTTCCACGCCTCCATGATGACATCACGGAGCTGGTGGATGTTAGAGACCTTGCGCTCCTCCACCTTCTGTTTGAGGATGCCCCACAGATGCTCAATAGGGTTTAGGTCTGGAGACATGCTTGGCCAGTCCATCACCTTTACCCTCAGCTTTTTTAGCAAGGCAGTGGTCGCCTTGGAGGTTTGTTTGGGGTCGTTATCATGTTGGAATACTGCCCTGCGGCCCAGTCCCCGAAGGGAGGGGATCATGCTCTGCTTCATTATGTCACAGTACATGTTGGCATTCATGGTTCCTTCAATGAACTGTAGCTCCCCAGTGCCGGCAGCACTCATGCAGCCCCAGACCATGACACTCCCACTTCCATGCTTGACTGTAGGCAAGGCACACTGGTCTTTGTACTCCTCACATGGTTGCCACAACACAGTATTGACACCATCTGAACCAAATAAGTTTATCTTGGTCTCATCAGACCACAGGACATGGTTCCAGTAATCCATGCCCTTAGTCTCCTTGTCTTCAGCTAATTCTTGTGGGCTTTCTTGTGCATCATCTTTAGAAGAGGCTTCCTTCTGGGGTGACAGCCATGCAAACCAATTTGATGCAGTGTGCGGCGTATGGTCTGAGCACTGACAGGCTGACCCCCCACCCTTTCGACCTCTGCAGCAATGCTGTCAGCAATGTTTGGAAATTACGCTGAGCAGGTTCACTAAACTTCTTTGGTCGACCATGGTGAAGCCTGTTCTGAGTGGAACCTGTCTTGTTAATCCGCTGTATGGTCTTGGCCACCATGCTGCAGCTCAGTTTCACGATCTTGCCAATCTTCTTATAGCCTAGGCCATCTTTATGTAGAGCAACAATTCTTTTTTTCAGATCCCCAAAGAGTCCTTTGCCATGAGGTGCCATGTTGAACTTCCAGTGACCAGTATGAGAGAGTGAGAGCAAAAATGTAACACACCTGCTCCCCATTCACACCTGAGACCTTATAACACTAACGAGTCACATGACAACCAGGAGGGAAAATGACTGATTGGGCCCAATTTGGACATTTTCACTTAGGGGTATACTCACTTTTGTTGCCAGTGGATTAGACATTAATGGCTGTGTGTTGAGTTATTTTAAGGGGACAGCACATTTACACTACTATACAAGCTGTACACTCACTTCTTTACATTGCAGCAAAGTGTCATTGCTTCGGGGTTGTCACATGAAAAGATATAATAAAATATTTACAAAATTGTGAGGGATGTACTCACTTTTGTGAGATACTGTACATCCGAAAGCCCTAAGAGTGTTCTTCACCTTTAAAAGTAACTTTAGTGTAGAGATCCAAAAGACCCGAGACTGCTACTGGGTGCGACCATCTTGGATGTAACATCAGCTGCCACAGCAGGCTCACAGCTGTCACCCAAGTGACACTCTACAGTTTTCCCCTTGCCCCTAGCTACAAACCCAATTCCAAGACAGTTGAGATGCTGTGTAAAATCTACATAAAACAGAATGAAATGATTTGCAAATCTCATAAACACATTCACAATAGAAAAAAAAAACATATCAATTGTTTAAACTAAGAAAATATACAATTTTAAGAAAAAATAAGGTAATTTTGAAATTGATGGCCACAACACGTCTCAAAAAAGTTGGGATAGGCAACAGAAAGCTGGCAAACTAATTGGTACTAACAAAGAAAAGCTGTAAGAACATTTTGCAACGAATTAAGTTAATTGGCAACATGTCAGTAACATAACTGGGCATAAAAAGAGCATCTTAGAGAGTCAGAGTGTCTCAGAAGCAAAGATGGGCAGAGGTTCACCAGTGTGTTAAAATCTGCATCTAAAAATGTGTTGAACAATTTCAGAATAATGTTCCTCAACATAAAAATGCAAAGACTTTAAATATATCATCATTATCATATACTGTATCATCATCTACAGTACATAGCTACATAGTGAGGTTGAAAAAAGACACTAGTCCATCTAGCTCAACCACCAACATATTATCATGAAAAGATTCACAGAATCTGGAGAAATCTCTGTACACAAGGGACAAGGCTGAAACGCAATATTGGATGCCCGTGATCCTCAGACGACACTGCTTTAAACACAGGTATGTTTGTGTGATGGACATCTCTGCATGGGCTCAGGAATACTTCCAAAAGTTACTGGCTGTGAAAACAGTTTGGCACTCCATCCAAAAATACAACTTAAAACTCTATCATGCAATGTAAAAGCCATATCTGAACATGATCCAAAAACACAGCTGTCTTCTGGGGCCAAAGCTCATTTAAAATGGTCTGTTGCAAAGTGGAAAATTGTTCTGTGATCAGATGAATTGAAATTGGACATTATTTTTGGCAACCATGGGTACCGCAGACCTCCAGATTAAAGAAGAGAGGGACATTCCAGCTTGTTATCAGCGCTCAGTTCAAAATCCTGCATCTCTGATGGTATAGGGATGCATCACTGCATATGGAATGGGCAGCTAGCACACCTGTAAAGGCACCATCAGTGCTGAAAGATATATCCAGATTATAGAGCAGCATATGTCCCTGTTCAGACAACGTCTTTTTCAGGGAAGGTCTTGCATATTTCAGCAGTACAATCCTAAGCCACATACTGCATCTATGACATGCACCATGCAGCATGGCTTCATAGTAGAGGAGTCTGGGTGCTTAACAGGCCTGCCTGTGGTCCAGACCTATTACCATTTGAAAATATTTGCGCATCATTTGGCAGGAAAATATGACAAAGAAAGCCCGGGACTGTTGAGCAGGTTTGTAGTGTGTATTATTTTTATTTATTTCAGCTACTTACAGTATCTCACAAAAGTGAGTACACCCTTCATATTTTTGTAAATATTTTACTATATCTTTTCATGTGACAACACTGAAGAAATTACACTTTGCTACAATGTAAAGTAGTGAGTGTACAGCTTGTATAACAGTGTAAAATAACTCAACACACAGCCATTAATGTTTAAACTGCTGTCAACAAAAGTGAGTACACCCCTAAGTGAAAATGTCTGAATTGGGTCCAATTTGCCATTTTCTCTCCCTAGTGTCATGTGTCTCATTAGTATTACAAGGTCTCGGGTGTTAGTGGGGAGCAGGTGTGCTAAATTTGGTGTTATCACTCTCACTCTCACACTGGTCACTGGAAGTTCAACATGGCTCCTCATGGAAAAGAACTCTCTGAGGATCTGAAAAAAAGAATTGTTGCTCTACATAAAGATGGCCTAGGCTATGACCCTGAAACTGAGCTGCAGCACGGTGGCCAAGACCATACAACAATTTAACAGGACAGGTCCCACTCAGAACAGGCCTCGCCATGGTTGACCAAAGAAGTTGAGTGCATGTGCTCAGCGTCATATCCAGAGGTTGTCTTTGGGAAATAGACGTATGAGTGCTGCCTGCATTGCTGAGAGGTTGAAGAGGTGGGGAGGTCAGCCTGTCAGTGCTCAGACCATACGCTGCACACTGCATCAAATTGGTCTGCATGGCTGTTGTCCCAGAAGGAAGCCTCTTCTAAAGATGATGCACAAGAAAGCCCGCAAACAGTTTGCTGAAGTCAAGTGGACTAAGGACATGGATTACTGGAACCATGTCCTGTGGTCTGATGAGACCAAGATAAACTTATTTGGTTTAGATGGTATCAAGCGTGTGTGGCAGCAACCAGGTGAGGAGTACTGTGACATGCTGAAGCAGAGCATGATCTCCCTCTCTTCAGAGACTGGGCCACAGGGCAGTATTCCAACATGATAACGACCCCAAACACACCTCCAGGACAACCACTGCTTTGCTAAAGAAGCTAAGGGTAAAGGTGATGGATTGGCCAAGCATGTCTCTAGACCTAACTCCTATTGAGCATCTGTGGGGCATCCTCAAATGGAAGGTGGAGGATCGCAAGGTCACTAACATCCACCAGCTTCCGTGATGTCCTCATGGAGGAGTGGAAGAGGACTCTAGTGGAAACCTGTAAAGCTCTGGTGAACTCCATGCCCAAGAGGGTTAAGGCAGTGCTGAAAAATAATGGTAGCCACACAAAATATTGACACTTTGGGCCCAATTTGGACATTTGCACTTCAGGGTGTACTTACTTTTGTTGTCAGCGGTTTAGAAATTAATGGCTGTGTGTTGAGTTATTTTGAGGGGACAGCAAATTTACACTGTTATACAAGCTGTACACTCACTACTTTACATTGTAGCAAAGTGTCATTTCTTCAGTGTTGTCACATGAAAAGATAGAATAAAATATTTACAAAAATGTGAGGGGTGTACTCACTTTTGTGAAATACTGTTAATGCGCTTTCAATTTACGCAGCGATTTATTTATACATTCACATAAGTCCCTGTCCTCAAGGAGCTTACAATCTAAGGTCCCTAACTCACATTCATACATACATATACTACGGCCAATTTAGAGAGGATCCAATTAACCTACCTGCATGTCTGTGGAGTGTGGGAGGAAGCCGGAGTACCCAGAGGAAACCCACACAGGTACAGGGAGACTCCAGGCAGGTAGTGTCGTGGTTGGGATTCGAACCAGCGACCCTTTTGCTGCTTGGCAAAAGTGCTAAGCACTACACCACTGTGCCACCCTATTGTGATGACCTTCCTATATTACAGTTCTGCCACTCTAGATGAAGGAGCACAAAGGTACGCAGCAGACAGCAGCCCTTTCGGTCGGGGGGGAATTACTGTTAATTGTACTAGCAAATTTAGATACACTAACAAACTGAAGCCAAACTCCAGCTCACACTTTATATACTCAGCCACAGCAAACATTTTTTTTCCTTTTGGGATAAAAGTTGTACATGAATAAATAAAATCTGATCATTGTAAGCACACCTGTTAGTAGTAAATGGTTTGTCTTATCCTTTTAAACTAATACATCTTGAAGAGAGCTTGTTCTTTTGAAAAACAACAGACTTACTGGGTGGATCATGAGATGAAAATGGAAGAAAAAAAAGCCTGAAAAAAGAAAACGAATGCAGCCATCACATCTAATAATTGGTAAGCTGCAATATCATAAATGTTTGATGTGGGTTTAATACTACTTTACGTTTTTTAAATTGTATTTAAAGTTATTAAAGTCGGGGGTGATGTTAAACAGGAACTAAATGCTCAAATACTGGCAGTAGGCAGGCTCTTTTGCAGAAGAGACATGCGGTATCTCTTCTGCAATAAGGCTCCATTCACATCTTGGTGTTCTGAATAGCAGACACAATAGCAGGCACAGTTTGCGCTTCGAAATAGCGGCAAACTGCCGCACGCCTGTGCGATCCAATGGCTCCTTCAATCTCGGCGCGATTTTGCAGCGATTCGTCGGGCAACAATTGTGGTAAAAATGCGCACACAGAATTGCAATGTTCTTGTACTTCTTTTGGGCGACAGGCGTCCTGATTCTGTTTGCGGGATTTTACCGTGATGGTCGCCCGATGAATTGCAAAAAAATTGCGCCGTGATCGGGGTGCCATTGGAAGTGATGGGGATCACATGGACGTTCTGTGATTTGCCGCTATTTCGAATTGTGGGCAGAATCGCATCAATTCCGCCCACAAATGCCAAGATGTGAACGGAGCCTTAAAGAAACCCGCCTGCCTGCTCCCAGTCTTCTTTGTATTGTACACTAAGTTGCAAGGGAAGATTGATCATTGAAAGATGGGAAAGTATTACAGAGTTTAGCTCCCCTTCAAGGCTATAGTTAGAAACAAAAGTTAGCGGTTAAGGTTAGAGTTACAGTTAGGTTTTTAAAGTTAAGGTAGAATGGGAAAGGGGGATTTTAAGCAGAACTAAACTCTCCTATACTTTACAGTCAAGGAAGCTACCCTCTTAGATTCTGCTTGACCTACAGCTGCCATGGTGCTGCACGTGTGATTGGTTATGACACCAGCCATTTGATGGCTTGACATTTAGGCTTCATACACACGGACGTTTTTACAGCCACGTTTTTGAGCTTTTTTTACAGCTTAAAAATGCCCCTCTATGTTATTAAATGGCCTCATTCAATGGACATTTTTGAGCTGTAAGTGGCATATGAGTTTTTAAGCTCCAGAAAAAACCCCAGACCAGCACGTTCTGAAGCTCCAGTGCTAGAGCTGTTTTGAGCCCGACGCTGGTAAAAGCTCAAAAGTGAGGCTTAACATTGTATACACAGCATTAAGCCTCATCAGGCGTTTCTCGGTCTCTATTCAAAATCAATGGTTCCCTATGGGAGCACATTGATTTTAATAGAAGTCGCACCAGAAGTCGGATCATGATGATCCAACTTATGGTGCAACTTGTGCGCTGAGGATCTGGAAGGGGAACCCCTGCAAAAATGAAAAAAAACATGGTGCGGGTCCCCCCAAAATCCATACCGGACCCTTATCTGAGCATGCAGCCCGGTAGGTCAGGAAAGGAGGGGCGATCGAGCACCCCCCCTCCTGCACCATACCAGGCCGCATGCCCTCAACATGGGGGGTGGGTGCTTTGGGGCAGGGGAGGCCCAGTGCCCCCCACCCCAAAGCACCTTGTCCGTTTGTTGATGAGGACAAGGGCCTCTTCCTAACAACCCTGGCCGGTGGTTGTTGGGGTCTGCGGGCGAAGCTTATCGGAACCTGGAAGCCCCCTTTAAAGGTTCCGATAAGTCCCCACCTGCCCGGCAACCAAAGAGGCCAAAGCACCCACCAGGTATGGTCCAGGAAGGGGTGTGCTAGCTCGTCTGTATGGATTTTGGGGGACCCCGTGCCATTTTTTTTTGTCGTGGGCTTTCCCCTTAAAATCCATACCGGACCGAAGGGTCTGGTATCCCCTGGGGGCAAATTATGTTTTCATTTTTGCAGGGGGTTCCCCTTCAAGATCCTCAGCACACGAGTCAAACCGCAAGTCAGATCATCATGATCCGACTTCTGGTGCGATTTCTATTAAAATCAGTGGGCTCCTATAGGGAACCATTGATTTTGAATAGAGACAGAGAAACGCTTAAAGCTAGTGTGGAAGAACACAATGCAAAACAGTGATAAAATCCTGTTTTTAGCGCGGCTTTTTACTTTGGCAGTGGTACTAGCTTTACAGCTTGTTTTTCATAACACCGTGTGTATGTAGCAGTTGAGAGTACAATCAACCATGACAGTTATCATAATCATTTTAAGAAATCTTTAAATTGATGGGCTTAGTTTCACTTGAAGGGTTGGATTACAGGTTACAGTTAAAGGCAGATGAGGTTTAAGTGTTAAGGGCTATGTTTCCATATTAGGAGCTATGGGGTCATTTTAACCAATGGGGTCATTTTTTTTCTAAGAAACACCCATTTCCCAGCATTCATTTTTTGGTGTGAAACATAAATATATTGGTATTAGCTGTTTGTTGCCTAGAGCTGCTCTTTTATAAGTCATTCTGCCCAGATTTATGTTGAATTTGAGCTGGCCACAGTTGAGGCTGGAAGCAATCAGTAATCAATTGAGTATAAACCTCAAATGAATAATACACCATTATTACAGTCTGGAATATTGAAATACAATGTGGAAGCAGAAACAGGAACCCAGTCTGGGAACATGCTTTGGGGTGTGTTAGTTTACTTTGGCATTTTACTGCACTAGATGCAGCCGGACCACCAGGCTAGATGCTCGATGCTTGGTGTAAAGGCTGATTTCTAACAGCTAAAGAAACAAACATTTTTGGGAAGCCTTTATTTAATGCTATATTTAATACATACTCATAAACATCTGTGTAACACTGCAGGGGCTTGTAGGAATAATTTACCTAATGTTAGTTAACACTTAAATCTGTAATGCTAGCTTAATAGTACTATTCACTATGGAATATTGCACTTCGGTTATGAGTGATGTGCTGCTATGCATGAATGTTAATCTGCAAAGGCTGAATGTAGAGGAAGGTCATATTAAGGTGACCACGTCACTAATGATGAGATGGATAATTACAACAGCAATTACTAGAGTCATCCTAATAGTCTTGTTATGTCACTGACAGACAGTACAACTTTCTAAGGTCTTGTAGAGAGTAGGATAACTAGACGTCCCCAGTTTCCAGGAACAGTACTTCATTTAACGGGGACTGCCCCAAAGCAAAAAATTATGATTATGTTCCCATAATTGGGGACTGTTAGGATGGCTCTAGTAATTACTAGAACTACCCTAACAATCTTGTTATGTCACTGATAGGCACAGACAATTAAACTTTCTAAGGTCTTGTAGAGAGTAAGGTGACTAGACGTTCCTGGTTTCCAGGAACAATACCTGATTTGAGGGGAGCTGTCCCTCAGGCAAAAAATGTCCCCAAATACACCCCTGTAAACAGGGACTGTTAAATTGGCTCCTGCAATTACTAGAGCCATCATAACAATCTTGTTATGTCACTGATAGACACAGACAATACAACTTTCTAAGGTCTTGTAGAGAGTAGGATGAACAGTATCCAATTTTAGGGGGGTTGTCCCCAAGCAAAAAATGTCCCCACTTACGTCCCAGTAATTGAGGACTGTTAGGATGGCTCAAGTAATTACTAGAGCCATCCTAACAATCTTGAGTCACGAATAGGCACAGACAATACAACTTTCTAAGGTCTTGTAGAGAGTAAGGTGACTAGACGTTCCTGGTTTCCAAGAACAATACCCAATTTTAAGGGGTTGTCCTCAGGCAAAAAAATGTCCCCAACTACTTCCAGGTAAACAGGGACTATTGGATTGGCTTCTGCAATTACTAGAGCCATCATAACAATCTTGTTATGTCACTGATAGACACTACAATACAACTTTCTAAGGTCTTGTAGAGAGTAGGATGACTAGACATCTCCAGTTTCAAGGAACAGTATCCGATTTTACCTGATTTTAGGGGGCTGTCCTTAGGCCTCCTGGACTATGACCCTGTAATCAGGGAATATTAGAATGGCTCCTGCAATTACTAGAGCCATCAAACTAATTTTGTTATATCACTGATACATGTGGATCATACAGCTTTCTATGGTCTCACATAGAGTAGTATGACAAGACATCCCTGGAATGTGTCCCTGCTTTATTTCCAGCTTTAATAATGGTGTCCCTGGCCCAGAAGGGCACCAGGTAATCCATCTTAGCAATATTTCTATGATTGGTTTGGAGCAGGAGGCACAGATTGGATTTTTTGCCAACTTGCCCTTCCTTGTGACAGTGATCTGCAGTGCACACCAGAACCTGCATTTGACCCAAAGCAAAGTATGATTGGATGTTATTAAACCATAGCCCTTAGTGCCTTAGTGCTAGTGACTTAGGGCTAGTGACTTAGTGCCTGTATTGGACTCAGTGATTATTTAAATATGAAGGCTGCCATTGATGACCACTTTCTAAAAGGCTGGATGCCTGACAACATGCCTTAACAACTAACTAAATTATTTTTTTTGAATATTTGATAAGATAAGGAAGGGTTATAATCCCTTTCTTCCTTTTTTTGCTATCTGTCTGCCATTGGGGAGATCTCCCTTTACTTCCTGTCCTATAGTAATACAGGAAGTAGAGGAAATTCCTCTATTTCTGTTCTGGATTTTCTTTTCCAATTTTATTTCCAGTTATAATGGGACCAGTCGGTTTATGTTTTTACATATTGGACGTTCTGTAAGTAGGATTTTATTTACTATTAAAGCGGTTTGATTGTACTTCACTATAGAAGTTTTTCTTTCTATGGGGGCATCATGACAAACACCATACGGCCTAGGAATATTTGCTGCTGCTGATTATCTGTAGTGACTGAGTGTATACCCCTGGCTGGGGAAAAGCCAGAGGCACTTTTCAGTCTTATCTCTGGTAAGCCTTTGCAATATTGGTGGCGGACAGCACAATATCCAAAGCCATTGCACCTGGGTGTCATCTTTCCTTCCATACGGATCATCACCTATGAGGGAGATTGGCTCTGCATTTTATTGCCTATAGACTGTGAGCTGTGGTGGTTTTATTACCATTATTCCTTATGTGGGAGATTGGCTCTGCAATTTATTGCTTATGGACTGTGATTTGTTGGTGTTTTCATTATTAACACAGCACGTGCCTTTGGACCCTCTTTGGCTGTTTATTTGAACATTTGATTTTAACTCAATTGTAACATTTTAACTATCGAAGCCCTTTGTTTTATTTTGTTTTATTTAACAATAAAAACATGACAGGTATTCTAATCATTTACACTCGATCGAAAACAAAACAAAAAAAGTTTTCCCATCAGGTATACTTTAAAGCTAAACTCTAGCATTAGTACGTTTTGTATAAATACAAGAGCCATGTGTATTTTTAATTGAATATCCAGTGAACTTTACCTATGCACAGGAGCTTTCTGTAATAAAGACCAGTCTCTGCTGCTCTCTCCTTATGCTTGGTGATTGGTCTGGTCTCTGCCCCCTCCTGTATTTTTCTGCAGGCAGCCTGTACTTTGTGGTTTTCCTAGGCCCCTCCCTCAGTTCTTCTCTCTGCACTGCTATGTGCAGCACTACTACTTTTACAAGGTAACATCTATGTGCAGCACTACTACTTTTACAAGGTAACATCTATGTGCAGCACTACTACTTTTACAAGGTAACATCTATGTGCAGCACTACTACTTTTACAAGGTAACATCTTGGCTTGCTAAGGCATTTTGGTGCACACAAAGTACAATTATAGATTTTGTGGCTATTGAGGAATACAAAATGTTTCTTACTTTGAAATCTTGCCAATAATAGCACTTCCAGTTGTAGGATGACAGCAATAGGGAATATCTTTGCAATCAACAGCAGTGAAAACAGTGTGAGATCCTTCAGTTGGCTGTTGGCCTGTCTATCAGATAGGCAGCAGAATGGCTAACCAAAGGAGCTCACATGGCAGGTCTTTGCCAATTGCAAGGCAGTGGCTTAGCTTTGTCAGCCTGCAGCAGAAAGTACTGTTATTGGCAGGATCTCCAAACAAGAAACTTTGAAGCAGATTCAAACCACATAACTACAAGGGGAGGGCTCACAGTTCCTCTCTCTTTTCTTTTTATGGAATTTCAGAGGAAGTACTGCTGCATCATGTAGTTCTGCTGGAGCACTTGGGCCCCTCCTGGGTCACCCTGTTGAGATTCTCCATGGACTAGGAACCTACCATTACTGGACTCTTGCTGAATGGACTTTACTTCTCTGGAAGGTATGAACTTGGGCAGCCTGCATTAGTTAGTTAGGATTTGGACTCACTGTTTCATGTATAGTGTGCTGTTGAACTGTGCAGCTAAATGTTCATTAAAGTTTCTTTAACTGTTTCAAACCTGGTCTGAAGTCATTCAAAGGGGAGCATGGCGGTACATGGCGTATCAGAAGAACAGGACCTGTAAAGCACACACAGGGTACAAGAGGAAGGGAACCACAAAGGGTTAACTCAGCAGGAGAGTTAGAAGGAATGTAGATGCTACAGCGAGGAATATTACCAGGCTCTGGGTAGCGAGGGGATTGGTATACCGGCGACATCCCTAGTGGACAGTTCCCTTAAAAGTAATTGGGACCAAACCCGCAGTACGGAGACCCATGTATCTAGCCTCATGGTATGAGAGTGTTTAAGGAGTCAGTTAAGTGCGCGCATGAGGTCCGCTCTTGGTGCATGCCGGGAAGCTATTCTGTGACTGGAAGTGAGGTAGCGGAAATATGCTGGAGTGGTGGAGAGGGCACAGGCTCAGCAGTGTCCTTTATAAATGTAGCATTCATCTGGCAAAGGTTTGTAGTAACCGGGAACAAAATATTTTGCAGACAGACTCTGTACATTGCACTACTGGACACAGAGTGCGTCTCATCTTTAAGCCAGGGTTTTGCTTTAATGTTGACTTTCACATGACCATGGCACTGCCTGATAACAGTTATCAATGAATGCACACAAGAGAGGAGAGGTACCCCTGCATTCAGGGGCATGGAAGCCCTGCCCCCTACAACAAGCAAAAGATAATTGAATATCGTTAATGCGTTTGTTAACCCCCCAAAAAAATGCTGCTCCTGTCTCTTTAATGTGCAATTAGCAGCATGGTGGTTTTGCTTTTTATATTATCCCTCTGTATCTAATATAAAAATAACAGTTGCGCTAAAATTATACCTAAAAAAGAAATACAGAGTCAAATATCGTATGAGTGATAAAACAAAAGTAATCAGGATGTAAGTGAAAATAACAAAAAAAATCAAAAATGAATAACTGTATAATCATAAATAAGTCCAACACCAACAGTAGTGAAAATGGCCTTGATCTGAGTGATCCAAAAATTAGTCCAACACCATCAAGTGTGAAAAAATAGCCTGTATTGTGTTCTCTTGTTCAGATTCACCAAAAGGTAAGTGGACCACCACCGGAGACGAGCACACCTCTAAAGTTACTAAGAGGTACCCTTACCAGAGGTCGAGGACTTGTTATCGCTAACAAGTCACATGAGCTGGCAGAAATTAACCCTCTGCGGGGTATCCTTGCAGGTATGATCCTCTCCTCCAAGTGGTCGGGCAAGCGGATATCAAACAGCCTCTCTCTAGCCCAGATTACCAATCACATCAACTCCATCAATACGGCATCATAGAAAGGAGAAGGGTCTCATAGTGTAATTCCATTTAAACGTAAATTTATTGTGAAATAAAAGTGGATACTCACATGCAAACAATGGTAAAATAGCGTTTGAGCATGCCGGCAGCAAATAAAAACAAGCGTTCCCGTTCCTGTTGCACGTGTAGGCGTGGTGACGTCAGACGTAGCTATCCCTCTGTATCCCCTAGAATATCTGTATGATAATGCCAACTCCTGATTCCATCCAACTGCTGACTCTCCTGATCATATAGTTTATCCTGAGAGTCTATGGTCTGTGCAGTCTGTATCACTCCCACCTCTCCTATGCCTGCTTTCAGCTCCCTCTCCTCCCCCCTCCCTCTCCCTATCTGTACGTAGCTTCTCCTCTCTGCTCTGCTCTCATAATTAACTCTAAAAGCTCATATGCCCTCTGTATTAGAACAAGAAATTCCACTGTGTCCGTGTTATATCATAAATATTCTTATCTATATAGATAACACACCGGCTTCCTACACACGGCTCTCTCTCCAGCTGAGGTCAGCAGCAGTGCTCTGCCCCACCCTTAGGAACTCTGGCTGAGGAGAGGAGAAGAGAGAAGGGACAGCTGATGTGTTATCTATACAGATAAGTATATATATGTTATAACACAGGCACAGGGGAACTTGTTGTTAGAATACAGAGGGAATGGAAGCATTTTGCATAAGTGGCTTAACAGCCATTTTAAAGCATATGTCACAAAGTTCCTTGTAACATTAATACAGATAGCACCACATTTACATATGTAGAAACCATTTCAACGTGAGTCAGAAAAAGTAAACAGTATGCCCCTCATACTTAAAGCTGTCAAAATCTTCTCAAAGCTGTCAACATTATATATGTAATAAAATATACATAGGTAGGGAAAAACAAGTAGGGGTAGTAAGATGTTTAATTGCATTATATACCATCTCTCGATATAACTCCATGTCTGAGTAGAGGTGGATCGTGTATTAGAGAGCGTTTGACAGGTGCCCTGTAAATGTCACACCAACACGTTCAAATCGCATGCATTGCACACAGTTGCAGGGTGTTTGAAATATAGCCCCATAGACTTGCATTTGTCATGTTCAGAAGTAATAACAACTGCTGAATGCGACATGCCGTTTAATTTTGGCAGCTGCTGCAAAGCACGGCATAGCCCCTGTGGTATGTGTACTGTCCTACATGGCTGCATGCCCTGACTCTGGTGGGCAATATAACCATGGCTCTAGCCACATAGGTGAACGAAGCCTAAGGGTATTAAAAATAGTGGTGGGGAGGCTTTGGGGAAAAGTGAACGGGGTTTAAAAATAAATAGAATAATGCTTTAAATATAATAAATTCACCAGCATTGAAATTATTTTATGACCAGTTGGTGTATATGTACCAGAAATATATTATACACTATTATACACCTCTAATATACCACTCTATGTCCTACATCAACACGTGACTTATATGCTGCTGCCCTGACCTAGATATACTGCATAAAGTGGAATGAAAAGGTAATTACATCAGCTAGGTTTGCCCCTCTCTCTCCTTCCAGTCTCTTCCATTAATATTTGGCTCACCAGCAATGTTTCAAAGAATCCCTGGAAAGATTACTCCTGCATTACTGCCTGGTATTATGCCAGGCACTGTAAGGATGTCATTTATACAGGATTACACCATCCCCTCTTGACCTACATGTGTTTAATGGAAATAAAATTAGCTATGTGTTAAAATGGGTTACTAATCTGCTTTAAGAAAAAAAAAAACTGTCTTGCATCCGATGTAGAATGAGTAAACTATAGCTACAATATGGGTTAAATGCTATGTATAATGAATCAACACGTTACTGTTATACAATACTTTTTTGTCAACAATGAAAAAAAAAGAACATGGATATAATGGGTGCATTTTAATTTTGGCACATCTATAATTGTATTATTACAAATGTATGTGTCTGGTTCCATTGTCAGTACTGTATATGAGATATACAGTGTATCCTTTAGCCACTTCAGCCCAGGAAGGATTTCCCAGGTTAGGACCAGAGCACTTTTTGCGATTCGGCACTGCGCCGCTTTAACTGACAATTGCGCGGTCGTGCGTCATTGTACCCAAACAAAATTTGCGTCCTTTTTTTCACACAAATAGAGCTTTCTTTTGGTGGTATTTGATCACCGCTGTGTCATTTCTGGTCGACGCTATAAACAAAGAAAGAGCGACAACTTTGCAAAAAAAAACAATATTTCTTACTTTTTGCTAAAATTCAAATAAAAAAAAAAATATGAAAAAAAATTTGTTTTGGCTGATTTATATTCTTCTTCATATTTTTGGTAAAAAAAAATTGCAATCGGCGTTTATTGATTGGTTTGCACAAAAGTTGCCGCGTTTACGGATAATGAGAATTAATTTCTGGGGTTTTTATTTTTTTTTTTATTTTTTACTAGTAATGGTGGCGATCTGTGGCGTGTTCTAACTGTGGGGGGGGGGGGGGGGCTGGGCTGTTATGGGCATAAGAGATCTAACTGATTCCAGTGACAGGGATCAGTAGATCTCTTATGTCCCCATTGACAGAGCAGGGAACTGCTGTGTTTACATCAGCAGTTCCCTGTTCTTTCACTCTGGTAGCTCATTGCGGCTCGCCGGAGGACATCGGGTCCGCCCGAGCCGCAGGCATACTCCTCCGGAGTCTGTCGGACATGAGAGCGTGCTGGCGGCATCCCGCGCTCGCCCCCTAGCTGTGCCTGCGTGAATCGCTGCCTATTTACGGCGATTCACGTAACGCATCCACACTGCCGCAGTAAATATACTGCACGCGGTGTGGAACTGGTTAAAAACACTGTAAGTACAGCAAAATATGCATTCAGCTAGAAATTCATTGTTCTCCTAATTTCCTGCCTGAGCTGACAACACAGTACTTTTTCTGCATTGAAATCCCAGCCAGTATTGTCAACCCCGTCTTCTGAATTTCAGCTCTCCAGCTACACCCACCCTCTTTTATATCTCTTCACATGCATATAATTTTTTCTTTCCCAACAAAACAGTGCTATTTTGTTGACTCCAAAAAGCCTACCCATACACTGAGTTTCCTGGAAGGTTCCCTTCTGGTATTCAGTAGGAATCTAGAGCAGCTTCCTGACCAAGAGTTTTCCAAGCCTGATAATAATTTCAGAGGGAGTAATAAAACCTGATTCTTGCTACAGGTACAGGTAAAAAATAATGCTGAGATATAAGCTAGAAGGGAAGAAGGAGGTTTTGGGGTAAAGTTGGGTAGTGCCTGGATATAAATTTTACATTTCCCAATAGCAAGAATCTGAAACTTCCCATATAGCCCCATCCTTAATGTTTTATCCAAACCAAGGGTTGAAAACCGTTTGATCATGATCTCGCCATGCTGCTTGCTTCTGACCCCACTGGTCGCCTCTCAGAAGTAAGATCAAAGAAGCACTAGGCACTGCAGTGATGAGAGAAGTCTTTGGTTCCTCTTTGGTTATGACGTGTCATATGACACAGCTAAGGGGAGATCTGGGAGCATTTTTCTCACTCTGCTGGGCACCATTGAATATGAGGTCTGTGAGTACATTTCAGATAGAGTGGTAGGGAGGAATTTGTTCTGGGGCTTCTTTAGGGGGAAAATATTTGTACTGGAGGAGGGGGTATTTTTACTTGTGAAGGGACATGTGTGCTACATACTAATGACCCCTGCACTCTGCATTACACACTACTGGCCTCTGCACTTTGCATTACACACTTCTGACCCCTGAACTCTGTTACGTACTCCTGACCCATGCACTGTGAGTTATAAACTACTGACCTCTAAACTCTGCATTACCTATTCTTGACCTCTGCACTTTATATTACATGCTACTGATCTTTGCACTCTGTATTACTTATCCCAACCTCTGCACTCTGCTTTACATACTGCTGACTGACCCTGGCATTCCGCATTACTTACTACTGACCTCTGAGTTATATACTCCTGAACCCTGCACTCTGCCTTACTACTTACTTCTAAACCCTATGCTGCTTACTATTTACCCCTTCACACTTTTCTTTTTAATGGGGCTTTGTTTGACTATCTCTTAATATAAAAAAAACAACATGCTGTGTTTTTTTGGACATTTCCATGTTGTTTAGGTAGTTTTCTACCTCTGCAAGGTTGCCTACTCCTTATCTGAACTTTGAAAACATTTTATTTTGATTTTCTGTACTGGTTATGTGTACAGAGTGCTAGGGAACATCTGAACCTTTCAATTGCAATTACCCCAATCACATCATCCTTTGCTAGTTACGGATTGATTTAGGAAACTGCCACTTTCTTATCCTGGATTTTTAACTATTTGCTCAGTTGCAGCAGAGGCATTGATGGTGCCAGCTGTCTTCGTGAGGTGAAGGTCAGTATTGAAATGACATTCCTAAGTATCATGAGACAGAAAATCTATTTTATTTCACAGCTATATACCTCCAGTAAGGGTGCCTATGCACAGCTAAGTAATATTAG
>BLSH010411801.1:708287-730671 GCA_018402905.1 Glandirana rugosa
TAAACACCAATCCTTTTAATTACATGCTTGGGGGACACCTTTAAGTTGTATGTGGTGTTACAGAACAATACTTGACACAGATTTTTAGAGCAGTGTTGCCAACCGCCAGTAAATTTACTGACAATTTGTAAAAATAATTTGTCATGCTGTGCTGACTTTTTAAGTGTAAACTGGGCAAACTACTTGATATGGGTATTGTCATTGTTTCCATGTTGTGTTTAAATATCAGTTGGCTTCGTTTTTAATAGGAGTTCAGTTATTTTTCAGGTTGCCAGTAAAAAAGGTGCTCTGCCAGTAAGATTTTCCATGATTTGCCAGTAAAAAACGATGCAGGAGGTTGGCAACACTGTTTTAGAGACCGTGTCAGTGACATTGTATTCTGACATCACATAATTTGAATGTGTATTTCATATTTTAAAGTTTACAATTAACTTGGCTTAATTACAGGAGCAGAAATACAATCGGATTCATTTAAACTTAAAAAAGTTGTAAGAGGCCCAACTTGACTGTTGAAAGAAGCAAACACAACAGATCTAAAAGCTATAGGCAAGTTTACTATTACTGTGGCAAAACAGTTTAAGGCTAGGTTCACACTTATGCAAATTGGATGCGGGTTTCCCTGCATGACAGGAGACTGTGACCGGCTCTCAATGGAGCCGATTCACGTATCTCCGGGGAGGCTGCGGAACAGATTGCACAAGAGTTCTGTGTGTCTTTAGCTCCATTTCAGGTCCGAATTCAGGCAAAATTCTGACCTGATTTAGCCCTGAAATGGAGAACAGGGATGCACCTGACCCCTACTGTGAGCCGCATCCGATTTAAGTGTGAACCCAGCCTAATAGTATATAGTTTGTAAGCCTATTTTCACAGTACCACCCCACATTGTCTAAAATGTAAAAAAAGAAAGTAAAAAAGAGTGAATTTAGTCCTTGATAATCCAAGGCTGCTCAATTTTAATTAAAGTAAGCAAGTTCTCACTGTCAAGGGACAGGTGGATTTGCCTCCCCATAACAAAACCTCCTGCTGTGCTAACCAGACTGTACAGTGGCTACACCATATAGCTTAAAAAAAAGGTGGTGAAGCCAGGGCACCCAATAGTCTATATGGTCCCCATATCCACACCCGACATAGCCAGCATGCATGTGGTCTTGGTGCTGCCTGTAAGTACACTTTGCAGCCAGGCCTGGCATCTATGGTTTCTGGAAAATGGTACTTAGATGACAACTGCCACCCCTGCCCCTCCTTTCAGGGATCAGAGCTATGGTTGTCATCAGTGCTGATAACAGGAACGCAAAAGCAATTGTGGCCCTGCCAAGGCACATCATGACATTTTTTGTTGCTTTTTCTGCTGGTCCTAAGATAATAGCAAGTCATTCACTTCTTTGCTGTTGCTGTGCTTTCAACGTGATCTATTAGGCCACAGAGTGTGTATACTTAGAGGAACCGAGTATGTAGCCCCACTTCGTCCCAGCACACCACTTTTTGCTGCCTCTTCAACAGGTGCCAAAATGCTGCCTTGTTCCTAAATGGTGCTCCACTGACATGGTGCAAATAACCCAATCCCCCCAGAACCTGTCCTCATCCCATAATTGCACAGGTACTCATTGATGGTATGCTGCTGGTGCAGCCTTTGCAGCATGGCCAATATTGATCTTCGGTCCATGGGGGTGTCTCTTACCACCTAATTTAAAGTTGAACTTTACTTAGAATACATGATTCCCTCAACTGTTCTCCCCATCAAATTTACGTTTTTTTTTCGGTGAAAAACATGCAGCATTGCCATCAAGAGATAGTCTTGTGAGAATGAAACTTTTGGGCAATAGAAGAGGTCTTTCTTTGTGCTTCCTTCGATCCAAATGATCACTGGCTTTACAAAGAAAAGAACCCTATCAAAATGCCCTATATATTGACCTAAAGCTGAGTCTTCTCAGTTCTTCCTACAGAAGACAATGTTCTTTTTTCAGTTGTCCACTCCCTGCCTGCATGATATGGATATTTCCTACTGCCAGTCCAGGGGTGGAGTCTTCTCAGAAAAAAAACAGCCAAAACAGGCCTATCTGCATCACTGGATCAGTGTTCTCCAGCACCGGGAAATGGCCCCAGGCATAGTAAGGAGGATGGATTAGAGGGTGTCATGTAACCAGCAAACATTTATGTCTTATCTGTTGCCTACCTTTGCTGCATGTGTCCAGTTAAAGGCTGGGCCTCCCTCACCTGTGTGCTTTAGTAGGCCCTCCTCAGCTGGTCTCCACCCCAGGCCTTAATTGGAAACAGAATATAATACCTGGCAGTGAAAGCCTGCATTGCTGATCAACGTTTGTCTGCGTTGGCTTTGTGTGTGGTAGTTCCTAGCTTTTCTCTGAAAGCTCCGTGTACTGATCTTTGGCTTGTCTGAGTATCCCTGTCTGCCTGATACACCGATCTTGGCTCGATCTCTGTTTATCCCTGCCTGCCTGATACCCCGATCTTCGGCTTGTTCTCTGTTCTCCTGTCTGCTTGTGTCCCTGACCCTTTTGCTAATACCTCTGACCTATTCTTGCGGTTCCTGCTCTGCTGCTTCCGCTCTTCCACCTCTAGCCAGCCGAGCGTGAGCTAGGGGACTCCGGGGACCGCGGCCTGGATCCAGTTGCAGCCAAATCCATCCTCACCACCAGAGGCTCTGGTAAACACCCACTGGCTCTTAGATTCCACGCCCTGGGGAAAGCGATGAACTAGCTCCGTGTTTCAGTGTCCGTGCTCCAGGGGGCCCTCTCCCTGTATCAGCCGTAACTCATTAGCAGCAGTCAGCCATAGGTCCACAACCTTTGTGGTGCGCTATAATACCCTTGGTGCGATTCACACTCCAGTGGTGTGCACCTATCACCTGACCCAAGGTGTCGTGACGGGGGGGGTTAATAATTTCCCAAAGATGCACATATGTAAAATGTCCATTGTATGCAAGCTGTGAGCAGATTTACAAACCAAAAAGAGAAATCTAACAAGCATGTAATATGAAAAAGTTATTGGGGTGGGTAAATACTGTACTGTATCTTGCTTTTTATGTGTACAGGAAAGGATTATAAAAGGTTAGGATTCTTATCAGGGTTTACTGCATTAGTATGGTTACTTTTATAGCTAACTTTTATTTTGCAGTAACACTATAAAGTGTATGTGGAGGCAAAACTAGTTTTGAGGGTTGTGACGCTGTCAAGTTATTATTGATGTCTGTGTCCCACTGGGGAGATACACGGCAATATCTGTCCTGGTCATCTGACATTAAGTGAGGGGAAATACAAAATGTTAGAGTTGTCACCAGAACAAAAACAAAAGTAAATTATCCAATGGGGACAAATAGTTTGGTGACAGCTGGCTGGAGTGTTTCTAGCTTTAGGGAGATGTCCTCTCGTTTACTCTTGAGTCTCCAGGTCAGAAAGTGAAGGAAAATCACCCCAACGGCACACAGAAAAACATGATAGGTGGGGTTAACCCTTCCCTACTCTATCCAAAACCAAAAAAATGTTTTGACTATACAGTATATACTGTACTCCACCACTGCCCCACCTGCTGGCTTTGGCTTTGTTGTAGGCTATTTACCATGGGTCCTGGTTTACTATATCTACCATTTACCAATATTTACCAATACAGGTGGTCCCCTAGTTACAAACATCCGACTTACGAATTACGACTCCTACAAACGGAGGTAGACAACAGGAAGTAAAAAGGAAATCTCCCTCTAGGAAGGGAAATTCACTCCTGTAAGAGTTATTATGGGAAAAAGGGGTCTCCAATGATACTTTATCACCAAGGTTTGTTTCCACAACAACCTAAAATTTTCAAAATCCAATTATCATTGGGACAGGAAGTGAGGTGAAATCTTCTGAACAGAAACATAGACAGTAAAACAAATATTACGGGGTGTTAACCCTTCCCTATGCTATCCAAAAAGCTTAAAAATTGTTTTTTGGCTGAAGCTACACTTAAAAAATGTACCTGTTCCGACTTACAAACAAAGTCAACTTAAGAGCAAACCTACAGTCCCTATCCTGTTTGTAACCCGGGGACTGCCTGTATAGCAAAGTCACTTGCATCAAAAGAATTCCTACTATCTACCAGTTCTTCAGGAAGAAGGGCTGGTCTCAGCTCCGAGTGCCTTTTAATGGATATAAATTATTTATACACGATGTAATGTACAGAGTATTCTGAATCCCAAAGGATACTTGTACAAATGTAACTCAGCAAGACTAACATAGCATTAAACACTAAAACAGTCTTTCCTCCGTTTATTGACAGAAGAACATTATTTTTCTTGTATTTTCCTTGAAGCCATCTTCACAAATATTTGTCCATCCTAATCCAGGAGATATGTTTCTTCTAAATAAAGTTCAAGCTGTATGATTGTGAGCTAATATTATTATCTAAATCAGGCATCCTCAAACTACGGCCCTCCAGCTGTTGCGGAACTACACAGCCCATGAGGCATTGTAAAACTCTGACATTCACAGACATGACTAGGCATGATGGGAATTGTAGTTCCTGAACAACTGGAGGGCCATAGTTTGAGGACTCCTGATCTAAATCCACATAAAAGGCAAACTACTCCAACAAATATCCTAGATGCACAAAACCTAACCAGTTTCTTTCTTACTATACTGATCGCCCAAACGACCACACCTCACCCTGTCAATACGAGGGATACTGTAGGTAAGCATTTATTTGTTGACAGTGACGCATCTAAGGGATAAAAACCCAGGAGTAGTAATACCCCAATTCTCCTCATGTTAAAATACTCGAATGTTCACACCTGGCCATCTGGCTAAGATGACGGATGCCCGCCGAACCATCTGGCCCTTAACATTCCGTGTAGCCTGCGGCATTGGGCCTATGTATAGGCTGACTTGAATGAGTATTCCAATTTATTTCGTTTTCTTACAATGCAACTAATAATAAATGAATGCGCTGGATGCGTCGCCTTCCACCACAGGACACAGAGTGTTCCCCTTGGGGTATCTGGAGGGGGGGGGGACGCACCGGCCACAACATTAGCAATAATACCATAACTGATGTTTGATGACTAGTGAAACATCTAAAATACTTCTGTACTCATGACTAATTCAGTGATATGAGATTTGTATTTTACTTCATTTTATATCTGACGTTACAATTGTTTTCTGTACTTTCTTGAAAACTCAATAAAAATTATTGGAAAAAGCAAACTACAAGTACTTTGCTAGAATTGGGGATAAATAGGCCAGTAAATGACACATATGAGAAAAACAAATGATTACAAGATATAAATATGATAAGACAGTAAAGGCAACAGAGCCAAGTTCATACTAGGGAGGGGGTGGGAGGGGGCATATTGCTGCTTTAAACGACCTCACAAATGCTAAAAAAAAAAAGCTCCATACGTTTATAAAGCAATGTGCTTCATAAATGTTCTTAGTGTTTCGGTGGCTGCAGGGTCCCTTAAGGGGGCACTATAAGAATGAATGGAGCTGGAAAAACACAAAAAAAAAATCCAGGAAAAGAGTCTGGTCACATGACCTGTCAAAGTTACATGACCAGCCATCCTCTTATTATGCACCTCTCTTTGCTGGGGCACCGCCAGATCCACCCCTTGGCCCACTTTTAATGAATGGGTTTGTAAAATGCAGGCTGATTTGTGCATATCGAAGCAGAGGATAATGGAAGGTGCATGATATTGTCCACTCCCAATTAAAAAATGGCCATGAGTGTTAAAACATGAGCTAACAGGAACAGTTGTGCATAAATAGTGAAAGTGAAAAAGCAAAGTGGGGACATTAAAGCAGAACTATATTTACCTGTCCTACAGCGCTGCGATGTCCATGCCAGCTGCTTACATTTTCAGACCAGCAGCTTCCAGGTGTTTATGCCCAGCTATTTCCATTGGCCTGGTTGTGATTACGTCACTCCCTTGCATGTCCGGGAGTTCAGTCATCCGAGTTTTGCTATATATTGACAGGTTCAATAGAAACCGTTCGGCCCGCGCGTACAGCAGTCTGTCCGACAGAAAGGGAATGCTGGAAAACCAGTATCCAATCAGCGCTTGCAGCCAATAAGTGCTATTTAGTGGGGCAGTCCCCCTGTCAGAACACAATGGAGATCACGTATGTTAGTACAGCAATCTGTCAGTTTTGTTTTTGTTCAGCCTGCTGAACGAAAAAAAAATCCTCATAAGTACTAGGCATTACACTGAGCTGTGCATGCACAGTGTATAGTATGGACAGGCAGGTAAGTAGCAGAAGAGATATGTTATGTCTCTTCTGCATTAACCACTTCTGACCACATTGCGTAGATAAACGGCGGCAGTGTGGCTCCGCTGCGCAGATCGCCGTCTATAAACGGCGTTTTGCACAGTTGCAGGTGGGCGCGCACTGCCGGGGGCGCGCTCTCATGTCCGCTGCACGCTGTGTAGGTGGGGCCGCAGATCGGGCGGAATCGATGTCCATCAGCGACTCGTGATCACCTAGAGGAAGAATGCTAAACTGCCGATGTAAACACGGCAGTTCCCTGTTCTGACAGGCGGCATGACAGTGATCTACTGATCTCTGTGATCGGGATCAGTTAGATCTGTCATGCCCCTGCCAGCCCAGCCCCCACACAGTTAAAACACAGTGAGGGAACACACTTAACCCCTTGATTGCCCCTTTAGTGTTAACTCCTTCACTGCCAGTGACATTTATACAGTAATCAGTGGCTATATTTAGCTCTGATCGCTGTATAAATGTCAATGGTCCCAAAAAAGTGTCAAAAATGTCCGATCTGTCCGCTGCAATATTGCAATCCCAATAAAAATCGCAGAACACCACCATTACCAGTAAAAATAATAATAATAACAATGCCATCAGCTAATTCTCATGGTTTGTAGACGGGATAACTATTTATCAAAAATATGTAGAAGAATATATATCGGCCTAAACTGATGAATACATTTGTTTTTTATTTTTGATATGTGTTTTTTCAAAATTGTTGCTTTTTTTTGTTTATAGCGCAAAAAATAAAAACCGCAGAGGTGATCAAATACCACCAAAAGAAAGCTGTATTTGTGGGATAAAAAGGACGTCAATTAAGTTTGAGTACAATGTCGCACGGCCGCGCAATTGTCAGTTAAAGCGACGCAGTGCCAAATCACAAAAAGTGCTCTGGTCAGGAAGGGGGTAAATGCTTCCGGGGCTGAAGTGGTTAAACATTCTTCCTGTTCGCAACTTTTTTTCTTATAGGTAATGTTCCACTTTAAGAGATCAGTTAATGCAATAAATGAATACATTTAAGGGTCAATGCACACAAAAGGAAATATTTAGTCCTAGGAGGACCTTTGTGGAGCTGGGGAACACCCTTTTATTCATTTTGTTAACTGCTCAGAGTAAAGCCCCATACACATGGGCAGAATGTCAGGAGACACTTGCTGGTTCAAAAAAAAAAGGCAGACATTCTGCCCGTCTGTATGTCGCTTTGTCTGAACGGGCGGCTTCTGACGAACGTCCATACTGGAAACCCAGCAGCCGACGACTCCTGATCAGATTAGTCAGTAAAATAGATGATGTGGATGATTTAAACATGGTACCTGTATATATAAGCTTTCAAAGAGAGGGCCTTATAAACAAGTCAGATCACAATTTACAATTAGATCTTACTGGAAGTTAATTTATTTTTTCATTATATTGGGGTTGTGGGAATGCTACGTCTATTCACTCCAAACCCCATCTTTCCCTTTTGTTCTGTACAATTTTTTTCAAACGGCAACATAGAGTTAATCTGTAAAATCCATTTTAGCTTTAATTCAGACATGTACTGAAAATGTATATGTGTATGTCAGTGCTGAGTAGAAACTTTCATTCAAGAGACCTTCAGGCACCTTACAATGAATTACATTATGTGGCTGTGCGGTGCATCCGTTGCTTTAAAAAATGGAACAGCTAATTACACAGGATGGTTTGACCTACAAATTGCATGTTCTCAATGATGTAATGACTGGTTATCTGCCTTGGAAATAAGAGGTTGTGTTGTAAACACTAGTGATTATTAGTGTACGCCAAATGAGGATAAAGGGGCAGCAAAAATGTATGTCCCCTGTAATTTTTAACATTAGTGGTACCATTCTAAAGAACTGAAAATAGAGGGCAAGCCTATTTCATAATGGTCAGCTTCGTATAACATGTGATGTAATATTTAAAGGGGATGTATAAAGGTTTCAATGATTTGTTAGAGAGAGGTGTAAGAGACATAATGCATATAATATCAATGTGTGTTAACATTGTAAAAACTCTGCTCCTGTGTATGATGTGTAATTACACAGGTACATGAGGGCAACCATATTTTCTCATTATATACTTTCTGTCTGCAATTCTCCATAATAGTTATAATTTACTGTTCTTTCTTACAATGCAAGCATCGCCATTTTAACCATCCATTCCAAATACAGAAATGACTCTACCTCTACCACCTACAAGGTCAGTCAACAGAATCAACAGAAATTGATCTACCACTGCCACCTAAAAGTTTGATCAACCACCAGAATGCGGTTGATTGTGAAGTCCAAACTAGGCATTAAAACTGCCAACTCCTTTTAAAAGCAATTCAATTTTTCCATCAGATACATTTTAAAACCTACCTCTTTGCAGTTGAGCTAAACCACCATTTTATGCCTTTAAATCCTTTACGACTTTGATATAAAAAGAGTCAAAAGTTTGATCTTCTCACCAAATTGTTATATAGGAAATATATCAGGAACTACCAGCGTCACGTCCTTGGGAGGAGCCAAGGATGTGACGCTGGAGTTTGTGTGGAGACGCGGCGGCCATCTTGTTGGTTGGGGGAGCTCTGGTAGTTCCTGATAAGCTTTTCTCTGTCTGCACAAATGCGAGTATGGATTTTACCATATGTGTTAGAAATAAAAACTGATGCCTTTTACTGCACCATGAGGGATTTTATGTTTATTTCACATATTGGAATCATGGGGTATGAGGATCTCTGAAGCATACATCAGCTATTGAGTAACCATCTGATATCCAGCTGCCGGGGCAATTTGAATGTGGTTGATCTCCTTCCTGTTGACAAGTGTGCCTGACCTCTGTAATGGAGGTCACTTTCATCTGGTAAGGACCAGTGTGTGAGGGTGTCGGTGGTGGACTTTCTAGTTAATCTCTTGGAAGGGGTCTATCCTCTTATAGCCTGCACATATTACATACTACACCATGAAAGTTTCTCTTGCTTTACATGTGCACTGTATGGAGGAGTAGACCCGGTGGTTTCCTTATCCTTTATACTGCATGCAACCAGCTCATCCATTTGGGACGGTTGATCTTGTGCCTGCCTGTGACCGATGACAAGCTCTTTTGACCTCTGTGATAGTTGGTAAGCGACAGCGAGTGTGGGTGCTAGTGACGGTTTTCTCCATACACAGTTCCTCATAAGAATTTCTCATCAAGAGACTATTTGGACTCTATATTATTGTTGTGCTGCACTAGTCTTTACATATTGCTATTAATATTTGGTTCAACATTTTTTGTGCTGGCTGCTATCCTCTGAATTTTTTACCTAAGAGCAGCACGTTTATATATATTTTATCTCTAATTCTAAATCCTACTCTACCCTTCATATTAACCCTTGAAACTTGCCCGACCTCACTGAAACTAAATGTAACATCTAACCTAACCCTAAAAATGCACTCTAACACTTCACCTAACACTTAACTTCACTGCTAGAACTAACACTCTGACCTGTCACATACCATTTTAAATGAATACTTAACTTAATTCTAAAGTTTAACCCTATGCCTACTACCCCCACTAATACCCTTTATTCTTAAAATTAACCCACTGACCTCATGTCTGCCTATACATTGGCTGTTAACCTGCTTACTAATGTTAACCTAACACTGAAATAATGTATTATCAGCTCAAAAAAATGGCTATTGATCTTATACTCAAATCAAACAGGCCATGGTAAAATGTACTAGTGCCAAAACAGTGCCAAAAACAAAAACAAATGATCTGTACTCCAAAGGCATAAGAAGCACAAGTGATTGTGTAGAGGTTTTCAGTTCACATCACAATGAAAAGCGTTGATATGACTTGCGTCTGAAAAGACATACCTGGATATTTTGCATGAATCTAGTAGTTCAAGTTATGTGACTTGTATCTGAAAAGATATACTGGGATATTTTCCATGAAACTAGGCACTTTGCTGTAATTTTATTGTCATCAAAGTCTTTTCCTGCGAAAAGACTGCAAAGTGAAGATTACCTAATTAGTGGGGAACATCTAAAAAAAAAAATAAACTAGAATTCCATGTTTAACTTGACTTTCAATAGTTTAGCTGGGCCAGGGGGGCCCAAAATGACGATTTCCATTACATGTGGCCATTGCGTGTGCTGTAATACTCTGTAAAAGAAATAGCTACATAAATTAAGCAGCAGTACAAGTGACTTCCTGCCTGCTGCCATAATTAAATACAGTGGAGCTTAATTCAGCTGCCATTCAGGAGAAACATTGTATTTTTATTAGTGGATACAAGACTTGCTCTAATTGGCTAATACAATGTACATTTAACAAAGAATACAGGTTTACACCTGACTGGCCAGGATGGAGAGGCAGGCAGATGAAGTCATGCAATTTCCACCTCAGCCAATTAGAGGAAGTCTTGTATCCAATAATGAAAAAAAAGGCTTCTCCTGTGTAGTATATAGTTCTGGCAGCAGGCAACTTGGCCAAAACTATTTAAAGCCAAGTTAAACATGGTACCCTACTTTAATTGTGCCTAAGTGAAACCCTAAATGTACCTTTTGTCTTGAATTCCTCCTAAAAAATAGTATGGCACTGCCTGGTAAGTGACTAGGCACTCCCGTGGCTACAACATTATAACATTATAGCTGTATAGCTGCAGCATGAAAGTCATTGTTTCCTGGAACTGATGGTCTTATGATGGTCTTATGAGACCAAAACTTGATAATATCTATTACTTACTACTGTATATTTTTCTGGAGAGTAATCTGCAAGTATCCTCCTCCTTCTGTTTTATTCATTCTGTAGATCTATGGTTCCTCCACCTCTCCTTCTGCTTTTTGAATACTTCCCTGCCAGTCATCAGGTCACCAATCATTGGGGAAAGTACTGAAATGAAGAAGCAGACTCCTGCCTCTACCGAGAAGGCTGCCTCCACACAGAGACACAGTGCAGAACAAGGCATGGTAGACCAGTAAAGGGAAAAGACCGGCTTTAGAGAGACTACAGACCATACTGCTGACTAATCCTTTGCAATGTACAATCATTTTTATTGTAGAGTAGCATATCAATTTAACAGACAATCACCCACACAGGGGTACCTCATAGGAACCATAACAGAAATATACAAGCTGGAGAAGCCCGATCAAAGGACTTTAATTAGTATAAACTATCCACTGGGCGACCAAGTGGGGCAAACCAAAGATCTATACAGATCACTAGGGTTTAAGGGCCAGCAAACAGAGGCCTAGGTTTTAGGTGCACTGTTGATCAGCGGAGGGCAATGCTTATGTTGATCTATTTAACACCCCCAGCACAGGTCGGGGTGGACTGTCTGTGGGAAAATACAGAAGAAAAGAAAAAAAGTTTTAGAAGCAAGCAGCTGAGGCCATTTTCCTGTCAGAAAAAGGCCCTAGGTCTGGGGCCTCAGGACCTTCAAAGCAGGAGAGTCCGGGGCAACCAGGAACATAAATGTATCGGTAGAAGAGAAAGAGAAAAAGGAGGAGACAAAGGAAGAGGAAATGAGAAGAGGAGGAAAAAAGGTGGGTGGGGGGAAGGAGAGGAGTCCTGAGGGTGGGGGAAGTACTAATTTAGTATTCAGGAAAGGCCCAGGCTGTGCGAATGCAGGATGGGAAGAGCATAGGACCACCATGGTGACCATACTTTGAGAAATTTCGAATGAGTATCATTCAGGATACTCAACATTTTCTTATTGATCATGTGGTCAGTTAGAGTGCTTTTCACCATGGCAAACGGGACAGAGGGCCTCTTCCAAGCTCTGGCTATTACCCTTTTGGCAGCTATAAACAGATATGAAGCCAGTTTTTGTTGGTATGAAAACAGTCCCTGGATGGGGCAATGCAGCAGAGCGATTTTGGCTTCCCTATGTATGGGTATATGGAACATGGAATTTGGGAGACCAAAACCCTATGAGGTGGGGACAAGACCACCAAATGTGTATTACATCCCCCCACTGACCGCATCCTCTGAAACATTGATCGCTATAGGATAGGTTCGAGCTCGCTATCCAGGCCGGGACCCAGTACCAATGTAGGAGAACTTTGTATGCAGCTTCCAGAGTTGCCATGTTGAAGGAACACCTAGCCACAGAGGACCAGGCCTTATTCCAGTCCTCTGGATCATTTATAGATCCCCAAGTCCCTCTCCCATTGGGATTTATAAGACGCAGGGGAGTCTTTGGCATTTAGAGAGGAATAGATCATTGAAACAGTACCTGAGGCACCGGGGGAATGGAGGCAAAGGTTCTCAAAAAGTGTTTTATGGAAAGGACCTCTGTAAATCCATTAATGAACCACCAGGTGGGAACGGGGGGTTATTGAGAAGAGGGAGAAGCGGGAGGAAGGGGGACATAAGGTTACCTGAGTAGCATACAGAATCCCAACGCTTTAAGCTATGACACATAAGGGGGCTAAGCGAGGGGGACGATGTTTTGTGGGGGAGTCATAGCAAGGCTGACAGTGGAATCGGGGCACAATTAGGAAGTTCAAGAAGCACCCACCATGGGATGTCCGAAGTTGCATGGAGTAGAGTTAGTTGTGATATCTGGGCAGCCTGATAGTTTGAGATGGGCCCGGGGTACTTTCGCCCGTTCTTCGAATTGTGAACATTATGGGGTGCCGCATCGACTTCACCCACCACAGGGCACCCCATAATGCATAGCAAGATGACGGCGCATACAGCTCCTCCTCCATGGGAGGGCTCCCACTGTCTGCGTTCGCTGTCTTTTGATAATTTAGTTATATGCAAGGGCAGGGCCACCCGTTGACATAGCGGGTGACTCCGGGCGGGTCACTCAACTATGTCGCCGGTTGGCCCCCCCTTGACTATAAATAAACTGTCAAAACAAAGAGAGCTCAGTCAGCGGGAGCACTCCCATGGAGGAGGAGCTGTTGCTTTTTTTTTTTCTCGGGTCCATCGCACGCCATGATTATTGATGGATTACAATGGGGGACACTTTTTTCTTTCTTTTTTAAATAAGGACTTGCCCCTAATTGTCTCCTGTGTTTTTTTTCTTTTTTGACACTTTTTGGTGAATTAGTAGGGGTATGACGTACCCGATACTAATTCATATAGGGGGGGCCATGATCTGGGGCCCCCTTATTAAAGAGGGCTTTCAGATTCCAATAAGCCCCCCACCCACAGACCCCCAGGGTTGTGGGGAAGAGGCTCTTGTCCCCATCAACATGGGGATAAGGTGCTTTGGGGTGGGGGGCCCATGTTGAGGGCATGTAGTCTGGTACGGTTCAGGAGGGGGGGTGCTCACCCGCCCCCCTCCATCCTGGCCGGCCAGGTTGCATGCTCGGATAAGGGTCTGGTTTGGATTTTAGGGGGGATCCCACGTCAATTTTTAAAAACATTTTGGCGTGGGGTTCCCCTTACAATCCATACCAGACACGAAGGGCCTGGTATGGACTGGGGAGGGGGGAACCATACGCAAATTTTTTTCAGTGATTTTTATCTATATTGCCGGTAGCCAGCAATACATTACAGCTGCGAGTGATTTTAAATGTCATTTTTTCCTTTACAAATGTCATTTTGCGGTGGCACTGTTCTAAACATCACAGAGATGTACCCTTTTACAGGACCCCCCAGGCACATTATTTAAAGGAATATTTCATTTTTATCGTTTCACTTTAAGTATTATTAAAATCACTGTTCCTGAAAACACAATGGATGTAAAAACTTTTATTTGCATTGATACATGTCCCCTAGGGCAGTACCCGGGTCCCCATACACTTTTTATGGCAATAACTTTCATATTAGCATTTAAAATGAGCACTTTTGATTTTTCATGTTCAGGTCCCATAGACTTTAACGGTGTTCGAATGTTCGCACAAATGTTTTGTTTGTTCGCATGTTCTGGTGCAAATCGAACGGGGGGGGGGGTGTTTGGCCCATCCCTACTGATAGTATTTGGCTAGGTCAGGGACCCCGAGGCCCCCTCGCAATTTGTGCCTATAGAGGGTTGATTGTGACACTCGGGGACATCAGTAGGCCCAGATAAATGATAAGATCCTATTCTGTAATAGGCTCAAAAAGAAAGAGGGGATATGGACTGGGAGGGTGCGAAAATAATAAAGGACTTTGGGGAGGATGGTCATCTTGACCGTGTTAATGTGGCCTACCCAGGATAATGAGGGGAATTGCCAAGATTGCATTTGAGAAGTGAGTGATCTCAGTAGGGGACAGTAATTAGTAGCAAACAGGGATGAATAGTGGGGGTCAACTTGATACCAAGATAGTCCAGGAAGGAGGATTTCCAGCAGTACGAGAAGGAGGCTCATAGTTGGGTCAATCCTTTGCCTTTTTAAGCACAATTTTCTCACACAACACATCAATGGTGAACATCCTACATGTTAGGATTGAGAAGCCCAACTATAATGATTGGCTTTGTATCAGGGGTCAGTAGAAAAAAAAAAAAAAAAGAAATCCAATATATTCAACCAACTCAATAAATAAAGCTAAAGACTGCTCACTAAAAAAACTACACATGATTGCAATCTATAAACACTCTTTACAAAATTGTCTTTGTTTGGGGTTCTTTGTTCAATTCTATAGAAAAGTATATTTAAATTACGAATGTAAAAATGATCTTACACACCATATGAGACAAGAAAACATTTCTATACACAAAAATGTAGGTTTTACTTCAACAATTTACTTGGAGCAGGCAGGTACATCACCAGAGACATTGCCAAGTTATGAATCAGTAAGTAAAGTCAAGGTTACATGCTGACGCCAATAAAGATTCATTAACTATGAAACCTAATATAAGTTGTGTCTTTGCAATGACCCCAACAACTTACTTTATCTCTGTGTGCTTCATAGTTCCTAGTTGAATGTTAGGCTTTCATTAAAAGTGAAGAAATTTTACATATGCTCATAATGTAACAATCATTTCTCTTTAAATGTGAAATCAGGTTTTACCTTACAAGCAATGTATAGATTTTATGTTTTTGGCAGCTTGATATAAATATTCTGCATTACTATTTTGTAAACCTTGTTTCTGTGTATAGTCTGTAATTGTACATGCCTATATTAGCTTAATGTTGCCACATTGTATGCTTCCTGCTTTGCAATGGTACGCAATGGCATTAATTTACTAAAAGCAAAAAGACTGTTCACTTCGCAATGGGATTATCCCCAGAGCTTAGAGAATGAGATGAAGCTCCGCTGACTTCCATTATCCAATCTCGCAAGCAAAAATGTGGTTGCAAATCCCAGACATGAAATATGAATAAAGCATGTTCCTCTATAGTGTGTATGTGTCTCAATTAAAAGCACTAAGTGTCATTTCTGTCTGCTGCTTCATTCCTCTGCTATCAGCATGAATCACTTCTGACAAGTTTTCCTGACACCAAGAGAAAAAAGGTGACAGGGGAAGGTCCTCCAGCTAATTGACAGCCTCAGCTCTGCTCCTGTGTGCTGTCTGGAGGGGGTGTGTTTCTCTCCCTCCAGACAGCACTTAATAAGCTCTCAGAGCTTTCTTCAATGAGCTCTGCAGAGTGTAACTTCAGCTATCCGTCCCCTTTTTCCTGAATTCTCAGACAAGCTTATACATTCAACACTTTGAACGAATGTAGAGAAGAGAAGACTGCAGATAGACGGGTACAACTTATGAAGGAGGGTTTGTTTCATCTTTGTGTATCACCTGTGCATAGTCCCTTCACTGGGTATATGTAAGGGTTTACAAACAGGTACAATTTTGGCCAGGCGATGCACATTAAAATACTAACATGTCGATAGCAAATAGTAAATAAGCTTTAAAACAAACCCTCACTGTCATCTCTAGCTATGGGTACTGTGGTTGCTTGGCAGCTTGTGGGCTAGATGCAGCATTATGGTAGGCAGTGAGCACACAGAGACCAAGTTCGGCAATAGTAATATATTGTACAAAATTTCCACAAGTACAAACAGGCCCAGTGGGGAGGCAACTCATTCGGAGCCACTTGCAACTGTAACAGCATTGGAGCAGTAATCTGAAGACCTGGAAATGCAGACAGCGTCTGCCATGAGGAGCGGAATGCGGCCTGACCGGTCCAAACCTAATGGGGAGGCTTCCTAGGAGAGGATGGCTTAGTCCCTGCACTTTCCCTACTCCTCCGGATCTGGAACCTTTCCCTAACTCTATGTACTGTCCCTGACAGACATGTGTCCTGTCCCTACGATAGCCATTCGCAAGATGCACACCAAGCTCAGGAGCCAGGGCCTTAAATAGGCTTGGCCTTCACCCAAGATGGCCTTTAAAGTCACATGGAGAGTCAGCATCCAATCAGATAGCTGTCTCCCTGTGACTGAGAAAATTATAGAGGAACCAAGTTCCTCACAACTTCTTCCCCATCTGAATTGCGGCTGCATAAGAGAACATAAACTGCACCTCCCTACAAGCCTACCAGCCTTTCATTTAAACACAGAGCAATAGACTGCTTCTCTTGTGACCACTGAGGATGAATTTCTACAAAGTTCCTGCATAACCTGAAAATGTAGTTCATGCTATCTAGCTTCAAACTGGTCCCAAAAACCAATTCAGTGAACAAGCAGGGTGCTGGCTTAAAGCGGTTGTAAATTGTGGATGTTGAAAAAAAAAAAACCTGCTAGGCGATGGCATAATGTGCTAGCATGTTCACCTTAGAATGTAGCCCTCCAGTGCTGTAAAGTCATTGCTGAGAGGGCTGACATGTTCCCCGTCTTTCTTCCAGGATGATGTCACTCCCACATATGTGCGTAGGAGCCTTCGGTTCCGGCAAGAAGCTCTGAACTTCCGGCAAGGTATCCCGGCCTTCAGAGCACATGCGCCAGTGATGTCACTGGCTGCATGCAAGGTGAATATCTCCTAAATGGTACACATTTAGAAGATATTAATTTTACCTACAGGTATGCCTTATTATAGGCTTACCTGTAGGTAAAAATGACCAAGCGGGGTTTACAACTGCTTTAAGCTCTGATGGCAAGTCTTAGGCCCAATTCACATCTAAGCTTTGAAGCTTCAATGTTTGACACCAATACTTCCATTATATTCAGTGGCATCTGTTCATGCCTGGACATAGTGTCACTTGAAGTTCATAACTCAAAAAGTATGGAGTAGATTCAAGCAAAAAAATTGTTTTTGTGTGTTTTCTTGCCTAGTAACGTGCTTTGCTTTAGCTAAAAATAATAATTAAAAAAACACTCAAGTCTTAAATACGTAAAAAAAAAGGGGATTATATACAAGATTATTGTAATGAAAATGGTATCATTAGTGATAATCAGCACGGTTTCATGAAGAATCGTTCTTGCCAAACCAATCTATTAACCTTCTATGAGGAGGTAAGCTGCCATCTAGATAAAGGAAGTCCTGTGGACGTGGTGTATCTAGATTTTGCAAAAGCATTTGATACAGTTCCCCATAAACGTTTAGGGTCGGTTCACACCTAGGCGATCCTAGACGATTTGCGATCCAACTTGTGTCGCCCCAATTCGCCTCAAATCGTCTGACATCAGAAATCCCATTGAAATGAATGGAGCCATCTTAATATGCGCTACTCAAGTCGCTCCGACTCCAGGTCGATTTCAAAAAAGGTTCCTGTACTAGTTAAAATCGACTTCTAGGCGATTTGAGTCCATAGAAGTCAATGGAAGTCGCTTCCAAGTCGGATCACCGTCTATGAAGAAGCGACTTTACAGGAAAAAGAAAATAATTTTTTAAGGCAACTTGCCCTCCCTCTCTTCTCTGATTTGGCCACAGGCAAAGTCTCCTGGCATGGAGGTTGCTTCAGGTCGCGTTGTAATGCCCAAAGTAGCTCTGAAGTCTCTTTCAAATCGCTTTCAAATCGCTTAGCAAAGTCGGATCGCCTAGGTGTGAACCAAGCCTTACTGTACAAACTAAGGTCTCTCAACATGGATCAAAGGGTGCGTACCTGGATTGAAAACTGGTTACAGGAGCGAGTCCAGAGGGTGGTGATAAATGGGGAATACTCAGAATGGTCTGAGGTGGAAAGTGGGGTTCCCCAGGGATCTGTCCTGGGACCAATCCTATCCAATTTATTCATAAACAATCTGGAGGATGGGTTTAATAGCTCAATTTCAATATTTGCAGATGATATCAAGCTAAGCAGGACAATCACTTCTCCAAAGGATGTGGAAACCTTGCAAGAAGATCTGAACAAATTAATGAGATGGGCAGATAAGTGGCAAATGAGGTTTAACATAGAAAATGTAATTGTACAAACCCAATAAAAATGTATTGATAAACATAGAAAATGTAAAACAATGCATTTGGGTAACAAGAATATGAATGCAAACTACTCACTAGGAGGAGAGCCTCTGGGGGAATCTAGGATGGAAAAGGACCTAGGGGTTCTAGTAGATGACAGGCTAGGCAATGGCATGCAATGCCAAGCTAGCTGCAAGCAAAGCTAACAAAATATTGGCATGCATCAAGGAGGGGATTAACTCCAGAGACAAATCAATAATTCTCCCACTCTACAAATCTCTGGTGAGTATGCCGTCCAGTTCTGGGCACCAGTCCTCAGGAAGGATGTGCTGGAACTGGAAAGAGACGCTTGAGAGGGGATACAATTTCAATGTACAAATACTCTACTGGTGACCCCACAATAGGGACAAAACTATTGCGTGCAAGGGAGCACACAAGGACACGCGGCCATTCATTAAAATTAGAAAAAAAGGCGGTTTAACCTTAAAATGCGTAGAGGGTTCTTTACAGTAAAATCAGTGAGGAGGTGGAATTCTCTTCCATGAACAGTGGTTTCAGCTAAGAACATAGATAGTTTAAAAAAAATATTAGACGGGCACCTAGGGGACCACAACATTGAGGGATATACAATGTAATACTGACATAAAAACACACACATAGGTTGGACTTGATGGACTTGTGCCTTTTTCAACCTTACTATGTAACTATGTAATGCCAGTACAAGTGCTCCACAAAATGCTCAAAAAAATAACCAGATAAGCTCACACAAGTGAATAAAACGTAGAAGACAACACATCTATAAAGGTTTTCACACGATTCACATATTTTTCTTTTTGGATTCAAATGGAAAATATATGAGTCCCAGGTGAATGTTGTGTGAATCTTGCTTGAATACATTTAGAACTCAACTTTATAGTTTTTCTGTATATGTTTTTTTCTTATCTTCCATAGTAAAAAAAGAAATACTATTTTTCAACATTTTTGTTTAGCCAGGAAAATATTTAATACTGCAAATGATCATTTAGTAGAGTTGGAGGTGGTGTGGTCACAAAGCAACTTTATAGTTCTGCTGAGTCATTTCACTATTAATCTGTGAAAAGACTGTACAGTAAATTGATCTCCTGGTGTTTAGCTCTCTTTGAAAAACACACCGATTAATGAATCAGAGAATGGAGACACCGCTCTCCATCATTCTTGCCAATCCAAAGCTACACAGTTTCTCAGAAAGAAAAAGTCAAGAAGAAAGCAGCCAGAGTTGAGCCTTCTTAATCAGAAAGTCTAGAACTCCTTGCAAACAAAAAAATAATAAAATCACCCAGTATTCAGGATTTATTTGTAACATAAGATTTTTGTATAGCAAAATATTTTTTTTGCAAAATCAGTTTAACCACTTGCCAACCTGTCACTGTACATCTACTGTGGCTGGGTGGCACCTACAGGCAAAACCATATACATGTACGTAATTTTGCCTACATGGGCTTAGGAGGGCGCTGTGCACTTGCTGGAGCATGCACAGAAAATATTGTTTTTTTTAAATTAATTTTTTTTGTTCATATCGCAAAAAATCAGCACAGTGATAAATAGCAAAATATGCCTTGGTCATAAAGGGAGTAAAATGTTCCGGAGCTCAACTGGTTAAAAATGTGTAAACTTAAAAAAAGTATGGCCAAAGTTTTTTTTTTTTTTGGCCTTGCTTCTCTTCTGGGTCATAAGAGTGCACTTACTTTTGCACTCCTGTGACCTAAAATCACCCGACAGTGGGCTAAAGCATGCTGCCAGCGGACGTTACAGAGTTTCTCCGAGTTTCTCCAGACTCGGAAAGGACCCCAACCATTTTGAGGGGATCCACCCAGCTGCCTGGTTGACAGTTGACTCCAGCTATCAGCGCTAGACTAGAAGGTGGAGCAGTGGCAGCCACCCCCACTGACAGTTGCTGCTTTCTGCTCAGAGCCAACTGAGAACTGAGCGATCAGTAGTCATGTGATTGCTCAGTTCTTAGGCATAGAGCCGGCTGGGGACAGCTGCAGTGTCCCACCGTTGCTGCAGTATAGATGTGAGTATGTATGTTTGTTTTTTAAAACCCCAAGCATCTCCTTTAACCATTTACCATCTAAAGGTTTACCCCCCTTTGTGACTAGGTCATCATTTTTTGTGATACGGCACTGCGTTACTTTAACTGACAATTGCGCAGTCCAGCAACGCTGTCCATAAATTAAATTTTTTCCCGCAAATAGAGCTTTCTGTTGGTGGTATTTGATCACCTCTGCGGTTTTTATGTTTTGCGCTATAAACAAAAAAGACTAACAATTTAGAAAAAGAAAAAACAATATTTTTTTTTACTTTCTGCTATAAAACCAATAAAAAAAAAATAAAAAATCTAATTTCTTTATAAATTTGGGCCAATATGTATTCTGTTACATATTTTTGGTAAAAAAAATCCCAATAAACGTATATTAATTGGTTTGCGAAAAAGTTAAAGCGTCTACAAACTTTGGGATATATACTGTCATTTTTATTTATTTATTTATACTACTAATGGCGCTGATGAGGGACCAATAGCAGGACTGCAATATTGCGGAGGTCATTCTGACACTAACTGACACTTTTGACACTTTGTGGGAACTAGTGTTAATTTCGTAGATTAAAACTGACTAAAACATTTCAGTCCACTAACTTAACACCATACGACTAAAACTAAAACAATTGAGATGGCTAAAATACGACTAAAACTAAAATGGCATTTTAGTCAAAAGACAAAAATGGGACTAAAAATAAAATGTCATTTTAGTCAAGAGACTAAGACTAAAACTAAATTGAAATTTGACATCAAAATTAACACTGGTCTGTAGTGCATGTACATACCTCAATACCATAAACAATAACATATTCGATTTTTCACTCCAGCAGTATATAATAAATTGGAAATTGTAGAGAAATGCTTAAATAATGCATTACAATTTAACTACACCCATTAGATTTTAGACGACTAAAATGAGTTTTAGTCGACTTAAAATTATTTTAGTCGACTAAAATGTAGGACATTTTAGTTAACTAAAATGTCCTGGAGATTTAGTTGATTAAATACGACTAAAACTAAACCGATTGCAGAAAACTAAAATGGGACTAAAACTAAAATACCATTTTAGTCCTAAGACTAAGACTAAAACTAAATCAAAATTTGCTGCCAAAGCTAATACTGGTGGAACCAGTGACACTAATACAGTGATCAGTGCTAAAAATATGCACTGTCACTGACTCGGAACAAGTTAAACAGCTAGGGAGATCAAAGGGTTAAATGTGTGCCTAGCCAGTGTTTTGGTGTATATGCGCACCCCCTACCTGGAAGTGTCTGGTCACGTACAGAGTTGAGCGAACCCGAACTGTAAAAAGCCTATATCCCTGTGGCTGATATAGGCTTTTCCCACACAATTTGAAGATGATTTTAGAACACTAATATGGCTCCCTGCGGCTGATATAGGCTTTTCCCACACAATTTGAAGATGATTTTAGAACACTAATATGGCTCCCTGCGGATGATATAGGCTTTTCCCACACAATTTGAAGATGATTTTAGAACACTAATATGGCTCCCTGCGGATGATATAGGCTTTTCCCACACAATTTGAAGATGATTTTAGAACACTACTATGGCTCCCTGCGGCTGATATAGGCTTTTCCCACACAATTTGAAGATGATTTTAGAACACTAATCTTTTCATTAAAGCAACAGCTGGAGGCTTTCCCTGTACAACTTGGAGATGATTTTAGAATCTAAAATCATCTCCTAGTTCTATAGGGAGAGGCTCCTACTGTTGCTTAAAGGGACAGATTATTGTTTCTTGCACAAAATTAAAAAGTGCATCTACATTGTTGGTTTAAAAAAAAAAAAAATTTGGTTGTTACATCTACGTGAAAAATTAAAACACGTTCTTTGTTATTAGACAGGGAA
>BLSH010411801.1:750386-775222 GCA_018402905.1 Glandirana rugosa
ACAGTCCAAGTCATCTTTAGAGTCTGACTGTCTGTCCCAGTAGAAACGCACGCCGCTAGTCCTTCCACATACACAGTGGATAAAAAAAGTGTAAGTGTTCCACTTCCCGAAGTTACAAATACCGACGATACTTTTTTGTTCGGAGGTGGGTTTGAACAAATCTGAACTTAGGTGAAACAAAGAACGCCGTTTTTAGTAATATCCATCTCAACTCGCTTGGGCCTGACATTTCAAGTGCAGACCTCTAGGACCTTCCTGGACTTTTTTACAGCAATTTTCAGAACTTTCATTAAAATTACCAGAACCCCGGACCCGAACCCGGACTTTTTTTGAAAAGTCTGGGTTCAGGTCCGGGTCCCGGACACCCCAAAGTTCGGTATGGACCCGAACTTTACAGTCCGGGTTCGCTCAACTCTACCTATAATGATTTTTGCCGCAAGAAACAAAGTGGATTCAAGTCTAAACAAGTTTGGGTGGAGGCTTGTTTTTTCATAGCAGCCATAAACATTGAAGCCCTTCACCTTGTGAATGTGAAAAAAATAGGTGACACATACACCTTCCTGATCGCCGCACGCAAAGATGACCCTGTCTGTCAGTCTGAGATTTCTACTGAACCTGACAATGAAGGGAATACAAAACTTAAATAAAGCTATAATTATGCTCTTGGTAGGCAAAAGTCCTTCCTGGCACCAAAAAAGTAAGTGAGATCTAATGAGGTAAATGAGATTGATTTCCTGGATCCAACAATTTTCAGAAATACATTGAAATATGCTTTCTTTTAAACAAAAAACATCATCCAATCTGCTTATAAATTATGAAAAATGTCAGTTCCTCCTTCCTTCCTGAACACAACACAACAGCAAAGCTAGCCAGATCATTTTTAGGCAATGTTGAATAATAATTTCTGTCGACATTGTGAAATGATCCAATGAGTTGGTGGAAGGTTGCCTTGATCCATTTTATGTTTGTGATTGCAAGCTGGTTAAAGTTGGTTAAAATTGCCTGAAAATCAGTATGTGTGGCCAGCAAATGTTAGACAAATGTGTGGTCATCTAAGCAGTTTATAGATATTTTTATGTGAACAAAATCAGGTTGCATACAAAGCCAAATCTGGAATAGTGCTGTTAAATAATTGTGACTCGACTTTTTAAATAAAGAATTTTCAAGCCAGGTTAATGTTGCTGCATTTGCTAGATAATGGTTTTCTTTCAGAAGCCTGACATCAATGAGGCATGCAGCCTATTTCAGTGTGTTGCCAGTTTGCCATTCCATCTTTCTGCGTGTTCAGAGGTTTGGAAATTGCTTTTGATTGTCATGTCCTGTAAAATTATCAGCCTGAAGGATAAATGAAATCTATAGTCTTTTCATTTTTTTTTTTAGATATATATGTGAATGCGATAAGCTTAAAGCAAAACTATAATGGCTTTTTTTTTGTCAATTTTGCTTAAAATGTGTTTTTTCGAAAATTTACAGTCTTATAAATGGATTAAAAAAAATGTTTATGGTTTGCCCAAATACTTTTTTTTCTTTACAATATAACTTTTACTATTGGTTGTATCCATGACACTCATTTTGCAGAGTATACTGGTCCTTCTTATAAGAAAGGACAGCACGGCTTGCATCTTTGTTGGCTGTGTTTAACTAATTCATATGGTCCTTTCTCCACTAGAAGAGGGTGAGGGGTGTGTCCCTCTTCTAAGTAATTTAACCATGCATAACCAGATTTCTTCTGTTATTAAAATTTTTCGCCAAAAAAGACTATTCATGCTATTCACAGCATAGCTGAAAGGGTCCCTTCACACGGGGGGGGGGGGGGGGACGTCACCTGCGATCTGCTTGCTCAGCAGAGGATCCTTCCACTGATCCCCTCCTGAGCAGGTGGATGACAGGTCCGTGCCTGCTCCGCTTATGCAGAGCCGACATGGACACAGCCTGCTCTCTATATGGGCAGTCGGATGTAAACGTTCATTTAAACCCCACTACCAGTGCCACCTGATCCATCCACATTGACTGGAGTAGATCCATCTTCTGTTTGTTTTTGCTGGATCGAATCAGAATGGAGGTAGACGGGTGTAAACAGACAAATGTCCATTTACACCTGCCATTCCATAGAGGAGAATGGAGGTTCCGATTGGGTCGGCCTGAAAAACAGAGGTGGGCCTATTAGAAAAAATCATGTAGTAGTACTACATATTTAATTGATGAAAATATAGGAAAATATTTAATTTTCAAAACAAACATTTTACACAGGGTGCAATTAGGATACGATATTCCTAGAGAGTTATGGGTTTTTAAAGGAGCACAGAAAATGCTGTTTGCCTTCCTACTCTTTTTCTGTGACTGAAACATGAATGTACATTCTTGTGTGATCAGAACAATATGATATGATAATATGGTAATATGTTACTCCTCCGACTCATTCACTTACTGTATAAAGGCCCGTACACACGATGCGAATTTCGGATGGAAATTTTCGTTCGATAGACTGACGTTTGAAATTCTTACCGTTAGTATGCTCCTTTCAACAGCCACTTTTGAATTTTCATCATACAAAAGCTGGATGTGCAGACTAGTACATTTTTATCGTACGACAACACAACGTCCAATTTTCATTTCGTTAGTACGGTTTTCGTACAAAAAAAATGTACGACCGAGACTACGCATGCTCAGAAAAGAAAAAAAAAGATGCAAAAATATTCAATACATTACGTCACTTCTGACGTTGAGTTTGGTCGTATGAAAATTTTCGTATTGTTAGTACACTCTTCACTTTCGATATGAGACATGCATCCAACAAAAAATGGATGTTCCGTTGCAAGTAATTTTTTGATGGGAAATGACATAGGTGTCTCCCAAAAGATAATAAGATGATGTACAAGAGGCATTATTGTGGAAAACAAACATTTCTCGGCTTTTATTTACATTCTAGCAAAAAGTGTCCAGTCCAAAATGATTCATACCCTTCTGAATAATCAATAGAAAAGCCTTTATTGGCTATTACAGCAATCAAACGCTTCCTATAATTGCAGACCAGCTTTTTGCATGTCTCCACAGGTATTTTTGCCCATTCATCTTTAGCAATGAGCTCCAAATCTTTCAGGTTGGAGAGCCTTCTTGCCATCACCCTGATCTTTAGCTCCCTCCACAGATTCTCAATTGGATTCAAGTCTGGACTCTGGCTGGGCCACTCCAAAATGTTAATGTTGTTGTCTGCTAACCATTTCTTCACCACTTTTGCTGTGTGTTTTGGGTCATTGTCATGCTGAAATGTCCACTGGTGCCCACTGCCAAGTTTCTCTGCAGACTGCCTGATATTGTCGTTGGGAATCCTCATGTATTGCTCTTTTTTCATGGTGCCATTTACTGTGATTAGGTTCCCTGATCCATTGGCTGAAAAACACCCCCCAAAGCATTAGGTTTCCACCACCATGTTTGACAGTGGGGATGGGGTTCTTTGGGTTGAAGGCTTCTCCTTTTTTACGCCAAATGAAGGAAACATCATTGTGACCAAACACTTCAATTTTTGTTTCATCTGACCATAACACAGAAGACCAAAAGTCTTCTTCTTTGTCCAGATGAGCTTTTGCAAAGTCCAAGTGAGCTTTTGTGTGCCTTATCTGGAGAAGTGGCTTCCTCCTTGGTCTGCATCCGTGGAACCCAGCAGTGTGCAGTGTCCGTTGGATTGTCTGCCTTGAGGCATTGCCACCAGCAGAGCCCAGATTCACCAGGATGGCCTTGGTGGTGATCCTTGGATTCCTTTTCACCTTTTTAACTATCCTCCTGGCCAGCACAGGTGTCACTTTTGGCTTCCGAACACGTCCTCTGAGATTTTACATACATACACAGTATATAAAACCAATCCACATAAAAGTTGTTGCACTGTGTGAAATGTATGGTTTATACTGACTCTAATAAATTAAAAAAAAAATATGTCAATCCATAATAAATTCCCATTAAAGCCCATTCACAAGTTCATTAAAAAATGTATTTATACATATAGTATTTATATATGTGTATATATTTATATACAAGTGTTTTTTTTAAATTAAAGATCTGAATGCACCTGCATTATTTTCAATGGAGTCATTCACACAGGTGCATAAACATGATCTGCTTTCAGATCCGTAACACAGAATCTAAAGATCGACATCTAAGAACATGCCATTTACGCGCTTACGCGTATAGGCGCATGTATACACGTTTGTAAGCTGGTAAATTAAGTCTTTGACTTCATTCATATGACCGGAAACGTTTTTCTGATGTTATTACTCATCTGTGTTCTAGAAGAAAATTTCCTGCATAATGATCAGTAAAATACTCGAGCATAGATGTGTTTTTAACGTGTAAAGACGCGTATGTGTACATAATTTATGATACTTTATCTTTCTCCTTTGTTTAGACTGAATACAAATACAGTATGTATACATGCGTTTACACACATTTGTGCGTACAGCACATGGTGTTAGACGCTGATTTTTGGATTCTGTGTTTCGGATCTGAATTACGCTCCTGTGTGTGTATGGCTCCATTGAAAACAATGCAACTGTGTTCAAATCTGTAATTAAAAGCACTTGTATATGTGTTTGTTTTTTCGGCTGTGTGAATGAAGCCTAAACAAAGGGAAAAAAGAAAGTATCATAAAACAAATTACATACACATGCGTGTCTATGCATTTATCCACTTGCCTACACGGCACTTTCATCCCCTTCCTGCCCAGGCCACTTTTCAGGGCTGTCACACTTTGAATGACAATTGCGCGGTCATGCAACACAGTACCCAAATTACATTTTTATCATTTTTTTTAGACAGATAGAGCTTTCTTTTGGTGGCATTTAATCACCATGTTTTTTTGTTTTTTTCTAAACAAAGAAAAAAAGACTGAAAAGTTTTACTTAGTTTCTGTTATAAAATTTTCTAAAGAAGTAATTTTTCTCCTTCACTGATGTGCGCTTATGAGGCTGCACTGACAGGCTGTCTGACGGGCACTGAGTTGCCACTGTTGGGTACTGATGAGGCGGCATTGATGGGCACTGATGAGGCTGCATTGATATGTGGCACTGATGGGCACTGATAGGTGGCACTGAGGGGCACTGATAGGCGGCACTGATGGGCACAGTGCCATCCCTATAGTATGGTGTGCCCCTTACCTGGTGATCTTGGATGGGCTCCCGGGTGGTTCCTGGGTGGCGATCCTTGGGGGGCTGCACTGATAAACAGTCAGGGCAGACCCCCATTGTCAGGAGATCCGCTGATCGGCTCTCCTCTACTAGGTGGCCCTAAAAGGCATCACTGATGGGCATTGACCGGCAGCACTGATGGGCACTGATTGGCAGCACTCATGGCACAGTTTGTCAGCACTTGTGGGCACTGTTGGCACTGCACTGATGATCAGGACACTGATGATCAGTGCCCTGATTATCAGTGTAGATATCCCCTGTGTGGATTTGCAGGTTATCGGCTCTCCTCTCCTCATGCGCTGTCAGCGTGAGGAGAGGAATGCCGATAATGGGCAAATACTATTTACACTGTGATCAGCTGTTGTTGGATACAGCTGGTCCCATGGTAAAGAGCTGCTGTGATTGGCTCTTTACTCCGATTTGTAATCAGCTGTGTTCATGACGATGTGCGCTGCAGGGGGCACGCGGGAAGCGCGATCAAGGGAGGTTGTCCATGGACGCCTTCCCGCCAATGTAACTATCTACAGTATATGCAAGTATCTTCTTGATCATTATGCAGGAAGTTTTCTTCTAGAAAACACATCTGTAATAATATCAGTACATTTTTTACGGCTATGTGAATGAAGCCTAAAACTCCAGGCAAATACAAATGGCTAAAAAAAATGCAACTGTTTCTTCATTAATAACTCATTGAGGCGTCTTACACACAGACATAATAATTGACTATAGTTTTTATGTAGGATCTTGCTGGCAGAAAGAAACTGAATAAATTGTTCTGTAAAGACCTTGCATACACATGCGTATAGGCACGTACAATTCTTCCTCAGTCTGGTCTGAATAATGTGTCCGGGTTTCAGTCCACCTGAAACCCGGACATATGATTCAAAACCTAGACTCTGATCCAAAACCTGGATGCCGCCCAGTGAAGACGTTGTTCTGACGAAACGTACGTAGGGCCGGGTCAGAACGTTTGCTGACGAACATGCCACCCACGATCGTTGCTCGCGGCTTGTGGGATCCCGAGACAAGCCGGAGCCGTTCGGGTACATGCCTTTGTGGACAATGTCTAGTGTTGGGTCGGACACTTTGCACATGTGAGTGTAACCTGTTTTTATTTTAATACATTTCAAAATTATGGTTTTACGGGAGCTTCTTTCCCTTTTCTTTGCATATGATGGTCGGAGCATATTAGAGTTTACCGTGACCAATGGAGACTTGGCAAATGGTTAAAAGAAATGAGATTGCTGGTTTATAGAGAGACCAGCCATTCCGTCTGGTGAGTTAATTTAGTGAGCTTGATGGAGGAACACACTGGGTGTTTTAGAAGAGTCACCTATACATAAGAATGGTGCACATGAAAGCGTAAAGATTTTTGATCTACAATTTATTGCAATATTTTACGGATTATAAGATTCTTTACATACGTTGTATATGATTGTCACTTTTGAGCACTTTTGGTTATATATGCACTTTTACAGCTTTTTCAACCTATAACAATGTAATAGTCGCTTGTTTAGGTAGTGGGGAGTCACAGGAGTTATTTTGTGACCAACATACACTAAATATGTTGTGATATTGTTCATTCAGAGGACACCAATAGGAATTTCACAATGTGGGGTTTATGGGGCACATGTTTTAAGTTTTAAGTTCAAGTACTAGGAACCAATCAGATGTTGGTGCGTGGAAATATGCTGACAAGAAATAGGCTAATAGGAGGGGAGAGCAGAGTGAGTAGAGAAGTGACCTCATCTGCTGCTGTTTACCTGTCCAATCAGCAGGCTGGGGGGGGTGACACTTCTGTATTTAACTATAACAAAAGAAGTGGTGTCATCTGACTGGCTGTAAATCTCAGGACTGGTTGTACAGTAAATCCTTTAGCAGGTAAAATAAATCATATATATATATATATATATATATATATATATACACACAAGCTATATTGCCAAAAGCATTGGGACGGCTGCCTTTACATGCACATTAGTTTTAATGGCACCCCAGCCTTGATCCAAAGGGTTCAATCCTGAGTTGACTTCTGGGAAGACTGTCCACAAGGTTTAGGAATTTATCTATGGAAATGTTTGACCATTCTTCCAGAAGCACATTTGTGGTCAGGCCCTGATATGGACAAGAAGGCCTCTGCTTCTTGTCTCCGCTCTAAAGTCTCCTCTCTAATTCATCCCAAAGGTCTGTCGGGCTGAGGTCAGGACTCTGTGTAGGCCAGTCGAGTCCCTCCACCCCAAACGCGCTGATCCAGGTCTTTATGGACCTTGCTTTGTGCATTGGTGCGCAGTCATGTTGGGACAGGAAGGGGCCATCCCCAAACTGTTCCCACAAAGTTGGGAACATGAAATTGTCCAAAATGTCTCGGTATGCTGATAGCTGACCTAAACCCAATAGAACACCTTTGGGATGAATTAGAGCAGAGACTGCAAGCCAGACCTTCTCATCCAACATCACTGCCTGACCTCACAAATGCGCTTCTGGAAGAATGGTCAAACATTCCCATAGACACACTCCTAAACCTTGTGGACAGCCTTCCCAGAAGAATTGAAACAGTTATAGCTGCAAAGGGAGGGCCAACTCAATATGGAACCCTGCGGACTAAGACTGGGATGCCCTTAAAGTTCATGTGCGTGTGAAGGCAGGTGTCCCAATACTTTTGGTAATATAGTGTATATACCGTATATGCTCATGTATCATGTCTCATATATCCTTTTGTTTGAATGTAAAGTTCAGCTTTTGAAGGGACGAAACTGCTTTCCTTGGTTGTCGTTAGCCTGACATTGTGGGTTATCTGTAAGTGTATGAAGCTCAGGCAACAAGCATCCCAACAGCTGATAACATCTTAACAGAGTTTTACGGGGATTTTTTTTCCATCGGTGGGCATCATTACAGCAGTAGATCACTTGCTGCAGGGGAAGCAGGCAATAGCTAAATTCATTCTACTTTCCTCTCGTACAGCTCTCAGACCTCTAAAGAAAATGCTGATGACATAACAGATACATCATCAGCATTTCTAGTCACAATGTAAAAGCATTTCAGTTGTATATTTCTAAAGAAAACACATATTGATTTCTTTATAGTTCAATCCCAAAAGCTTAATCATTTCCTGTAATAGTGCTGGTCTCTAGTTGCCAATAACAGCTGTAACCATAATTTTACACTTTTCTCTTTGAACCCTTGCAAAGTCCCACAATTACCTGTTGATCCTGCCAGGGAAGTCCACCTAATGCAGCTTCCTGCGTTAATGTGGCAATGGTGCTGCACTACTTCTCAGTTCACAGCAGGGTAGCCACTGTAATGTAGCCTGGGTCTGCTTACACTACAGCGGGATGTCCATTTCTAGCCAGCAGCCCATAGAGGACAGCGGACTGATGCAAAGCGGACACGGACCTGTCATCCGCCTGCTCAGCGGGGATCAGAGGAGAGATCTCCTGCTGAGCAGGCGGATCCACTGGCAGACTCCACCAGTGTGAAAGGGGCCTAGTACACAACTGACATAATTAGGGTCTCATATAAAAACAAAACTAATAAGAAGGAATGGAGGAAAATTAATGGCGAGAGTCACTTAGAATGTGCCAACATCCCTGAATTGAATACAATTGGAGTATCCCCTGGTTTTGGGACTTTAAAAGCACTAGACACAATGTATATATAAAAGTATCAACATTTATTTGAACATATATAAAATAAATATGAAAAGACATAACATAGTGCAAGGCATGGAATAATATAGACATGCATCATTGGACATATATATATATATACATGGAACACTTGCATGATCCTCAATCCAACATTTTTTGGAGTTGATCTCCTTCAAAGGATTACAGAGAAATAGTATATAAACATTCCATATTACATCTGTGTAGCTTTTTCTATGTCAATATTTAAAAGAAAAATGTGGTCCCAACGACCCGTGCAACTCCCGCAGGAGAGACTACTGCTTGAATTATATAAATGCAGTTAAAGTGGTTGTATCCCCTAGGAAAAAAAAAACAAACACCTGCAAGGCAAAGGCATAATGAGCTAGTATGCACCGCATACTAGCTCATTATGAAATACTTACCTCAGAACGAAGCTCCCGTAGGTCCGCCCGGTCCCCGAGGAGGGAGCTGCCATCTTACCTCCGTAGATCCTTCCGAGTACGTGGCTCCGGTGCTGTGAGTGGCCGGAGCAGTGAGACGTCACTCCCACGCATGCGCGGGAGCCTGTCTTTACGGCGGACTTTCCGGCAGGGTCTGGTGCTATGCGCCCGGCCTTCGCTGGGACATCCCTGTGCATGCATCTGCTGCCGTCAGCGGCGCTTGCAGTGAGAATATCTCCTAAACCGTACAGGTTTAGGAGATATTCGTTTTACCTACAGGCAAGCCTTATTATAGGCTTACCTGTAGGTAAAAATGTAATTTTAGGGGATAGAACCACTTTAAGGTAGCCTTGTTTATAAAACAAAAGTGAGAGCAAAACCCGAGCCTGATTCCCACCAGTGGGGTGCAAGCCTTGGGGGACACTGAGGTCAAAAAATGTAGAAGCCTGCCTGTATGCAGGGGGATCACTCTCTCAAATGGATGAAGTTGGGTGATGCCACGCAGAATAGATGGACATTGAGTTCTTAGTCAATGTCCATAGTTTGTAAGCATGGCACACCATGTAGCCATCTCAGCACAACTCATCCAGGAGATATTCATCATACTTATTGTAATAAGAAGGAATGGGCTTCATTTCCATACAATCACAATTTTCTGATTCCAATCATTATTTTCCAGGACATTCTGATTTGCGGATGAGGAAAAACAACTGTTGATGCTATTGGGACATTGACACATCTGGTAAAGTGGTGCCAAGAAAATTGTTACCAAAGTAAGCTTAAAGCACAATTTTGCCCAGTAGGCTGCTGAACTATTGAAATTACACTCCATTTTCATATTTAGCATTTGCCCACATATCTAAAAGCAAGATGTCAGTGCTATATTGACATGTTACATTTTAATAGGTAATTACAGGTTTGATAAATGTTCGCTCCAGTCCAACATGAACATTTTCCAGATAATACACAGGATGGAGATTACATGATTGCATCCTAATATTCATATTATTGTTGCTCTACTAGATAATGCCAATAGCTACAACTTTCCTCATCTTCTAAATGGCCCCTGAATTTAAACCCGTAAAAATATGAGGACTCTACCAAAATGAATGCAAAAGTGGGCATAACTTTTTTATTAAAGGGGTTGTAAAGCCTCAAGGTTTTTCACCTTAACCACTTCAGCCCCGGAAGGATTTCCAGCTTTAGGACCGGAGCCCTTTTTTCGATTCGGCGCTGCGTCGCTTTAACTGACAATTGCGCGGTCGTGAGATGTTGTACCCAAACGAAATTTGCGTCCTTTTTTTCCCACAAATAGAGCTTTCTTTTGGTGGTATTTGATCACCTCTGCGTCATTTCTGATCGCCGCTATAAACAAAAGAAGAGCGACAATTTTGCAAAAAAACCCACATTTCTTACTTTTTCCTAAAATACAAATCCAAAAAAAAAATATAAAAAAACATTTTTTTCACCGTTTTTGGCAGATTTATATTCTTCCTCATATTTGCGATAAAAAAAAATCGCAATCGGCATTTATTGATTGGTTTGCGCAAAAGTGGTCGCGTTTACGGATGATGAGAATTCATTTTTGGGGTTTTTATTTTTTTTTTATTTTTTATTAGTAATGGCGGTGATCTGCGATTTTTTGCGGTACTGCGATATTTCAGCGGACATGTCGGACCATTTTGACACTTTTTTGGGACCATTGGCATTTATACAGCGATCAGTGCTATAAAAATGCACTGATTACTGTGTAAATGCCATTGTCAGTGAAGGGGTTAACCTGCAGGGGGCGCTCTAAGGGTTAACTATGTTCCCTGGGCGTGTTCTAACTGTAGGGGGACTGCCCTAACAGGGGAAGGGAAGTGGTCACAGCCTTCATGTACAGGAAGGCTGTGATCACAGCCCTTCCCCCTCACACAGAGGGGAGGTCCGTGTTTACATACACGGACCTCCGCTCCTTCGCTCCGGGGGGGCCATTGCGGGTAGCCGGCGGCAATCGAAGCCACCGCACCTGCTCCCTGGCCCTCCCCTAACACAGTGAGCGTGCGGGCGCGCCTCCGGCGGCGCGCGCGCTCACTAAACTCGTTCCCGCAGCCGCCGTCGTATGACGGCGTTTTGTGGGAACGAGCCACTTTGCCGCTGTCAGATGCCGATCGGCGGTCGGCAAGTGGTTAATGCATTCGATGCATTAAGGTGAAAAACCTTCTGTGCTGCAGCTCCCCCCAGATCCCCCCATTTTCTTACCTGAGCCCGTTCTGATCCAGCAATTTGCATGAGTGCAGCAGCTCCAGCTGCTATCTCTCTTCTCATTGGACAGTTAAATAGCAGCGGGAGCCATTGCCTCTGCTGCTGTCAATCAAATCCAGTGACATGGGAGAGGGGGGTGGGGACGAGTCCGGCTGTTTGTGTTAACAGACACAGAAGCGGGACTCGGGAGAGAACCCGCACGGGTGCCCCTATGGAAATCCTTTTTTCATGGGGGCACCCGATGAAGAGGAGGGGCCTGGAGCATCGGGGGAACACCCCAGAAGAGGAGGATTGGGGTTGCTCTGTGCAAAGCATTGTACAGAGCAGGTAAGTGTAGGCATGTTTGTTATTTTTATAAACAAAAAAAAAGAAGGGCTTACATCCCCTTTAAATTATTTAGGTCATTGAAATTTCACATGCTGGTAGAGTTTTTCTTATTATTAATATTTTTCATTGCAGGTAAATCATGGATTCCAAGCAGAAGCAATGTGCCATCATTGAATTCTTGATGAAGGAGAGGTGCAGGCTGCCTGAATTCCACAGAAAGCTGCAGAATGTTTATGGAAATGACACCATTGACAACAGTCACATATGAAAAGACATTGCTTTAGTCAATGGTGTCATCTCTGTAAACATTCTGTAGCCTTCTGTGGATGTCAGACAGCATGTTGCTTCTGCTTGGAATCCATTATTTACCTGCAATGAAAAAGAAGAAGAGTTACTATAGAATTACTCTGCCAACATGTGAAATTTGAATGACCTATGTAAGTTAATAAAAGTCATGCCCACTTTTGCATTACTTTCAGTACCGCCCTCGTACAAGCCAGTGTGTTCCCTGATTCCAGCATCTCTCAACATGATGGTGGCATAACAGAGGATTAGGTTGCAGCAAAGGAGGCCTTCCTAATACTTTATATAGAACATAGTTTAAAGATATGCATGCAGGTATAGAGAGATGACATTTCATAGTAGAAATGTTTTCATGATTGCAGCAGCAGTGCCTGTTCTTTTTTAAAAAACATGAGCCACCATAGATGAGAAAATCTAAGCAATTAAAGAAGTCTATGGTCAAGCATACATTTTCTTTTTATAACATCAGAATTGTATAGTTACAAACAATAGGTAATTTTGAAAAACTATCAAATAGAATCTTGCGAGCAACTAATACAATGTGCCAAATTAAAAATCGTTTAACCCTTTTTTCCGACCGGCCTATAGACAAATGACGGCCGGATGGTGGTTCAGTTATCCTGACCAGACATCATATGACGTCCGGCCGGATAATCCGCGATCGCGCGCCCACAGAGGCACGCATCGCGGCGGTCGATGGTGCGGTGTGTCAGTCTGAAACACCACATTACCAATCTCAGTAAAGGGCCTCCGTTGGAAGCTCTTTACCATGTGATCAGCTGTGACCAATCACGGCTGATCACAGTGTAAATAGGAAGAGCCGTGTATCAGCTTTTCCTCTACTCGTGTCTGCAGACACGAGTAGAGGAGAGCCGATCAGTGGATCTCCTGACAAGGGGGGGTCTGCGCTGACTGTTTATCAGTGCAGCCCCCCAAGGATCGACACCCAGGAACCGCCCGGGAGCCCACCCAGGGACCACCAGGGAGCCCATCCAAGATCACCAGGTAAAGGGCACACACCATACTATAGGGATGGCACTGTGCCCATCTGTGATTCCTGCCAGTGCCTCCTTATCAGTGCTTTCTAACAGTGCCCTCTATCAGTGCCGCCTATGAGTGCCCACCAATGCCCCCTATCAGTGCCCACCAGTGCCACCTATCAGTGCAGCCCAGTGCCACCTAATGGTGCCCAGTGTCACCTATGAGTGCCCATCAGTGCCGTCTATGAGTGCCCATCAGTGCCACTTATCAGTGCCCATCAATGTTGCATATCAGTGCCACCTATAAATGCCCGTCAGTGCTGCTTATCAGTGCTGCATATAAATGCCTAATCATCAGTGCCAATCAGTGACACCTCATCAGTGCCGCCTTATCAGTGCCAATCAGTACTGCCTCATCGGTGCCCGTCAGTGCAGCCTCATTAGTGCCCATCAGTAATGAAGAAAACATACTTATTTACAAAGATTTGTGACAGAAACAAAGAACATTTTTTTTTTTTGTTTTTTTTGTTTTTTGTAGCGCAGAAAATAAAAACACCAGAGGTGATCAAATACCACAAAAGGAAAGATCTATTTGTGGGAAAAAAATTATAAAAATTTTGTTTGGGTACAATGTCACACGACCGCGCAATCATCATTCAAAATGTGTTAGCGCTAAAAACTGAAAATTGGTCTGAGCGGGAAGGGGGGTAATTGTTTGGTATTGAAGTGGTTAAACTAAGCCGGCAGAACTCAACACATTTCCAATAACAATATGCCAAAATAATAAAATAAATGATGCTGTGCTATGAAATATTACCATGTGAAATATTAAATCTTTTTACCATCAATATAATGACCATTATGTGAACATACTTTCCTGATAATCACATATCTACATGTCTCAGCAATCTTTGATGTTGATATTCCTCCATACATATACTGTAAATAGTCCAATTCATTAAATAAAAAGCTGCTTCAGTGTCAAGTTGTGTCTTTAAACTACCTTTATAACTTCACAATCCTTCATGCATGTGTTTGGCATGCACCCAAGTGCTCCCCCATTAAGTGTGTGCTCACCTCAAAAAATGTGACGGCACACTTAAGTTCGATCATACAAAACTTTTTAGGCTCCCAGGACTAATTAAACGTTTCCTCCTCCTTCCAGCACTGTCAGTGTATTTCTCCAATATCAGCGGTTGCTCGAGCTTACATGAAAAACCTTCTGCCATGTTGTGAGTGCTGCCTGTCTGTTGGCTATCTATTTCCACAACTTCCTGAATTCTCTGCATGCTTTGCAGCTTCTCCTCTGCTCATTCCTTTACTTTTGATTTCAAGGGATTACATGTCCCATGGTACCTTGCTGCCTGCAAGTAGTTTTCTGTACTGACTCTGCCTCCTGAAACTCCTTCTCTCAGCACTTCTGTAGTTCAGAAAGCAGGTGTTCTGTCAAAATAGCCAACTTGTCAAAATCTCCACCCCTATTACTTCCGGTTACTCACAGTAAATGGAGGTTTCTACGAGCTGGCTGTTTTGACACAACACCGGCAATGTATACACTACGGTACATGATGACTTGGCTGTTTTGACAGAACAGCAGCTAAGGGAAAAAAAAGTTGTGACCGCCTTGGAGGCAGCCATGTTGTTGGTCATTAGTGGGCAGACTAACAATGTCCGCTCATTATACCGTGAACTATAGTGTATACGCTGCCGGTGTTGTGTCAAAACACAAATTCGTCCAAATCTCCAAATACTGATGCTGGAGAGTCACCGGAAGTGACGTGTTAAAGATTTTGACAAGTTGGCTGTTTTAACAGAACACAGGCTCTGTGAAATGCGTGACCCAGCAGTGCCTAGTCACAGGGCATAGTGATTATGTGTCACAAAATTCAAGATAGTAAATGTGTGGAGATCCTCACAAAGTAAGTTTACAAACTTCAGGATTGTTCGAATGAATAGGAGAATGCTAGAAACAAATGAAATACAACATGAACATGAATATTTGATGTTACATTTTAACCATAGATACACTTTAATAAAATTGCTTTCATTTTATAGAGACAAATTTACAGTAAGTGATCCAGTATACTATACCATTTTCTCCCAATCATATAAATGCTTCAATAGTATACTCAAGTGTGGAACAGGGCAGGAGGCTCTTGGCTAGACACAATAAAAGCAATTTTGGCCAAAATATTCCATCATCTACTGGAGGCAACGGCTATAAGGATCATCTTGAATCGATGCATGGTTTTTTACATTAGGCATTAAAAGAAATCAGCAAAATGGAAAGTTGTCTGTCTTTATTCTAGAAAGAAAATATTTCCTCTGGAAATAAAGCTAGAGGAAAATAATAAAAAAGGATGATGTAATTAGGATGGCCCATACTATGGTAACCTTCCTACTGAACTTTTGTAACCGTGCATAATAAAGGTGTAAAAGTGGAGAAGCATTAAATCGGTATTAAATCCCAAAACATAGATGAAATATATTGCAGCTTACCCATCCTTAGATGTGGTGGTTGCATTTGTTTTCTTTTTTGTAGGCGTTTGTTCCCTTATTTCACCTGCTGATCCAGCCAGAAACACATTTCCTGTATTAGGGGGTCTGCATTCTGGATGAAGTAGTAAAGCAGACACCTTTGGACAACAGCTGACCAGTGTAAGCCCCCTGTTAGCGGTAAATGGTTTGTCTGCACAGCTTTGTCTGCTAAAGGAAGTTAAAAAATAACAGACCAAGGCCTGGCCACACACGGGTCAAATTTTGGCTGGTTCAGCAGTAACCAGCCGAGATTAGAACTATTAATAGTCAGGCTGAATCGATTGATCAACATGGGTACCAGGGGCATTGCTAGGTCTGCAAAAGATCTGGGGCTAGAGCCTATAGCAGCGAAGTAAAGAAAGTGATATGCTTGTGTAGACATACACATGTATATAATATACATGTGTGTGTGTATCTATATATATATATATATATATATATATATATATATATATAAATATTGTTACATATCTGAGTGCGGATCCCCCTTACATCAGGGTCCCCAGAGAGCCCCCCACTTACATCAGGGTCCCCAGAGAGCCTCTGCTTTGAATGCTGGGCAGGGAAGGAGTCGTGGCTGTGATGTAACTGGTTGCTAGACACTTGGCAACTCTAGCAACCAGTGACTAGGAGTAGAGTCAGGTGTAGGCGAGGGCGGCGCCAGAGCCAGTGCTACAGCGGCTCAGTCTGCCCCTGCCTCCTGCATTCCGGACTGGAACATACTTGCTAATTGCAGAACTGCACCCACCCAGAAAGAGACTCGGGGCTATGGGCCCCAGACACTGGGCTATAGCCCCAATAGCCACCCCCTAGCAACGCCCCTGGTGGGTACAACTAGCCTACAGGATTCTCTTACGATTATCACTGCCGGTTGCCATAGCCACTAGTGATAATTACTGTCTTCTCCCGGCGGGGACGGTTCCCCGGCCCACCCCCACCCTCCTGCCAGACAAGAGAAGATAATTGCTGATTCCCCTGTCAGAATTGTCTGTGTTGATGGGAGAAACGTGCAAATTTCTTTCCTGCAGCCCGTGGTTGCAGGAAAGAAATTTGCACTATGTATGGCTGCCCTTACTGGCTGGATCACCAGGGTAAAGTAATATAAAAAACCTTAGGCCTCTTTCACACCTTAGCAGTTGGTGAACAAGAGCATTTTGCGCATGTTTACAAAACACTTGTGGTGCCATTCATTGTTAACAGCATGTCAAACACGGCAAGCAGACATGTATTTTATGTGTCCAAAAATGCTCAACAAATGCATGGTTAAAAAAAAACGTGAAGCTCGACACCCAAAAAGCTACATGAGCTACTTTGGAACTCTTGCCCTGCATAGGCCAGCCCATTAAAATGAATGAGCTGCCCTACACATGAAACACAAAAATGCACACAAAAAAGTGTGCAAAAATGTCCGTACACAAAACACTAGGTGTAAACCTAGCCCAAAACAGAATACAAATGCCGCCACCACATTTAGGAATAGTAAGCTACAATATAATATTATATAATATTTTTAATTTTTAGGTTTAATATTGCCTTGACATTTCTGTTCGGTTTACAATCAATTTACAATTAAAAATACTGTCAACATTTCTAATCCTTTCTTCACTCTGCAAAAAATGTTGTTTTTGTCTATGTTTCCATTGGAGAGATTTCCAATCGCTTCCTGTAGTGTTCATACAGAAAGTGAGTAGAATCTTTCCAAAAACAAATCCTGACAGAGGGTTTAATATTATTCTGCTCTATCCAGACAAAATAAAACATTCTGGCTCTGCAGTGTTATCATGGCAGCACTGGCAAATAAGCCTATTGGGGAGTTAAGTGTTAGAGGTTGAAGTATCTTTTAAAATCTCTGACTTTTTACTATAAACACTCCTACAATCTGATAAGCCTGATTGAGAGTTTTCATTTCCCTGAAAATCGGACAGGAGATTTCCGCAAAATGTTTCTATTTTGGCTTAGTAGTTTCAATGGGGAAGGCCACATTAAAGTGTTTTTTTGTGGTGTTTATAGGTGAAGTGTGTTTTCAATGGCTCCTGGGGGGGTTACAGAAGCTTTTTTCAACTACTAGCTGAGCTCCCCATTAGCCTCTGATGCAGCCGGTGGTGACTGGCGAAACTGGTCAGGCAGGTAACCAATCCACCTCCACTCCCGAATTACCGGGGAATGATGAACTTTTGGTGCTGGGAACCCTGTATATGGAGAAATTGGACTAAGGACCTTACAGAGCATTTCCTACAATGAGGAGTTACCCACAGGGGAATCATGTATAGCTATTGACGGTGTGGGATCTCATAGTGGGCCTGATACTATCACTCCACCAGTTGGATGCTTATACAGTGTCATATGATACTGTATGGTTACATCTTCTCCAGAAAGCTGTCTGGACTTTGTGGTGTGAGGGAGGTCCCCGGGAAGTAACCATTGTGGTGAAATATCCCGGTGAAGGACTACAATTTGACAACTATGTTGAGAAACATCTCCTCTGGACCACCATAGACTTCTGAGTTTTTTTTACTGAGCCTAGATTGCGGCCTTTTGTACTGTGGATTACAAACAGGAATGACACATGTGTGTCCACCTACAGATAAATGAACTGTGACTATACTGGCTCCAATTTCAACTCCTCTTCATTAAATTCTTGGTGGATTATGCAATAACCTACTATACAATCACTCTTCAAGTTGATTGTCCAATTCCAGGATCCCATGGTTCACACACACATATATATATATATCATTTTTTCTTTGTGTGTATTTATTCTGGAACATTAAGAGGTTCTATCCTCTATATACATACATGGATGTGAGTCCAATTTTTTCAAACACAGAGGGTGTCTATTTTTCAGGGAGTATGAGAGGTGAATTTGGGTTTTAACCTTGTATGTTTTATGGTACCATTTTTGTACATGTGTGTATATATGTGTTTATCTAATTTTCAATAAATACCGTTTTAAATTGATCCAACAGGTCTAGTTTAATATACAGGCGGTCCCCTAGTTACAAACATCCGACTTACAAACGGAGGGAGACAACAGGAAGTGAGAGGAAATCTCCCCCTAGGAAGGGAAATTCACTCCTGTAAGAGTTATTATGGGAAAAAGGGGTCTCCACTGAAGCTTTATCACCAATCCTTCTTTCCACCACAACCCACAATTTTCAAAATCCAATTATCATTGGGACAGAAAGTGAGGTGAAATCTTCTGAACAGAAACATAGACAGCAAAACAAACATTACAGGGGTGTTACCCCTTGCCTATGCTATCCAAAAAGCTTAAAAATTGTTTTTTTTGCTGAAGCTACACTTAAAAAATGTACCTGCTCCGACTTACAAACAAATTCAACTTAAGAACTAACCTACAGTCCCTATTTTATTTGTAACCCGGGGACCACCTGTAGTAGGAATGGTATGAGCTTAAATAAGGTCTTTTACTTTAGATGTTTCCAGTTCTTTCAACTAGCATTGACCTGTTGATGTGCCCTTAGTTGGCCCTATTGTTTTACATATTTTTTTTAAACAAGCAGTCAAATAAAAAAAAGTCAAAGTGAGAGTAAACACATAATGATCAAATACAGATGAAAAAGAAAAACAACGCAAATACAGAAAACAGTAAGTAAAATAATCTTTTACTATGAGTGACATCATACACTTCCACGATCCCATTAAAATCCTTAAAAAAAAGGGGGTAGTGCTCATCTTTCCTACCTCCTCTTTTTGAAGTGCTGAGCACTTGAATTACTTTAAATCAATCATATATACAGATACATTACATTTTAATAGTTTTAGATTTTCTTTAAAACACTATCTCCTGTAATATACAAAAGAGAAACACGTGATTTAAAAACATTTAATTTAAAATAAAAAATATATTTCGGTTTTGTGGCCATACTGTTTATAGAAAAACAGATCGTCCTTTATTTATTTTTTTCAAAGGACAGAGTATTAAATAGAAGATATTAAACAGCATGGGACAATTTAACTGCACAAAATCCCCCTCTTTAATAATTGGTGCCAGTTACCATGGCAACCTAACGGTCCAAACAAGATAAAAGGCAAACTGGATGTGAAATTGGGTGATACATAAAAGTTATGAAAAATTATTGTACAGGATGGAATTTCAGACATAATTGCTATACATGCTTGAAATGGGTAGAAATGAGGAACATCAAGCATGAATTGATTAAGGCAAGAAATGTACTCCTAAAAGTTGCAAAAAATGAATACTTGCTGTGCCAAGACAATTGCGATTTTGAGTCACATATCTTGTTATTGTTTGGCAAAACTGACTACAGTATAAAAATCTAGTAACCCTTTAGTTTGTCTTTTCACCCCCCTCAATGGAGCAATGAATGATATTTTATTTATTTTGCTATTTTATTTGACTGAATAAATAATTTAACCCCTTCACCCCTTTCATTTGGTAAAAAAAAGTATGGGTATTTCCTCATTTTTTTTATTGTCAAAGGAAAACTGGCCCAAAATAGTAAAAACAAAAACTTTTTTTTTTAATTTAGCTGTATATTTGTTGTTCGTACCATAACCTACCACCAAAGAACAACTCTAAATTATCATGCTCCTGACGATTGCAACTATACCACATATGTGTATGTTATTAGTTGTTTGGACCGGTAGTACAGCCCAAAATCAATAGTGTGCATTTAATTTAAAGCATAATTCCACTTTTGCTGCGAAAAAAGACATTCCCCTCTGGGTGATGTATGTATATTTCAAGGACTATAACAACCTTTGTTTCAGATTCCTGTGTTTCTCTGTGCCGAGTGGGTCTAATGGGGGTGGTTTCATAATTATCAATCAGCTGTGCTGCTGCAGAGCACTAATGAGGAAAATTGCAGGGTCCGCATCCCTTTAGATGTGTTCCTATTGGGAGTATCTTACCAAAAATTACATTTTTGTTCCAGGGGATGCCAGAAATCTGACTTGTATCTAAGGCAGACTTCTAGAAAAATTGGTGAGCCAATCACACAAGCAGAAAATTATGTTTCTGGGGGGCGTTCTGTACATAGTCTGTATACAGAACAACGACAGGTAGCCATATTGCATTGCAGATTGAAACGGAAAGGTCATTTTTAATAACATTCAATTACAATATGACTTGTGTTGCAGTTAGAGTTGAGTGAACACCTGGACGTTCGGGTTAGGCCGAACTTTCCGGAAACGTTCGGGATCCAAACGTTATCCGAACTTTACCCCGGACCCCAAACCCCATTGAAGTCAATGGGGACCCAAACTTTTCGGCACAAAAATGACTGTAAAAAAGTCCTGGAAAGTGCTAGAGGGCTGCAAAAGGAAGAAAAATGGGAGATGTTATTAGATCTGCAATCTGTCCCTCAAAGCAGTAGTAATCTCTACCTAGTCCAGTATCAGATCGTTCTGTAATCAGATCGTTCTGTAATGCAGGATGAGAGATCGTTCTGTAATCAGATCGTTCTGTAATGCAGGATGAGAGATCGTTCTGTAATCAGATCTTTCTGTAATGCAGGATGAGATGTTATAGTTCTGCGATCTGTCCCTCAAAGCAGTAGTAGTAATCTCTACCTAGTTATTATCACTGCAATCTGTCCCTCACAATCTGTCCCTCACAGCGCCGGCAGCATCCTCTCCCTACACTAACCTGAGAGCATGTGACATGCAGCACTGTGACTCCAGCCTCATATAGAGGCTGGGTCACATGATGCACTGGCCAATCACAGCCATACCATTAGTAGGCATGGCTGTGATGGCTTCTAGGGAAAACCAGTGAAACGCTTGTTGATTGGCTGCCCTGCAGCTATTCAACATCCTTGATAAAATACCAGAACCCAGAACCCCAACCCAAACGTTTTTCTCAAACGTTCGGGTTCGGATTCGGGACATGGACACCCGAAAGTTTGGGTTCGCTCAACTCTAGTTGCAATTGTATACACTATAGTATTTTTTCTTTATTTGCTATTTTGTTCCCCAAAAAAGTGGATTTACCCTTTAAAAAAAATCCTGTCCAAAATATACTGACCATGACCTTTGACCATGTCCTTGACCTTTGACCCTGAACTTGACCCAAACACTAACCCTGGCACTGACCTAAATCAAACCTTGATCTAGGTATTTTTTACAAACACTTTTTTTTCTTTCTGCAAGGAACAAGAAAGATACATTGTATTCTTCTTTTTCATTCACAGAAAGAAAAAAACACAGGGGCAGGCTTCACAGTGACTGATCACTGTAGTAGCCAATCAGAGGCTACCACAGTGATCAGGTGACCCAGAATCGGGAGAACCAGGTCCCGATTGTAGGTACGGGGCCTGGAGCTCTCAGTGAGTCCCCGATCTCTGTGCTAGGAGCACGCCATGCGACACACTCCCAGCACAAAGGGAGAAATACATATGCGGCCCCACGCAAAAAAGCCCAGTGCAGTGAGGCCGCATATATGTGTTACGTCAGCGTGAAGGGGTCAACAGTGATTTCATTTCATATATGGAAAGTAGGTACTTAAGGGTTTCCTGGAATACATTTCTGTGTCTATGTTCTATATAAGTTTGGACATACACTGCTGCTCAATACCAGTGAGTGCCTCTATCTATCTACAGCAGTGATTCTCAACCAGGGTTCCGTGGAACCCTAGGGTTCCTCCAGAGATTGCCAGGGGTTCCTTGAGCAATGAGCAATATCAGCCTCCCAGATAAGTTCCCATTGACACCATTGATCTCTTTAGCTATCTGTAAGGGGATAATTATTTCCAATGACCACAAATATAAGGAGCATTCTTCCCATTGACCATCACACTAATGTATCATGAGTTGTAGATTTCTCATTTTTAGCAGGGGTTCCCCGAGACCGGAAAATTATTTCAAGGGTTCCTCCATGTTGAAAAGGTTGAGAAAGGCTGATCTACAGTATATGTATACAGTTTATCTCTATCTTTCCTACTACCTAAAATCAGTGGCGGCCCACTCATTAGCCCATCCACTTGTGTGATATTAACAATTTAATATTCGCTAATGTCTTTCTGCTTCTCCTCCCTGCCAATCAGGAAGCGGGTCTTAAGACCAGATTGGTCAAGGAGTCGTAGGACTCCTAGCCAATCGAGTCTCAGTCAGGACCCACTGCCTGTTCATCAGGGAGGAGAAGCAACAGCCCCAGCTCAGCTTTTCCCTCCACAGCCTCCTCCCTGCATAAGGTAAGGGCATGGATCGCCACCTTCCCCATCACTCGATCGAGCGCTGGGGGCGCAGTTAGTGCAAGCGAGCGCCGGGGGGGTAGTGCTAGTGGGGAGGGCGGGTTTGTTTGCCGCCCCCCCATAAAATTTTGAGCACCAGCCGCCACTGCCTAAAATATTTTTTGTACCCGGAGGCATTATGGCTGTTAGGGAAAGCTTAGTATGTTCAATCTCTTTATTTTTGTGTTAAAACTGCTCATAGTGGTTACATTTCACAACATTATAGAACAATTTGTGAAAATCTACATTATTTCACCTGTCAGATACTTCTAGTATTTATAATAATATGGAAATTCTTTTGCTCTCAGCCTCAACGTGAGGTTAATTATGAATGTAACGATTGTGTGTAAAATTGAGGGTGGTTTCTAAAGAAAAAAAATGATGGTTTGTAAAATGCAAGCAGTTAGCGCCTGGCCTCCTTGAATCTCTCCGTTATGTATATTAATGTGGGAATAAGCCAGGCGGCATATGAAGTTCTTCGATTCAAATTATGTTCATTTGTGGCTATGATTGCATCCTTTATATTCATGGCATGAAGAAGAGAAATACAGATTCACTGGTCGCATTGTTTAGCTTATTGCTTTGCCTCTTGTTGCCATAAATTGTGGCGTTTTTCCCCTGTGAATGCCTTGCAAAGTGATACAAGGCGCGATATTATTTCCAAGTGTATTCATGTTCTCCCTCTTTGTGCTCCAGTGATTGCCGTCATTTTAGTTTCACAGTAAAACACGGAATCATCGTCAAACTACAATTTATGGTACAGTTTGAAACTGTTTACCTCTGCCATGCAGCACAATTCTGATTGCAATTTACTGTCATTGTTAGTCCTGTGGGAGAACTTACATTGCTGAGAGAGGACTTAATCCCTCAAAGCAGCAGGATCAGAGAGCAGAAATATGCTATGTTAATAGAGACAAAACATCTCACACTGTAGAGTTTCTCATTATTCATTAAATAGATCAGATGATTGCTATATTAATTGGGAGCATTAACAGAAATGGTTTTGAAATCCGCCTGCAGGGCTATGGAGGATTCTGTTTTGAGACCACAGAAAAACTTTTATTGTTGCAGAAGATATCCCTCTAAATGACGTAGGATCTTAGACCTGGCATCAATGTTGTCATACCTCCCAACTTTCTGAGATTGGAAAGAAGGACACCTTTTAGCATAACGTGTGTAAGTAAAGGACACACCTCCTAATACACCCCCAGTTACGTGGCTCATAGAAGCTAGCCTTCTACCCACTGATTATGACCCATGGAGGAGACTGGGGATTGTGTCTGCTTCTCCTGGTTAGAGCTTGGTAAAGAGCTCAGCTCAGCCTCTGATCCAATGGAAAGAGCTGATCCTTCTCTAATGATGGACATCCACGTGATGAACACTGAGAGCGAGGCTTGGATTACTTCTCTGACTAAGGACAATAAAGCTTCACTTCTGGAGTAGATGGAAAGGCATAATATTAATCTTGTATAGGTTATTGGTCAGAGGAAATATGGTGGTCCTCATGCAGACTGAATGGGAGCAGCTGCTCTACTTGGGGCAGAAATGTTTATCAACAATCTCCCCGAGGAAACGTATGAAGATGAATGAATTCCACTTATTCAGACTGCTGGAACATTGTATGAGTTTTTTCTTATGATGACTTGTCTAGTGGACAGAATACACAAGTGAAGTTGGTTAATGAGAGTTGGATAGCCCTGGGTCTTCTTCCTCAGGAACTGGTGCTGATCTGTCTGGGCACTGACCTGATTCTCCTAGGCTTGTCTAGGTGACTAGTTGTTAATTAGCTTACTGTTTAATTATATTACTGTTTATGTTTATGTTATCTGTTTCTTAGATGTGCTGATTTTACTGTTTACAGTTTGCATTGTTTAGGATAATGTGATCAAGCTCTTACCTGATTTTGTGTGGTATATATATATATATATATATATATATATATATATATTATATATATAATGTGAATT
>BLSH010411801.1:775232-792070 GCA_018402905.1 Glandirana rugosa
CCTTCGACTGACCAAAGATACGTCTCGACGTAGTCTAAAACGTGAGAGGTCAGAATCATTTAGAAGTCAGTTCCAGTTTCTACCTAAAATAATCCAAAAGAGGGAAAGTTGGGGTGTATGATGGTGCATACGCAGGTAAGTTGACATGCATTGTGGTAACACATGGTAATGAGCACCACAACGCTCAGGTGTAAAGGGGTCCTAGTTGTAGAGGCACATCACTAGCCACACAGCAGTTTCCATACAGTTAAAATTTGTATCACTTTATTAATAGAAAGTACAGACTGCAATTAAAATCCTAATGGCTGAATAAATACATTCATACTGTAACATATCTTGGTTTTTCACATTGTTTTTTTTAATACATAAGGGTTGATTTACTAAGACTGGAGAGTGCAAAATCTGATGCAGCTCTGCATAGAAACCAGTCAGCTTCCAGTTTTTTTTTTTGTCAAAGCTTACTTGAACAAGCTGAGGTTAGAAGCTGATTTGCTACCATGCACAGCCACATTAGATTTTGCACTCTCCAGCTTCAGTAAATCAACCCCACAGTATATGAATTTAATCTAGTATTACTTCCAACGGGTTAGCCACAGAGTATTTCTTATACAGGTTCCCCAGGTAGGGCAGTTGTCTTAATGCGTTTCATGACATTTTTCATTCATTCCATCAGGACCTGATGTTGTGAATAAAATATAAATCAGCCAAAATTAAAAACAAGAATCTCCAGAGAGGGATCACCAAGGAAGGTTTAGCGTGGGATCTGTGAAAGGCTGGGACCAAAAAGGTAGATGAAGACAGACAAGGATGAGATAAAAAAAAAAAAACAGGCCAGAAAGCACACCAATTGCAACGACTCTTATTTGCCTTCAAGTCTTTTTGTGTCTACATGTACAGTATCTCTCTTCGCACTCTAACCCTTCTGAAATAACCCCCGGATATTGGTATTTGATTTTGGAGATATGAATATAAGGATATGTACAAGACCCCACAACAATATTGGGCACTAAATGTAATACATTCCTGAACCTTAATTTTAAAAGACAGAACTTCTACCTTCAGCATCATTTGTCACCAGACACCGCCTATCCAACATATATGGAGGTATAATAATAGGAAAAAGAATGTATTAAAATATAACAGTATACACAAAAAAGAATCCCCAGAGGCTGATCTTGTACTGATAAGATTTCAGATTTGTACATCAATCAGTCCCTGAATTTTATGTCTGTGCTCTCTAGCACTGCTGAGCTCTTTTTGTCTTGGAAGTTGAATTCCAGCAGGTTTAATGAGGCGTAAATCCCTTGCTGTCCTGTATAAGACTGAACTATAGCTGAGTGAATCATGATATTACTAAACTTACTGCTCTGCCGGCCTCCCGTATTCCCCTAATGCAAAGTGTCCTTAATTCTGCAGCAAGATACTTTTCTCTAATCACCAGCGTATCCAGCTCATACCATCGCCCTCTGATCCAGGAAACAGGAGAAGGCATTTCATGAATAATTACTTCCTATAGCTTAGCCCTGGCCATATGGACATTTTGCCCTTAGAAGGCAAAAGGTATTAGTAGAATCTATATATTAATGTATGACATAGGTGACATATACTGTATTTGAAAATGCACATGGGAAATAGACAGATAGATAGATAGATACATAGATACATAGATCAATAGATTGATAGATAGATATAGATAATATACAGCTGCTGACCTGCAATTATAAAGCCATAAAAGATCCCAAATATGATAAATCCATTTTATGACCAAATTAGTTCACCTCTTAGCGCCGGCGCCTCCCAGCCCTTTTAGAGGTTTATGACGCTGGGAGGTGGGGTGCGGCTTAAGATCACATGACTGTGTCGGGAGTGTGCAGCGCACGCATTTTTGGCACAGGTGTATTGGGGACAAGCAAGCACTAAGGACCAGTCACCGTGAGGCCACATATTTGTGTACAACGGGCGCCAAGGGGTTAAATTGGTAAAAGTAAGGTAAATCAATCTGAAAAAAAAAAAATGAATGGCCTTACATCCTTGGCTTCTACCTTTCAATATGCAATCACCAACCAAGCAATATGTTAACAATTCACAGGTGGCAAGGTGGACACAGCACACAATAATTGTAATCCCAATCTTGGGATCCTGAATGCCTCCTCCTCCCAGCTGCAGATGCACCAATGACTGTGATCATCAACACACTGAATTGACAATTATTGTGTGCTCTGTCCACCTCTCCACCTTGCTGCATTTAGATTGGCACCCCCTTGCTGTCTCTTTTAGCTGTTGCAGGTGCCATCCAGACTACAGTATATCCAGTGTATCAATTGTGACAGTTTTCTTGGTGTTCTCCCAAGCTGGGAATCCTTTTGAGAACCCTGATTGATAAGCATAATTCATCTTACTTTGTGTGAGTTGCTATTGTCTTTCTTTAAAAAATGCTTACACACCTGCTACACTTAGTCTGCGTACTTTGCTCTTTTTGTCTGTTTAAAGCTTAGAGATCTCTTCGGTCTCTCAGAAGTGCTGGGTTAACTGTGCTGGATTGGATTCTTCTGTGGTTCCAAAAGCCAAAGCACTAATCCTGAGGATTTGGACCACACTGTACTTTCCATCAATGTAGTTTGTGTTAACCTAAGCTGCATCCATCACTCCATATTGACAGCTTTTATCCTTGGTGGCTTTAGTAGCATTTCAGCCTCCTAAGTCTTAGGCTGCCAAGAACCAAGCCTATGAAAATCTCAAGATGGCCATACATGGCTCACATTTTGACTAATTCCGGCTGAATTTGAGCCATGGGTGGCCCTGCAACCACCACCTGGCTTGACAAAAGTTGATTTTAGGTAAACTCTTACACATACCCTAGAAAACAAGTTTACACAACTCCTGGCATGTAATCCAAATAATCACCTTCCCTGCTCAGAAGGTGTGGCTCTGCAAACGTGATAGGCAATTAATATATACCACGCTCCAATGTAAACCTTTATTGTGTAAAGTAGAGTAAAACCAAAGCTGTCAAATCCTAAGTACAGAGGTGCAGGATTAAACACTAACACGTTTCACACCCTAATATGATGCTAAACCACTTCGATAACAGGCATTTACCCCCTCTTCCCACCCAGACCAATTTTCAGCCTTCAGCGCTGTTGCATTATGAATGAGAATTGCGCGGTCATGCAACGTTGTACCCAAATTACATTTTTGTCATTTTTTTCCCACAAATAGAGCTACAAATAAAAAAAGACCGAAAATTTTGAAGAAAAAAAAAACATTTTCTTTGTTTCTGTCACAAAACTTTGTAAATAAGTAAGTTTTCCCCTTCACTGATGGGCACTGATGAGGCTGCATTGACGGGCACTGATGAGGCAGTACTGATTGGCACTGATGAGGTGGCACTGATAAGGTGGCACTGATGGGCACTGACAATGAGGCACTTATATGCAGCACTGCTGGGCACTGATAGGCAGCACTAATAAGCAGCACCGATGGGCACTGATAGGTGGCACTGATATGTGGCACTGATGGGCACTCATAGGTGGCACTGATGGGCACTCATAGGTGGCACTGAGAGGTGGCACTGATAGGTGGCATTAATATTGAGCACTGGTGGGCACTGATAGGTGACACTGGTGGGCACTGATAGATAACACTGTTAGGGAGGCACTGGCAGGCATCACATATGGGCACAGTGCCATACCTATAGTGCACTGTATGCCCCTTACCTGGTGGTCTAGGGAGGGCTCCCTGGTGGTCCCTGAGTGGCCTCCATATTGTCTCCCTGGTGGTCTCTGGGCGGCCTCCTGATGATCTCCTTGGTGGTCCCTGGGCGGGTTCCCTGGTGGTCCTGGGTGGCGATCCTGGTTGAGGGGGGCTGTACTCATAAACAATCAGTGCAGACCATCCCTGTCAGAAGAGCTGCTGATCGGCTCTCCTCTACTCACGTCTGCAGATGCTAATAGAGGAAAAGCAGATGCACGGCTATTCCTGTTTACACTGTGACCAGCAGTGACCCGATGGAAGCTCTTTACCGAGATTGATAATGCGGTGGATCAGACTGAAAGACATCATATGACCTCTGGTCAGGATAGCTGAACCACTTCATTTGTCTATAGGCCGGGCGGGAAGTGGTTAATCATAGCAGACAAGTACAATCATACATATATATATAGGAATATGGCACTAATCCAACAGTCCTAGGACCATCTGGGTCCTGCCCATAGATAATCAGACAGAAAGTCAAAACTCATTTGGGAGGTGAATCCAGAATGCAAAGAGAAAAGTGAAACACTCAGCTCTGAAACAGAACCGACAAATGAGTCACATACATCAGCATACATTGAGACACCATTCCAATCGATCCAGAGAATGGAAAGTAAAACATGAAAATGTGCATAAATCATGATATATACATAATAAAAACACAAATATGTAAATGCAAACATTGCTCTCATGAACTAGTGTGTTCATTAATCACCGACATGAGGAAGAGGATTATAGATTAATTGATAGATCAATTATATTAAATATACATGTATACAGCATCTTACAAAAGTGAGTACACCCCTCACATTTTTGTAAATATTTTATTATATCTTTTTATGTGACAACACTGAAGAAAGGACACTGTGCTACAATGTAAAGCAGTGAGTGTACAGCTTGTATAACAGTGTAAATTTGCTGTCCCTCAAAATAACTCAACATACAGTCATTAATGTCTAAACCGCTGGCAACAAAAGCGAGTACACCCCTAAGAGAAAATGTCCAAATTTGGCACAATTAGGCATTTTCCTTCCCCGGTGTCATGTGACTCGTTAGTCTTAAAAGGTCTCAGGTGTGAATGTTAGATTTGGTGTTATCGCTCTCACTCTCTCATACTGGTCACTGGAAGTTCAACATGGCACCTCATGGCAAAGAACTCTCTGAGGATCTGAAAAAAAGAATTGTTACTCTACATAAAGATGGCCTAGGCTATAAGAAGATTGTCAAGACCCTGAAACTGAGCTGCAGCATGGTGGCCAAGACCATACAGCGGTTTAACAGGACAGGTTCCACTCAGAACAGGCCTCGTCATGGTCGACCAAACAAGTTGACTGCATGTGCTCAGCGTCATATCCAGAGGTTGTCTTTGGGAAATAGACATATGAGTGCTGCCAGCATTGCTGTAGAGGTTGAAAGGGTGGGGGTCAGCCTGTCAGTGCTCAGACCCAGAAGGAAGCCTCTTCTAAAGATGATGCACTAGAAAGAACGCAAACAGTTTTCTGAAGACAAGCAGACTAAGGACAGGGATTACTGGAACAATGTCCTGTGGTCCGATGAGACCAAGATAAACTTATTTGGTTTAGATGGTGTCAAGCGTGTGTGGTGGCAACCAGGTGAGGAGTACAAAGACAAGTGTGTCTTGCCTACAGTCAAGCATGGTGGTGGGAGTGACATGGTCTGGGGCTGCATGAGTGCTGCCGGCATTGGGGAGCTACAGTTCATTGAGGGAACCTTGAATGCCAACATGTACTGTGACATACTGAAGCAGAGCATGATCCCCTCCCTTCAGAGACTGGGCCGCAGAGCAGTATTCCAACATGATAACGACCCCAAACACACCTCCAAGGCGATCACTGCCTTGCTAAAGAAGCTGAGGGTAAAGGTGATGGACTGGCCAAGCATGTCTCCAGACCTAAACCCTATTGAGCATCTGTGGGGCATCCTCAAACGGAAGGTGGAGGAGTGAAAGGTCTCTAACATCCACCAGCTCCATGATGTCATCATGGAGGAATGAAAGAGGACTCCAGTGGCAACCTGTAAAGCTCTGGTGAACTCCATGCCCAAGAGGGTTAAGGCAGGGCTGAAAAATAATGACTGACCATACAAAATATTCACACTTTGGGCCCAATTTGGACATTTTCACTTAGGGGTGTACTCACTTTTGTTGTTAGCGGTTTAGACATTAATGGCTGTGTGTTGAGTTATTTTGAGGGGACAGCAAATTTACACTGTTATACAAGCTGTACACTCACTACTTTACATTGTAGCAAAGTGTCATTTCTTCAGTGTTGTCACATGAAAAGATAGAATAAAATATTTACAAAAGTGTGAGGGGTGTACTCACTTTTGTGAGATACTGTATGTATGCAACGCATCCTTAAATCTTCCACAAGTCTGTGATAAAGAACCCTTTATTGCATATGAAAGAAGATCATGAAGAGAAACAAGTTACACGAGAAGAAAAATAAAACATAAAAAAGGGAAAGGTCAATTTTAAGTAAACCCTCACATATACTCAGTGAAGTGACTGGCCTCAGGTGATACACAGAGATAAAACACATACTCCTACATAAGTTGTACCTGTTTATCTGCAGTCTTCTCTACAGCCTCCTAAAGCATACATTTTACATAGCATTTGTTAGGTCCAGAAGGTAGGAGTTGGGAATCTGATGTCACACAGTGCACAGCAAAGAACAGAGAGTATAATCTGAGATCTGAGTGGAAGGAATGGACACACCCCTCTACACAGCCTCATAGGGGAAAATTCACAGCTGAGGCTGTCAATCACAAAATGTGTGCTGGGGGGCGGGCCATGCCCAGGGATTCTGTGGTGGCAAAACTTTTCAGAATTGACTCATGTAGACAGCGAGGGAAGAGAGTGCATATAGAAACCATGTTAATTGCTTTGGATTGAAGCTAGTACAAACAGTAGAGGGATATGCTTTGTTCAATTTTAATATTAGAGGTTTACAAACACTTGGAAAATCAGTTGAGCTGTGTGGAAAATTATTAGCTGACTAGTGAATGCATCCCTTCAAATGCAGTCACTATTCAGATATTCAGGCAGCCACAGGGTTCGCAGTTGTTTGAATACAAGAGCTGGTATTGGAACTTTAGCATGAATGAGGGAATCAATTGATTCTCTCTCTTTCGGCCTGCGTATGGCTAGCTTCAGATAGTCTCAGATAGTCAACCGGAAGATTTTTAGCCTGCCTAACTAATTTGCCCAATTACACCCAAAATCATATTAATTACAACATTAAACGTGTCACACTCCGCTACCAAAGACGCCAAACTGTTGTGTAATTACAATTGAAGCAATCTTTAAATAAACTTGAAAGAATCTATTTGTATTCTGCCAGCACACAACAGAAATAAAATAATGCAAATGAATGTAAACAAATATTCTGGAAAACCTTTAATTTGTTGGCAACAATTAACAATTATAGGCAATTGTCTCTTCTATTATGGCAGATTCTGTCACTTACTGCTATTTATGGCAGCAATTAGTTGATTCACCATAATTTTCTTCCACCCACGACCATTTTACATTTTTGCCCTCAAAATGCTTTGAAATCCTGGGAATATTACATTTATTATGTAGCTGCTAGCAAAGTACATAGAGTGGTTATCTGAGAAAAAGCACTTACACAGCTTTATGTTACCTGCGCGACTACCGTGATGGTTTTTGGATGCAAGTTTTGTATTTGTCCAATATCAGCCAGGCAAAGTCTATTGCCTTGAGAATTATTTATATTAGGCAGGAAATACGGAAAATGGTCTGCTTTAAAGGAAAAAAACTGCTTATTTGTGCAGCAGTGAACTATTTACCTAGTGAGTTATATACAAAAATGGCAGTTCGACCTAGTTCACAATTTTAACACATAATCATGAGTTCTCCAGGCAGCAAATGGAAACCTGGGAACAGGGTAATAAGAATTTGAACAAAAAAAAAATCTGGTGCAAAAAGTTTTGAAAGAATTTTTTTTTACATGTGAAAAAATGGACCAGGATGGCGCCACCATTAAATGAAAAACAAAAAAAAATAGGTGAGAGTTTAGCAGCCTACTTTCATATATGGAAACAATTTCCCATCGGTAAATAGGGTATTAGGGTGGAAAAGTTTAAGGCGCTTACTCATATAACGCATGTGCAGTGTATAATAAAGTGCAATAAATAATGTTATATCATATGGTTATAAATAACACAAGTGCAGTGCATAATTGAAGTGCAATAGTAAGTAATGGGGGGGTAAATCTATGTAAACAGCAGAATTCAACAAAGTCCAATGCTAGAGTCTTTCACATAAAGACACTGTATATCTTCAATGTTGAAAGGAGGTATGCAAGCCCATCCACCAAGTGAAGGAAAACTGTGGCTATCAACAAGAAAGTGGGTTCTTCTGTAATATTAGAGTGCTCCACCACCACACGTGTAGATTCACTATGCACTCACCAGATGTATGTAAAAAACCTGCGTTTTTGTCATCAAACATTACACCGGACCACCTTCTCCTCCACTAGGCTATCCTGGATGGCTCTATAAATGCAAATGCTCCAATTTCTCTCCAAATTCAAGTTGGGCAACAAATCTCATAAAAACAAAGGAACAAGCTTCATAGCGCAACTCAATTTATTGAAAGATAATCCATACAACGTAGTCTAAAATGTTTACTCACATTAAAAAGTGCTGTCTGCCAGCACTAGCACGTTCAGCCTTAGTTGATTACAGTCAAATCGGTGTGCGTTCCAAGCCGCGAACCGGAAACGGAAACCGCATCAGAGGAGGCGGATGTGACCTCTATGCATTTCGTGGTAATACCACATCATCAGGAAGTACATCCTCAGGAAGTACATGTACTTCCTGATGATGTGGTATTACCACGAAATGCATAGAGGTCACATCCGCCTCCTCTGATGCGGTTTTCGTTTCCGGTTTGCGGCTTGGAACGCACACCGATTTGACTGTAATCAACTAAGTCTGAATGTGCTAGTGCTGGCAGAGAGAAATTGGAGCATTTGCATTTATGGAGCCTCCAGGATAGCCTAATGGAGGAGAAGGTGGTCCGGTGTAATGTTTGATGACAAAAACGCAGGTTTTTTACATACATCTGGTGAGTGCGTAGTGAATCTACACGTGTGGTGGTGGAGCACTCTAATATTACAGAAGAACCGACTTTCTTGTTGACAGCCACAGTTTTCCTTCACTTGGTGGATGGGCTTGCATACCTCCTTTCAACATTGAAGATATACAGTGTCTTTATGTGAAAGACTCTAGCATTGGACTTTGTTGAATTCTGCTGTTTACATAGATTTACCCCCATTACTTACTATTGCACTTCAATTATGCACTGCACTTGTGTTATTTATAACCATATGATATAACATTTTTTTATTGCACTTTATTATACACTGCACATGCGTTATATGAGTAAGCGCCTTAAACTTTTCCACCCTAATACCCAATTTTTTTTACATGTTAAATATTTTTCTTTAAGTGGACCTGTCATTTTTGAAAACGTTTGAGCTGATCAAGAACTCTATTGTATTTTTGGGAAGTATTTCATTTGTGCTATTCAAAAGCTTTTAAAAGGAAACATTTAGACCCCATTCATACCTGAGCTTTTTGTAGCGTGAAGCATGAGGGTCCAAAACGAGAAAGAAATCAATGCAGCTCTATGGTAGTGGTTCACATCTCCACTCCAAAATGCCTGAAGCCTATGTTTGTAGCTTGATTCTGGCAGATTGGTGTGTTTTGGGGCATTTCGAGTCACATAGAAATGCATTGGTGCATGCAAAAATGTGCATTATGCAAGCTTTGTTGTGTGTTTATACGTGGTTTTAGGCTATGTCCTACTGTTCTGTATAGGCGCAATACAAAAATGCCTGAAGCTCATTTAGAAAAGTGGATAAATGCACAAAACATGCAAGAACACGTGCAAAACCGTGACGCCCAATGAATGCAGTCTAAAGTGTATCAGAATGAAAAAAACAAAAAAAATTAATACATTGCAGCTTACAAGTCATTAGATGGCTGCATTCAATTTTTTTTCGCTATTGTTTTTCTTTATTTTCACCTGGTGGTTCTACCAGTAAAACACTATGGGGTATAGTTATAAATTATGGTTTTGTCCTGCGTTTAAGCTGATATGTCCACACAAGAAAGCGTGATGTCACAGATACAAAATGTCTGAAGTTCAAATGCTATAACAAAATGTGAATAAACGTGCAAAATGTGCAAAAATGTGATGCTCAGGTGTAAATGCAAAAAAAATATAGGAACCAATAGGTATCAAACCCATGCAAATCAATAACCAAAAACAAATAAACTACAATAAAGAGTTGCATATTGTAAAATGTAAAAAAACACCTATAACGTGAAAAGAAACCGCGCTCTTATATCATAAATTACATATCACCATAGTGTATAAACAAATAAATAAATACAAAATACAAATGTAAAGCACTTGTGTAAAAAAGATAAATCTATAACAAAGTAAAAATATAAATAATTATAAAATATTGACATAAAGTTTCCTACACCTTTGTGTAAATTTAAGTTCACACTTTGTGTATGAATTCACATTATGCAGGTAAATCAACAACCACTATCTCAAAACATTGTGAAAAGGCTATAGTCCATATCAATGTGAAGCATGGATACACAGTTCTAAAAAGTATGAAGTGATGCCAGTGTGATAGAAAGACGTGAATCCTCTTCCTAATATGTGCATGAACACAATATCAGCCGTCCACCGTAGCACCCATTCTGTGTGACAATCCACCACCAATCCAATTGTGCCCTTACCAGGGCCCCTGGACCCCCTATCACGGAGAGTCAGGGAATGCCTATGGATATCTGGCTTCCATTCAGGGCCCGGGATTGATGTTCTCCTGCCGAGCCTCCCAGATATATCCACAGATGTATTAGTTCCAAATAGAAATAAAAAGGGCCACAATAGCGTGATATCGCTTAAAAACACTTCTTTGGTAAAAAATATATTGCACTTACATGGTCCCAAAGATTTCTGCTCAGAGAAATGTATCAGTCCACACGTGTATACATCGGTGATTCAGAGACACCACTTCCACCCGACCGGTTTTGTCAAAACTGACTTCTTCCGGGGCCTGAAGGCTGGATGGTGGAACAACCAACTCAAAAAGCCCATGTTTGCTCAACATTGAAAAATACAGAGGAAAGCTGCACTCCAATATAGGCTCTTTCAGACACTTTATTCAACTATCAATAGCATAGCTCAGTGTTTCTCAAACTTTTTTGTCTTGCGGCACACCAAAAAGATCTAAAAATTTTCACGGCACACCTAAAAAGATTTTACAATTTTTGTGGTGAAGAACTTATTGATTTTCACATATATATTTAATTTTAAATGTAATGTGAAGTATATGCCTGCTTTCGAGAGCAAATCAGATTGAAGCAATTGTAATGTTCTTTGTACCTTCTATTGCTTCCATGCTTATCATTTAACAGTTTCTCTTTCAGAGTTCCAGGCATGATTAATTATTTCTCCATCACTAAACAGTGAACAAAATTTATTTATAAGCAACAAAGTTGGAATGGAACGGTCTCTATTATTATAATATAATTAGAATGATCGAGTTCTCCCAAGATCTCACAAAAGTCATGCGCTACGAAAAGAACCAATGAATGACAGAGACTGCGTTTTTATATATGTTACTTTTTTAAATTTTGCGACATTGATTTACCATTTAATTTTTCAATATGTTCAAGCTTTCAAAACGCTAGCAATTTTAAATATTTTTCAAAACTCGCAAGGAACACCTGCAAATCTCACACGGCACACAGTTTGAGAATCACTGGTGTAGCTGTTCCCCACCTGGGAACCACCTGTCAGGCCCTGGACTTGAACCCGAGACCTCTGCTGTGTCTAGCAATGACTCTTCTCGCTGGGCTACCCGAGATGCTGGACAATGCTGGATCCATTGGACAACCGCGCCTTCTGCCTTGACTTCTGCTGAACTTTGAACTCTTTGCTCCTCCCATGAACTTCCTGATTCAAGCCATGTCTCTGCACTTCCTGTTTGCCAGATTATTGTGCTCTCTTCAGCCAGTGTCAGTCACTCTCATCTTCCCTGCTGCTGTGCATACTGCGCAACCACTTGTTATTGACCCTTGGCTTGTTTCTCGACTATGCTTCTGCCTGATCTCAACCTGAAACTACTCGTTACTGACCTTTGGCTTGTGGTAGTCCCGTTATTGCTATAGCAGCTGGTCTTCAAGCCTGACCACTGATCGTGAGACCACCACTCCTTAACGCGTTTAATCATGAAGGCTTGATCACAAAGATAATGATGCTTATCCTTGTGATCAAGCCATCATGGAAGAGTTTTGCTTGGAAAAGCCTATATTGGAGTGTGAGTTTATCTGTATTTTTTAATACAATATCTGTATTGCCTCATAGGTTTATTTCCTATGCTCGTCAGTTCCATCTAGTGGCCATAATGCGATGTTCTCCTGATTAAAGTCAGAAAAATACAGCAGGAAATAAACAGACTCTTTATGGGGATAATTTCCAATGGCAGTGCAAATGCTGAGCAATTTTTACAGCAATGCTCTTACAATTAGATCCTTTTCTGACCTCTGATGATGATGCTTACTCACTGTACTGTATTTATGAAGAAGCATCATTTTCACCCTAGGCTGCTCACTCCTGAATTAGACTACAGGACATCTCCCTCTCTCCTCATTTCCATACCATAAAGGGGATGTTATGTAGTTCACAGAGGTGAACTGGACAAGGCTGATAAGACTCCTTGGAATTTCAGTGCAGCACTTCAGGAAGTTAGGAGCTCACTGTATTTTTGACCAGGTCAACTGATATTTTTTCACTTATTACACAGATATAACAAAATGCTGTTAACCACTTGCCGACCACCTAACTGTAAATATACCTCATTATTTTTCAGCTAAATACCGGGGTTATGGCAGCAGCTAGCTGCCATAGCCCCAGTATCTTTTTTTCTGCAGGTGGTTGGCTTTCATATAAAAGTGGTCCCAGTGGCAGATTCACCACAGATCACTTTTATATGCAGCGGGAGAGGTGCCGCCCCCCCCCCCCCCTCTGCCGCTTCCCAAGCTTACCAGAGCTGTTGGTAACCCGGGAACCGATCCGGTGCGGCCGATGATTAAGCAGGAAGCCGAGTAAAGGCAAGATAGCCCCCACTCGGCTCTATGCCCTTGGAGGACCGGAGTGACCTCTGACTTCCCTTCCACCTCTCTGCCTTAAAGGAATGTTTTTTTTTCCCTTAAAGGCAAAATGTAATTTTTTTTTGTTGTTAAAAGTAAATGAGAGATCTGGGATCTTTTGGTCCCAGATCTCTCAATTAAGAGGACCTGTAATGCTCATTTCTATTACAAGTGATGTTCACATAATAGGAATAAAAGTGATAAAAAAAAAGAAATTAAAGGGACAGTGCAAAAATAAAACGTAAAATAAATATGAAAAAAAAAGTAAAGCACCCCATCCCTCTGAGCTTGCATGCAGAAGCGAACGCATATGTAGGTCGCGCCCACATATGTAAACAGTGTTATAACCACACGTGTGAGGTATTGCCGCGATCATTAGAGCTAGAGCAATAATTCTAGCGCAAGACCTCCTCTGTAACTCTAAACAGGTAACCTGTAAAAATGTAATTAAATTAATTTTAAAGTATCGCCTTTGGAGATTTTTAAGTACCGTAGTTTGTTACCATTCCACAAGCGTGCACAATTTTAAAGCATGACATGTTAGGTATCTATTTATCATTTATCATGATTTATTATCATCTTTCAAGCAAAAAATATTGATTTTTACTTGTAAACATCAACTGTCAGAAAAGGGCTTAGTCTTAAATAACTAAAGGTAAACCTTTTCTTTTTTTTACTGTAGTTTTGGATATATTTGTAAGAGGTGAGAACAGCTGTCCAGTGGGAATTGCATGTCTGTTTTCACTGCAAATAAAAAAAGCATTTGTTCAGCGGTTCAGCTGCGTTTTTGATGAGGTTCTGATGATAATTTGCAAGGCTCAGGACCTGATTTTGTGACAGCTGTGATTTCAGTGCCGGCCAATACATAGTAGATAAAGGATGTCAAGTCCTGTAGTAGGAGAGAAATCCACACTGAAATGCTGAACTGAATCCTGAACACAAATGAACAAATGTGCAAATCAGAAGCATTCCCATAGAAGTCAACGAGCCTGGAATTTGAACCTGAACTGCACTGCAGTGCTTATAAAAAAAGCACAGGACTCTAAATTTGCACTGCGGATGCATCACATATATGTGAACAGCTTCAATGGAAATAAATGTTACTTCGCATGTAATGTGCATAGGATGTGGTTCAAAACGCATCCAATTCTCATATACACTATCTGACAAAAGTGAGTACACCCCTCACATTTTTGTAAATATTTTATTATATCTTTTCATGTGACAACACTGAAGAAATGACACTTTGCTACAATGTAAAGTAGTGAGTGTGCAGCTTGTATTACAGTGTAAATTTGCTGTCCCCTGAATATAACTCAACACACAGCCATTAATGTCTAAACCGCTGGCAACAAAAGTGAGTACACCTATAAGTGAAAATGTTCAAATTGGGCCCAATTAGCCATTTTCCATCCCCGGTGTCATGTGACTCGTTAGTGTTACAAGGTCTCAAATGTGAATGGGGAGCAGGTGTGTTAAATTTGGTTTTATCGCTCTCACTCTATCATACTGGTCACTGAAAGTTCAACATGGCACCTCATGGCAAAGAACTCTCTGAGGATCTGAAAAAAAGAATTGTTGCTCTACATAAAGATGGCCTAGGCTATAAGAAGATTACCTAGACCCTGAAACTGAGCTGCAGCACGGTGGCCAAGACCATATAGGGGCTTAAGAGGACAGGTTCCACTCATAACAGGCCTCGCCATGGTCGACCAAAAAAGTTGAATGCAAATGCTCAGCGTCATATCCAGAGGTTTTCTTTGAGAAACCGACGTATGAGTGCTGCCAGCACTGCTGCAGAGGTTGAAGGGGTGGGAAGTCAGACTGTCAGTGCTCAGACCATCAAATTGGCCTGCATAGCTGTCATCCTAGAAAGAAGCCTCTTCTAAAGATGATGCACAAGAAAGCCCACAAACAGTTTTCTGAAGACAAGCAGACTAAGGCCATGGATTACTGGAACCATGTCCTGTGGTCTGATGAGACCAAGATAAACTTATTTGGTTCAGATGGTGTCAAGCATGTGTGGCGGCAACCAGGTGAGGAGTACAAAAACAAGTGTGTCTTGCCTACAGTGAAGCATGCTGGTGGGAGTGTAATGGTCTGGGGCTGCATGAGTGCTGCTAGCACTGGGGAGCTACAGTTCATTGAGAGAACCATGAATGCCAACATGTACTGTGACTTACTGAAACAGAGCATGATCCCCTCCCTTCAGAGACTGGGCTGAAGGGCAGTATTCCAACATGATAACAACCCCAAACACACCTCCAAGATGACCACTGCCTTGCTAAAGAAGCTGGGGGTAAAGGTGATGGACTGGCCAAGCATGTCTCCCGACCTAAAGCCTATTGAGCATCTGTGGGGTATCCTCAAACAGAAGGTGGAGGAGCGCAAGGTCTCCAACATCCACCAGCTCTGTGATGTTGTCATGGAGGAGTGGAAGAGAACTCCAGTGGCAACCTGTGAAGCTCTGGTGAACTCCATGCTCAAGAGGGTTAAGGCAGTGCTGGAAAATAATGGTGACCGCACAAAATATTGACACTTTGGCCCCAATGTGGACATTTTCACTTAGGGGTGTATTCACTTTTGTTGCCAGCGGTTTAGACATTAATGACTGTGTGTTGAGTTATTTTGAGGGGACAGCAAATGTACTGTTATACAAGCTGTACACTCACTACTTTACATTTTAGCAAAGTGTCATTTCTTCAGTGTTGTCACATGAAAAGATATAATAAAATATTTACAAAAATGTGAGGGGTGTACTCAGTTTTGTGAGATACTGTATATATATATATATATATATATATATATATATATAGATATACATATTTATATATATATATATATATATATATATATATTTGGAGAGGGTGAAAATGTCCCACCAACCCCTAATCTGTTTCTCCAAAGCATTTTTCAATTGTTTGAAGTCCTGTCCTAGGTCAGGATGGCTGGAGGGTTGTGAAAAAAATTCATCAACATTAAATTGTCTGGTAGACATAAAATTAAAAATTTCCATGTTGTATGGTCTGGGGATAAAGTTTCCCTCTGCTATTATTTAGCCACAGGAAATATATATATATATCAAACCTCTCAAAAGATAAGTGGGATCCAAAACTCAGTAATAAACTCAAAAACGTCAATGTGAAATGAATGACCCAATATACAGTGATAAACAAAATCACAAGTACGGTGGCTGCTGAAAAACTCAGATCCAAGATCTGCTAGAAGATATTATTACAAAATATTAAGCGCCAACCCTTGGGTCTGTGAATAAACAATAAATATATAAACTAGTGAAAAAACTCAGGTGTGTACGGCTGCTGTACCTCAGGTGAACCTGCTAAATCATATGTGTATAAATCACAGCGCCATATCATTAATCCACAACATGTTGTGAACCATACACAATACAAAAAATATTTGGAAATAAATCCACACTCTTTCTTGAATATGTGCTATAAATAAAGTTCATAAAAAACATTCAAGTGTCCAAATCTTTGAAAGAAAGTGCTTAGAAGAAAGTGCTGATAAGTGCTTGAAAGGTGCTCAAAATAACTTTCAGGTGATCAGGTGAACAATGCTGGGTGACCCCCTATAGTCCCGCACTCACCAAAAACTGTGGATCCACTGCTTTTCAGTCAGTGGATCAATAAGGGTACAAAAAATACTTGAAATAAATATCGTGTATAAGTTCTTTCTCACACCTAAATAAAGGTTTATAAAAAACATAACACATACCAAGTGTTGTACAACACCTAATTACTATACCGCGACACTAAATATGTGTATACTAAATCGTCCAAGTGGACTCCATGTCGTCGGCATGTGTGGACTCAAAAAAGTGATCAAATATATAAATA
>BLSH010411801.1:823388-837886 GCA_018402905.1 Glandirana rugosa
CCGCCCTGTTCGAACACTTCTCGACGTCGAGAGAGAGGAGAGAGCTGCAGCTCTTCACAAGCTTGCCCCGCCCACCTCCCCCACCTCCCGACATCAAGCTGTGAATCTGACACCTCTCTCTGCATTCTTTGCATTCCAATGTGTTTAACCACACTTACACAGCACAGAACGGCTCTTAGAAGCAGCACGACTCTGTTTAATGTGAATCTACTCATCACCCACAGACACTGACTCGAGTATAAGCCGAGGGGGGTCTTTTTCAGCACAAAAAATGTGCTGAAAAACTAGGCTTATACTCGAGTATATACGGTAACAACACTGAAGAAATGCCATTTTGCTACAATATAAAGTAGTGAGTGTACAGCTTGTATAACAGTGTAAATGTGCTGTTATACAAGCTGTACAGTCACTACTTTACATTGTAACAAAGTGTCATTTCTTCAGTGTTGTCACATGAAAAGATAGAATAAAATATTTACAAAAATGTGATAGGTGTACTCACTTTTGTGAGATACTGTATATATATATATATATATATATATATATATATATATTAGAGCTGCACGATTAATCGTTAAAAAATCAAGATCGCGATTCAACCCCCCTCGCGATCTTAACACAGCATTTCTACGATTCAGTGCAAAGCCATTCTCCGCTAACTTCTGACAGGTGTCAAAAAAGAAAAAAAAACAGCCAGCCTGCCATTTTTATCACAACATCGCTAAGGCGGAGATAGAGAGAAACAATGTAACATTTAGTTCTTTTAGATCAAAGGGATGAATTTGTTCTGTAAATGAGGTCAGTTTAACCACTTAAAGACTAAGCTTTTCTGACACTTGTCTCTTACAAGATAAAATCAGTATTTTTTTTCTAGAAAATTACTTAGAACCCCCAAACATTATATTTTTTTAGCAGAGACCCTAGAGAGTAAATGGCAGTTGATGCAATATTTTATGTCACACTGTATTTGTGCAGCAGTCTTTCAAACGCAATTTTTTGGGAAAAAATACACTTTAATTAATTTCAAAAAAGGTAAACAGTAAAGTTAGCACAATTGTATTTGTTGAATTGGGATCTTTATTCTAAGCAAAAATAGTGATTCTAATTTTAGCCAGAATCGTGCAGCTTTAATATATATATATATAAGCAGGTGCTGGTCATATAGAAACATAGAAAAGTGACGGCAGAAAAAGGCTGAGTAGTCCATCGAGTCTGCCCCTTTTTATTTTTATTTTTATTTATATAATTAAAATATCATCAAAAAGTTGATTTATTTCACTAATTCCATTCAAAAAGTGAAACTTGTATATTATATTCATTCATTACACACAGACTGATATATTTCAAATGTTTATTTCTTTTAATTCTGTTGATTGTAACTGACAACTAAGGGAAATCCCAAATTCAGTATCTCAGAAAATTAGAATATTACTTAAGACCAATACAGAGAAAGGATTTTTAGAAATCTTGGCCAACTGAAAAGTATGAACATGAAAAGTATGAGCATGTACAGCACTCAATACTTAGTTGAGGCTCCTTTTGCCTGAATTACTGCAGCAATGGGGCGTGGCATGGAGTCGATCAGTCTTTGGCACTGCTCAGGTGTTATGAGAGCCCAGGTTCCTCTGATAGTGGCCTTCAGCTCTTCTGCATTGTTGGGTCAGGCATATCGCATCTTCCTCTTCACAATACCCCATAGATTTTCTATGGGGTTAAGGTCAGGTGAGTTTGCTGGCCAATTAAGAACAGGGATACCATGGTCCTTAAACCAGGTACTGGTAGCTTTGGCACTGTGTGCAGGTGCCAAGTCCTGTTGTAAAATGAAATCTGCATCTCCATAAAGTTGGTCAGCAGCAGGAAGCATGAAGTGCTCTAAAACGTCCTGGTATACGGCTGCGTTGACCTTGGACCTCTGAAAACACAGTGGACCAACACCAGCAGATGACATGGCACCCCAAACCATCACTGACTGTGGAAACTTTACACTGGACCTCAAGCAACGTGGATTGTGTGCCTCTCCTCTCTTCCTCCAGACTCCGGGACCCTGATTTCCAAAGGAAATGCAAAATTTACTTTCATCAGAGAACATAACTTTGGACCACTCAGCAGCAGTCCAGTCCTTTTTGTCTTTAGCCCAGGTGAGACGCTTCTGACGCTGTCTGTTGTTCAAGAGTGGCTTGACACAAGGAATGTGACAGCTGAAACCCATGTCTTGCATACGTCTGTGCGTAGTGGTTCTTGAAGCACTGACTCCAGCTGCAGTCCACTCTTTGTGAATCTCCCCCACATTTTGAATGGGTTTTGTTTCACAATCCTCTCCAGGGTGTGGTTATCCCTATTGCTTGTACACTTTTTTCTACCACATCTTTTCCTTCCCTTCACCTCTCTATTAATGTGCTTGGACACAGAGCTCTGTGAACAGCCAGCCTCTTTTGCAATGACCTTTTGTGTCTTGCCCTCCTCGTGCAAGGTGTCAGTGGTCGTCTTTTGGACAACTGTTAAGTCAGCAGTCTTCCTCATGATTATGTAGCATACAGAACTAGACTGGGAGACCATTTAAAGGCCTTTGCATGTGTTTTGAGTTAATTAGCTGATCAGAGTGTTTCACCAGATGTCTTCAATATTGAACCTTTTCACAATATTCTAATTTTCTGAGATACTGAGTTTGGGATTTTCCTAAGTCGTCAGTTATAATCATCAAAATTAAAAGAAATAAACATCTGAAATATATCAGTCTGTGTGTAATGAATGAATATAATATACAAGTTTCACTTTTTGAATGGAATTAGTGAAATAAATCAACTTTTTGATGATATTCTAATTATATGACCAGCACCTATATATAAAATATCTCTCTATCTATTGATCTATCTAAACATCTACAGTATATACCAAAACTGGTATTTTTTGTTACAGTGGATGCCTAAAATCTGACTGTTATCTTAGGCTGGATTCACACCTATGCATTTTTAGTGCTTTTTGTATTTTGCAGATTTGCTCTACAGTCCATTTACCATGGTTTCCTATGGAACATGTTCTGCAGTGCAAATCTGCAAAATGCAAAAAGCACTAAGAATGCATTGGTGTAAATCCAGCCTTAGTGCAGACTAAATCAGTGAGCCAATCACACAAGCAGGAAATTACTTTTTGGGGAAGTTCTGTACATCAACTGTGTACAGAATGCCTCCAGGTAGTCATATTGCATTGATTTTTAGAGAAAAGGGACAGCCCTGCATATTGAAAAAGAAAGATCATTTTTAATAACATGCAAATGCAATATGGTTTGTGTAGCAATTGTATATGCTATATTATTTTTTTATTTGTTTTGTTTTTTCCATCGGAAGTGGAGTTACCTTTTAAGTCCTTATGGGAACATACTGTATCCGAGCTTGTTATTTGGGTATATGGATAGCTAGCTTTAGACAGCCTCCCTTTAACTCCCTCCTCTTATTAAATTTCCATTTTCATGTACTGCTAAAAGCATGGTATTACATTTCAGGAGCTAAAGCTTTCATATGCAGTACTTTTTATCAGGGATGTGTATTACAGTCGTAATTATTAGCTCCAGCTCTGCAGATAGCAAATAGACTCACTTCCAGGATAAATTGGAATTTTTTTTTCTTAATAACTGATATGAACTGAACTTACTGGTGGCCAATTTACTATTCATTATGTAGCAGGCAGTACTTCCTGTAAAAGGCAAAAACCAGTCAATGTAAGTAGAGTCACCATTATTTCCATTATCCCTCGGGAAGTAGATACATAAACAGAGCGACCTGGCAGTGCAGGTCTCTTGCTTATTGTGTCATAAATAAAATGCACCTTTCATGTCTATGGAAATATAATTGCTCACCATCCATCTTGTAAGAGTTATTTAGTCAGACGCCTTTTTTTTAACTACTTGCAGACCACCCGCCGCAATTATATTTCAGCAAGGTGGCTTGGCTGCGCGAATCGCCATACCGGTAAGGGAATTCATGCACTAGCTTCTGTGGGCATGCATGCGTGGCCATTGGCCAGCGGGGGAGCCAATCAGCGGGTCCGGCGGATTCAATGTCCACCAACTGCCCGTGATTTTTTTCCCGCAGACACAGAACGGGGATCTGCCTGTGTAAACAAGGCAGATCTCCATTCTAACAGGGGAGATCACACAGATCCTGTCTTTCTGCTATGCAGAAACACGGATCTCTGTGTTATCCCAGGCAGTCCGTCCCCCATACAGTTAGTAAATACACCCAGGGAACACAGTTAACCCCTTGATCGCCCCTGATGTTAACCCCTTCCGTGCCAGTGTCATTAGTACAATGTCAGTGCATATTTTTAACACTGATTACTGTAATAATGTCACCGGTTCCCAAAAAAGTGTCAAAAATGTCAGTTAGGTGTCCGATCTGCCCGCCGCAATGTCGCAGTCCCGCTAAAAATCACTGATCCCTGCCATTACTAGTAAAAAATAAATAAATAAATAAAAATGCCATAAATCTTTCCCATATTTTGTAGAAGCTATAAATTTTGCGCAAACCAATCAATATATGCTTGTTGGTTTTTTTTTTACCAAATATACAGTATGTAGCAGAATACATATTGTCCTAAATTGATGAATGAATTCGATTTTTTTAATTTTTTATTGGGCGTGTTTTATAGCAGAAAATAAAAAATATTGTTTGTTTTCAAAATTGTCACTTTTTTTTTGTTTATAACGCAAAAAATAAAAAACGCAGAGGTGAACAAATACCACCGAAAGAAAGCGCTATTTGTGGGAAAAAAGAACATCAATTGTATTTGGGTAAAATGTCGAGCATCGCAAAAAATGGCCTGGTCAGGAAGGGGTTAAAACCTATATTCCCTAGTCCTTTCTTTCCCTTCTCTTATCATTAAAATAAAAAAAACGAAACCTTTCTGTTTTCATTGCACACCTTATTTTAGAGCCAATGATGGCATCATTGTGTCTCTGTGCTTCTCTATGAAATACAAACATATCTTGGCTGGTGAGAGAGGTCAAAAGAGGGCTGTACATGAAAATATCACAACACCCTGCCCCTGTACTCTTCTTAAGGGTCCTCCACCCTGATGCAAGCAGTAGGATGGCTCTAGGGAGGAGTTATAAAATTAACAAAATACCTTGATGGGTGAATGTCAGTCTGGAGGACACAGACTGTATATGCGTGAAAGTTGCCCTAATTATTGCCCCCTGTGATGCTGAGCCTCTGCGATTGAAAGAAATTAAATTTAAATGAATGAAAGGGGAGGGGCAGGAACAGTCAAGCTAGGGAGGAAAGAGCTAGATGTAGCTGAATGTCCTCCAGCCAGAAAATGAGGCAGGCTCTGTCTGACTTGCTTTAGCTTTTAATGCACACTGTGAGAAGCTTGCGGTATGCAGTGAAATCAGAATAAGGAATTCCAGTACAATAGATGAGCTTGTACAATTGTAGAAGACTGAAAATTAGGCTGACGTTATGAATACAATGATAAACCCTTAGTGTTTATTGATTTCTAAAAAAATATGGTTAAGGTGATACTTTTTAAGTCTCTAACTAAGAATATCAAAAGTAAAAACTTTTTGGGATTTTTCTTCCCTTGTGCATAGTGAACACAGGGGTCACTCACTCAGCACGAACACCAGTCACAGAACACCTTGCATTTTTCTCAATGAAAGTAAAGCGGTTTCTGATTGGATGAGGTGGAGATTGTGATATCACTTTTTCATCGCATCCAATCATGGAATACCTTGCAATCATTGAGAAAATGCAATGTGTTCTGTGAATGGCAGTTTTCCATATACTTTCAGGCACCCTACCCACCACTACCCTGTGACAGTGAATGAAGAAGCTGCTGGCTGCTCTCTCTTCCTATAAGCATGTTCCTTGTACTGAAACACACCTGACTGTGCTACTCCCCCCTCCACCTTTCTGAGATCTGCTATGCAGGTTTTACAGCAGTGGTGGCTGTTGTGGAAGATGGATGGGAAGGCAGCGATCAGAGGCCTCCTTACCTTAGGAGGTAGATGACAAGTAGGGATGGGCCGAACACCTCCCGGTTCGGTTCACACCAGAACATGCGAACAGGCAAAAAATTTATGAGAACATTCGAACACCGTTAAAGTCTATGGGACCCGAACATGAAAAATCAAAAGTGCTCATTTTAAAGGCTTATATGCAATGTTATTGCCCTAAAAAGTGTATGGGGACCGGGTCCTGCCCTAGGGGACATGTATCAATGCAAAAAAAAGTTTTTAAATCAATCGTTTTTTCAGGAGCAGTGATTTTAATAATGCTTAAAGTGAAACAATAAAAATGAAATATTCCTTTAAATAATGTGCCTGGGGGGTCTCCTTAGTCTGTTTGTAAAAGGGCGCACCTCTGTGATGTTTAGAACATAGCCAGAGCAAAATGACATTTGTGAAGGAAAAATTGTCATTTATTATCGTGGCTGTAATGTATTGCCGGTACAGAAAAATCACGGAAATGCGTAGGGTCCCCTCTTTGTCCATACCAGGCCCTTCGGGTCTGGTTTGGATTTGAAGGGGAACCCCGCACCAAAATGTAAAAAAAAAATTGACGTGGGGTTCCCCCTCAAAAACCAAACCAGACCCTTATCCGAGTATGCCCAGGATAGGGGGGGGGGCGAGCGAGCACCCCCTCCTGAACCATACCAGGCTACATGCCCTCAGCATGGGGAGTATGGGTGCTTTGGGCGGGGGGCTCTGCACCCCCCACCCCAAAGCACCTTGTGTTGATGGGGACAAGAAACTCTTCCCCACATCCCTATGCTGTGGTTGTGGGGGTGTGCAGGTGGGGGGCTTATCGGAATCTGGAAGCCATTTAATAAGGGGGCCCCCAGATCCCAACCTCCCCATGTGAATTAGTATCGGGTACATCATACCCCTACTAATTCATCAAGTGTCAAAAAAAGAAAAAACCACAGGAGACAATTAAGGACAAGTCCTTTATTAAAAAAGAAAGAATAAAAATAAGTGTCCCACATTGTAATCCATCGTCAATCACGACAAGCAACGGACCTAAAGAACAAAAAAAAAATAAGCGAACAGCTACCCCTCCATGGCAGGGCTCCTGCCGACTGAGCTCTGTTTATTTTGACATTTTATTTATAGTGAAGGGCAGGGCCACCCAGTGAGGTAAATGTTCTAATTTTGACCTCTAATGACAAGGATCCAGGGTAGGGCTGCTTCTGCTCCTTTCTCCAGCTACTCCTCCTAAGACTCTCTGGCCAATCGGGTCTCAGGACCCGCTTCCGGATTGGCGGGAGGAGAATCAGGAAGACAATAACGAATATTAACTCACTATTGTCACACAACTGGGTGGGATCAGGGCGCAGTGCTCTGTGCCCTGAGCCCATCCTTTTTTGAAGCCAATTAGAGACTCTAATCCTGTGCTTCAAAAAAAAACATTGAAATGCATACGTCCGGCACCCTGCATGTAGATTACGGCCCGGCGCATGGATTAGAGGGTTGGCGCCCCTGTGCCCCTTATGGATGGAGCGCCACAGTAGGCTGAAACAGGCTGACATCAAGTCAAATTCATATATAGTACTTACCCTGCTTGCCTTTACACAAACACATTTAATGATGTATTAAAGTGGTTGTAAGCCTCAGACATGAAATATGAACAAAGCATATCCCTCTATGGTGTGTACTTGTCTCAGGTAAGAGCACTGTCTACTGCCCTGTTCCTCTGCTATCAGTATGAGTCATGACTGACAAGCTTTCCTGACACTAAGAGAAAAAAGTGACAGGGAGGGATCTGCAGCACGCAGCCTGTGATTGGTAACCTCAGCTCTGTTCCTGTGTGCTGTGTGAAGGGGGTGTGTCCCTTCCCTCCAATCAGCTTCCAGAACTCTCCTCACTGAGATCTGCAGAGTGTAATTTTTGTTTACGCCCCCTGTTTTCTGACAGCTCAGATGAGCTTTATACATTCTGGACTTTGAATGGATGTAGAGAAGACTGCAGATAGCCAAGTACAACTTATGTAGGAGGATTTGTTTCATCTCCATATATCACCTGAGATATGTAATGATTACAATGCAGTGTCTTTTATATCTGCCTGGTGTTAAGCTTAAAATATTTTTACTATCCACTAAAAGTTAGCACTAATACAGTATATAATAAATAATAAGAATATATAATATACTAATATATAGAAGATAATTAGTAGGTTTGCTAAAACTGGTGCAGCTGTGCATAGAAACCCAGGTGGAATGTCATATCAACTATGTTAATTTAATCAATTTATTTATTTATTAATTTCTAATGAGTTTAGGGTGAGCGCCATTCACTCCATTTTTTATACATAGAAACCAATCAGCTTCCAGGGTTTTTTTTGTCAAAACTTAACTGAACAAGCTGAAGTTAGCAGCTGATTGGCTACCATGCACCTCTGCACCAGATTTTGCACTCTCCAGTCTTAGTAAATAAACCCCTATTTATTTTTCCCTTTCTTTCTGTGCTTTCTGTTATCAGAAGGCTGTGATCCTAAGTGGATAGCGTCCCCTGAGGAAGCCCAATATCAGGACGAAACATGTCGGGATCTACATCGATACCACTATACAAATATAAGGACCACAATATATGGGTTTTGATTGTATATGTTTATATGTGAATACGATATTTTAGATTTTTTGTTAAATAAATATTGAGGTTTTTATTTATTTTCTCCTACAAATCCAGGGATGAGGTGCTTAAATCCGATGGTGATCTATCCACAGTAAACTATATTCCATTCTGGCTAACAGAGCTCAAGGCTGCAGCTAACAATGACAAATAGTCGTGACGTCCATTTAATATCTGTTACATTTTCTCAATATATGCTTTGAAAAGGTCAGTATTGTTGGAAAACACCATGGCAGAATCTGGAATTCCATTGTGCCCAATAGACGCCTTCATATTCTGCTTGTTACTATTCAGGACTCGCAGCCACATTAAATGCAGTGTTTGCGTAAATATTCAGACAACTTTAGATAACTGTGAATTTGAATGCCTGCAAGCAAAAGGTGAACATATGTCCTTGGACATGACAGATATTTGAAAAGACTATACAGGCATAAGAGATTCACGCTGTTAAGAATGTTATTTATTGCATTAAAATAGAGTAGGAAGAAGGCTTTAATAAAACAGTACAAAGAGCAATGGAGTGCTACAATCCCTGAAAGCTAATGATCAATGTGGAGTGTTTAAATGGATTGTATATTCCTTCTAATTATTTATATGCCTGAAAACATTAGCCTGATGTAAATAACGTTACCACAATGCATTAATGCTTTTAAAACTTTTTTTATATATGGTTTATAATTATAAATGTACATGGGGGCAGCTATATGTGCTTATTACATAGGCAGGTTCTGCTTCTGCCCTTGCAGAGCTAAACCACTTCAGCTCCGGAAGATTTACCCCCCTTCATAACCAGGCCATTTTTTGATACGGCGCTGCGTTAATTTAACTGACAAAGGCACAGTTGTGCAAGGCTGTACCCAATTAAAATGTATGTCATTTATTTTCCCACAAATAGAGCTTTCTTTTGGTAATATTTGATCACTACGATTTTTATTTTTTTGCGCTGTAAAAAAAAACAAAAAAACTACAGCTTTGAAAAAAAACAATATTTTTTACTCTCTGCTATACAACACATCCAATGAAAAAAATGTAAAAAATCGAATTTCGTCATCACTTTAGGCCAATTTGTATTCTGCTACTTTTTTTGGTAAAAAAAATCCCAATGAGCGTATATTGATTGGTTTGTACAAAAGTTGTAGTGTCTACATACTATGGGATATTTTTATGGAATTTTTATTTATTTTTTTACTAGTAATGGTAGCGATCAGCAACTTATAGCGGGACTGTGACATTGTAGCAGACAAATCGGACACTAAGCGACACTTTTGACACTTTTTTGGGAACCAGTGATGCTAATACTGTGATCAGTGCTAAAAATATGCACTGTCACTGTACTAATGACACTGGCTGGGAAGGGGTTAACATCAGGCGTGATAAAAGGGTCAAATGTTTGCCTAATCTGTGCTTGGTTACTCTGGGGGAGGTGCTTGTACAATGTGAAGGCAGACATTCGTGTTCCTGCTTTGCAGAAGCACAGGATCAATACCTTCCCTACTGACAGAACAGCAGTCTCCCTTGTATAAATAGGTAGACCGCCATTCTGCTTGTGTCCCCAAACGATTGGCGATTCCTGGAGGACGTCGAGTCTGCTGGACCCATAGATTGGATCCCGCCGTGTCCAATCACAGTGAAAGCAGGTCGCCGGTGGAGTGCGTGTGCACGCCCCAGACCCGGAAGTGCTGGATCACGTACTAGGTACTTAAGGGGTTTTAAAGGTTCGCTTTTTTTAAAATAACAAACATGTCATACTTACCTCCTCTGTGCAAGGGTTTTGCACAGAGTGGCCCCGATCCTCGTCTTCTGGGGTCCCTCAGCAGCACTCCTGGCTCCACCCCGCATTGAGTGCCCAGACAGAGAAGAGCTCTCCCTCGGGGCATCCATGTGGGTGTGCTCCCGTGTCCCGATGCTGCGTCCATTGACACAGACAGCAGGACTCGGCCCCGCCCCCGACTCCCGCATCATTGGATTTGATTGACATCAGGTCCAGTGACACAGGGGACGGGGGGAGGGGCTGAGTCCCGCTGTTTCTGTGAATACCCGCAAGCACCAGGACACGGGAGCGCGCCCGCACATGTGATTCCAGGGAAGCTTTCCCTGACGGGTCACTGGATGTGGAGGAGGTCTCAGGAGCACCGCTGGAGCACCCCAGAAGAGGAGGTTCGGGGCCACTCTGTGCAAAACCACTGCACAGAGGAGGTAAGTATGACATGTTTGTTATTTTAAAAAAAAATGAAGCTTTACAATCACTTTAAGGTGAAAAACCTTGAGACTTTACAACCCCTTTAACTGTATCTGAGCATCACAAACTGAAAACACTAAGACCACATTTTGTCTACATGTAACAATCATTTTTTTTTTTTTGCTAGAAAGTTGCTTAGAACCCCCAAACATTATATATTTTTAAAGCAGATGCCCTAGTGAATAAATTGGTGGGTTTTGCAATTTTTTATGTCAAAAGGGATTTGCACAGAGGTTTTTCAAACACAGATTTTTGTGAAAATACACTATTTTTCATTTTAATTTAAAAAAAACCACAATATATAACCATACATAACCAATACATAATATATAAAAGATGATGTTACGCCAAGTAAATAGATACTAAACATGTCAAGCTTTAAAATTGCGCATGCCTGTGCAGCAGCAACAAACAACATAAATTTTACTATCCATAGGTGAAGCTTTAAAAGCTTTTACAGGTTACCACCTTAGATTTACAAAGGAGGTCTGCTGCTAAAATTGGTACCCATGATCTGATGTTGACAGTGATACCTCACATGTGTTGGACGATCGCTGTTTGCGTTCGTTCACCTTTGCGGGCAAGCACGGGGATGGGACGCTTTCAATTTTTTTTTAATTATTATTTTTTTTTAATTTCATACTGTTACTTTATTTTTGTTTGTTTTTTTTTTTTCACTTTTATTGCTGTCACAAGGAATGTAAACATCCTTATGACACCAATAGGCATTTGACCGGTACTCTTTATGGACGGATCTGGGGTCTATAAGACATCAAATCCCTCCTTTGCACTTAAAAGCATTAAAAATCACATCACTGCTTATAATAGCAATCGAGCTGCTGGTTAGCCGATCTGATTGCTATTACAAAAGAGCCGACCGCTGGCTCTAAAAACGGTACTGGGATGATGCCTGCACCAGGTATGTGACTGGTTGGCAAGTGGTTATTTCATTTTTAATATTCAAAGCAAACTCACCCATCCATGCATGTCTCCATGCTTTATTTTGTTCAGAAATCACTTTGAGAAACATCCCCCCAGCATTTCTAGCCACAGCCATCTTGAGGAAGGGCAGATGATTTGTGTAGCATTTACTTCCTGAAATCCATCTGCCCTTAGCTCAGGCATGCAGCCAGGAGGTGTTATTAGCGGAGAAAGCCCCTCCTCCCAATGAAACAAAAAAATGCCCATGAAGACTCCTGGGATGTATGACATAATTTTGGCCTAGGCCAGAAACCAGGAAGCAACTGAAGTCAAATCCTAACTATACTTAACCACTTGGGCTCCGGAAAGGTTTTATCCCTTTTCATGACCAGGGCATTTTTTGCTATTCAGCACTGTGTTATTTTAACTGGCAATTGCAATACTGTACGCAAATAAAATATCATTTTTTTCACACAGATAGAACTTTATTTTGATGGCATTTGATCACCACTGGGTTTTTTATTTTTTGCAATATAAACACAAAAGGACCGAAAATTTTGAAAAAAAATAACAATATTTTGAAATTTGTCATAAAACATATTCAATAAAATCAAATGGCATAATGAATTTAGGCCAACATGTATTCTGTTACATGGCTTTGAAAAAAAATCCCAATAAGTGTATATTTGTAAATATTTTATTCTATCTTTTCATGTGACAACACTGAAGAAATGACACTTTGCTACAATGTAAAGTAGTGAATGTACAGCTTGTATAACAGTGTAAATTTGTTGTCCCATTCAAAATAACTCAACACACAGCCATTAATGTCTAAACCGCTGGCAACAAAAGTGAGTACACCCCTAAGTGAAAATGTCCAAATTGGGCCCAAAGTGTCAACATTTTGTGTGGCCACCATTATTTTCCAGCACTGCCTTAACCCTCTTGGGCATGGAATTCACCAGAGCTTCACAGGTTGCCACTGGAGTCCTCTTCCACTCCTCCATGATGACATCATGGAGCTGGTGGATGTTAGAGACCTTGAGCTCCTCCACCTTCCATTTGAGGATGCCCCACAGATGCTCAATAGGTTTAGGTCTGGAGACGTGCTTGGCCAGTCCATCAACTTTACCCTCAGCTTCATTAGCAAGGCAGTGGTCATCTTGGAGGTGTGTTTGGGGTCGTTATCATCTTGGAATACTGCCCTGTGGCCAATCTCCGAAGGGAGGGGATCATGCTCTGCTTTAGTATGTCACAGTACATGTTGCCATTCATAGTTCCCTCAATGAACTGCAGCGCCCCAGTGACGGCAGCACTCATGCAGTCCCAGACCATGACACTCCCACCACCATGCTTGACTGTGGGCAAGACACACTTGTCTTTGTACTCCTCACCTGGTTGCCTCCACACACGCTGGACACCATCTGAACCAAATAAGTTTATCTTGGTCTCATCAGACCACAGGACATGGTTCCAGTAATCCATGTCCTTAGTCTGCTTGTCTTCAGCAAACTGATTGCGGGCTTGCTTGTGCATAATCTTTAGAAGAGGCTTCCTTCTGGGACGACAGCCATGCAGAACAATTTGATGCAGTGTGCGGCGTATGGTCTGAGCACTGACAGGCTGACCCCCACCCCTTCAATCTCTGTAGCAATGCTGGCAGCACTCATATGTCTACAATGTCTAGATATGATGCTGAGAACGTGCACTCAACTTCTTTGGTCGACCATGGCGAGACCTGTTCTAAGTGGAACCTGTCCTGAAAAACTGCTGTATGGTCTTGGCCACCATGCTGTAGCTCAGTTTCAGGGTCTTCGCAATCATCTTATAGCCTAGGACATCTTTATGTAGAGCAACAATCCTTTTTTCAGATCCTCAGAGAGTTCTTTGCCATGAGGTGACATGTTGAACTTCCAGTGACCAGTATGAGAGAGTGATAGCGATAACACCAAATTTAACACACCTGCTCCCCATTCACACCTGAGACCTTGTAACACTAACAAGTCACATGACACTGGGGAGGGAAAATGGCTAATTGGGCCCAATTTGGACATTTTCAGTTAGGGGTGTACTCACTTTTGTTGCCAGGGGTTTAGACATTAATGGTTGTGTGTTGGGTTATTTTGAGGGGACAGCAAATTTACACTGTTATACAAGCTGTACACTCACTACTTTACATTGTAGCAAAGTGTCATTTCTTCAGTGTTGTCACATGAAAAGATAGAATAAAATATTTACAAAAAATTGAGGGGTGTACTCACTTTTGTGAGATACTGTATATATTTGTAAATAAATCAACCCTGTTGTACTGACGGCCTATCTCATTTCTGAGACCCTAAAATGCCAGGATAGTACAAATACCCCCAAATGGCCCATTTTTGGAAAGTAGGCAGTTATTTAGTAAGAGGCATAGGGAGTATTTTGAAGTTGTAATTTTTTGTCACACTTTTTTTGGAAATGAAGAAATATAATAAAATGCCTTTTTTTTTTTACATACTGTCATCAGTGCAGTACAGTGTTATCATATGGCTGATGCTGTGATCAGGGATACTGACTTGTGACAGTATGTTAAAAAAAAAATTAAATAATTTTTTATTCAATTTTTTTAACATTTATTTTTTTTTTTTTTCTATTTCTCTTACATACTTTCATCAGAGTAGTTCAGTGTCTACATTGTAACACTGCACTACTCGGGGGGGGGGGGGGGGGGGG
>BLSH010411801.1:839847-851801 GCA_018402905.1 Glandirana rugosa
CATCGGAGATTTATAACAGATGGCTCCGTCGTCTAAAGTAAAGTATCCGTTGAACGTTAGACAGTACAAAATTGTATCCAAACATCGTGTGCGTTGGTCTGTCACGAATTTCATAGTTATTATTAGACACTGTCGTGTTGTACCTCTTTAGAAATTTTATTGAAAAGATAGAGTCACTTAGGAATTATTATTACTAATATAGATGTTGAATGCCCCGTAATTGTACTTGTCTTTAAACATTAATATACTTATTTATGTGACATACGTCTTAATAATCCGTTTACTCATAAAACTGGTGTAGTAGGAGAAATACGTTGGTAGTAGGCTTTCGAGCCTATACAGCTTGGAGTAAGACAACATGCATAAAGAGGATGATGTGGTCAAAATACTCATTTGCCTAATAATTCTGCATACAGTGTATTTATTCATATAATTACAAATTTCTGTTCATGTTAATGCCCCGTAAGTTGTAGATATAATCATTATTATTAAGGATTCACTGAGATAGAAAAGTTATTTTAAAGATTTCTCCATGTTGTGCTGTCACAGATTATTATTGATACTTTAAGCACTGTCTGGTTGCGTGTGCTACAAACCTATGTTAAAACATGACAGATTGCAAGTTGCCTATGAAATGAAATCTGCTGCCTCGGTAGACAATATTTAGAGGCTACAAAATCAGCAGATCTACACTATTCTATCCCCGCTTGTTATAGACATCTCCCCTTGTGTTTAAATATTATGATCATACAACCACTAAACAGGGATAAGTAAACTTCCTAATATCTGCTCAGCTATTGAGCTGTCAAGCAACTCCGTTAAAGTGGTTGTAATGAACAAAACATATCCCTTTATAGGGTGTACCTGAATCCAAAGCACCTAATCTGGTTCCTCTCTGATCTCTCCTCTCTCTGCATTACTCACTCCTATCAGATTAAGCTGACACCTCCCCGGAAATGGCCTGTCTCCCCTTCAACACACAGCAGATGACTCATACCCTCGGCTCTATGTTTCTCTGAGCCTGTGTAGATCGGAGTGTTTCCCTTCCCTCCACTCAGCTCTTAGATTTCATGGAGCTCTGTGCTGTAGCTCTGCAGTGTGTGTGACGTCACATTCCGCCCCCTGCTTTCTGATGATGAGAGACACTGTAAAATGTGTGTTTTGGAAAATAGAGGAGAGTGGCTGATAAACAGGTACAACTTATGTACTGTCAGAGAATTGGTTATGTTTCTGTGTGTCATCTAAGGCTAGTCACTTCACTGGGTATATATAAGGGTTTACAACCACTTTAAATAAAAACTATGAGCAGACAACGAAATACACAATTAACAATTCTGTTCAGCCAGCATTGTAATTTAAACACCTCTGCCACACTACACAGCCAGACAGGTGCCACAATTATTTCCTCATGAAGCGATGCAGCAGCTTAGTATGGCACATCTCTGCCTGCATCCTGTTCACTTGACAGTGAATCACCATCATCATTGCTGACCATTGATCAAGTTGCCTTGAATCTGCAAAGCATTAAATGTAAAGCAAGAATTAGCATAATGTTTTGCCCTGAGTGGAAGAGGTGTGTGTATCTTCCACTCAGGACTGTGGGTCAAAATGACAAAACAGTAAACATATTTACACATGGGTCCAGACCTCAACTGCGTGCAATACTTGGTTGTGGTGTGGTTGTGTGGCATTATGGGGTTAAATCAGGTGTAAATAGTGTGACGGACCGCCTGGCACTCAGCGTGGGTGCCTCCGCTATGATACAGCTTCCTCCACTCTGGAACCAGAAATCCAGTATTACAGCGAAAATCTTTATTGAAAACTCACCCAAAATATAAACCACACAAAACCAGAGAAGAGTTTGATCCCATTATCCTAAACAATGCAAACTTTAAACAGTAATATCATTAGTACATTTAACAGTACATCATAATGAACAGCTAACATAAACATAAACATTCCACAATGGTTCTGTAACAAGGTAAAATGGACAATGCTAAACACATCTCCAAGAGAATTAGCAGACAGACAGAAACAATTGGATGACTTAATTAACAATGGAGATTTACACCTAGGAGGCACACAATGGGGAATTATACTATGATAGAAAGACACCTTAATAAACAGATTTAAACAAAGCAGCAGGTTGTTTGAATTAACTATAATCTTCTGCTTTGAGTTGGGGGGGGGGGGTGCAGCAGTCATTGCTGGTTTGGGCACAGAGGCCCCAAATCTGTATTCAGGTCCTAGGTTCCCAGAGTCTGTGTGTTTCGAGGAGACATGGACCCGAATCTGAAGCAAAACCACTCCAAAGGTCCCCCAGGCACACATCTGCCAAATAATAGAGCCCCCTCAAAAGCCAGGGGCCATAGTCAGGACAAGAGGCTACCCTACAGTCCCCTCCAAAAGCTCCTGCCCTGGTTGGGTCTGTAACAAATGTAAATCAAAAAAAAAAAAAAAGAAAAACCTTTGTGACAACATTTTAGCCCCCTTTTAACTTCTGTGACCCATAATTAATTTATATTAACTTCTTATCTTGTTCAATTAGTACTTTTTGTATTGTTTATTGTATATAGCACCACATTTGAAAAATTGCTTTGTATAAGAAACTTCATTCTAGTCCCTTTATAAAAACTGTAGAATAAAATTTGTAGACAAAACTTTAGTTACCCCTTCTCTTTATTACCTCCTTCATTCCCTTCCTAGGTTTTTTTTCTACTGTTTTAAATTATATTAGTGTTTCTAACTCCAAATTAAATAACTGCAGGGGGTACTTTTGTATGGTATAAGTAAGGTGAGGCCTTGGGTGCCAGAGGATCTTGTCTTGGCACTGCACCCGCTATGCCGTGAAGGTCAGCAGGAGGACAGTAGGAATATCCTTCTGGAAGAATATGCACATCTCCCAACTTTCTGCAATGTGGACAAGGGATGTCTTATAGTACAGAATATTTAGGTGAAGAACAAACCCTTAACCCCCCCACAATGACACAGATCATGATAAGTTAAAGCTCTAGAATGGTCACTTAAAGTAGGGGTGTCAAACCCCTTTGACCATTAACAAAAAAGACAGCTGGTGAGCAGATCACAAGTTAACAATCACCAGTGTAGATAATGTACCTATCTGAGTAATAAAACTTAGTTTTTTATATTTTTTATTATAAAATTAAAAGAGGGCAACATAAAACTAGTATAATATTTGACACAGATTTTGATAAACGAACGCATCAATATCGGGTTCATTGGATGTAGTAGCAATTCTCGATGAATTCTCAAGTTGCTCATCAGATATTTTGGTTCTAATTTTGCCCTTCCTGTGCTTCATCCTTGGAAATAGTTGCTCACAAATATAGGTGCTGCCGAAAACTGATGACATGAATAAGGTGTGATTGTGAAGAGTGGGAGATTTTTCTTTGGGAAGATAAAACTTCTAAAAGTCCAGCAAAGAGACACTGTCAAATTTTTCTTTAAAAAAATCAACATTGTTAAGTGATTTTGTGTAGTGCCAAATTAATTGCCTGTGGGCTGAAGGTTGGACACCCCTGACTTAAATCCACTGGAAGTTTTTTCAGGAATATGTTTTACTTATTTTAGCATTTGTAAATAGACTATACTATAATCTGAAGGAAGGATTAAAAGTTCAGGGACAGTTAAACAACTTTGGCAATTAAAGACAAAACTATATACATAGCTTTATTTCAGTGTTATTCTGACCAGTCCACTGTCATCATAGGTTCTTTCTCTTGTTGTCCAGCTGTGGTGGAGGACAGTCACTGCTGTACTGAATGGTGCTCACATATTGACAATTTCCCAAAACACACAGACTCTGGGAACTGGAGAACCCATATACTGTACATATTTGGGGTATTTTTGCCTAAACCAGCAATAACTGCTTCAGACTGAGACTGAGAATCAGCTCAAGCAACCTGATGCGGGGGTCTTCTGCTATAGTCTGTTTATTAAGGCGTTATGTGCTTATTAAGTGTGTATCTCCCATTAAGTGCCTCCTAGGTGTGCATTCCAATTGTAAAATTGAGTCACCTATTGTTTCTGTCTGTTGGCTAATTTGGCTAACTCTTGCATGTTCTTATGATGGTATAAGTCTTGATAAGCACAATGCTTGGGGTAAAAGGGTTGGTGTTAGCTCTTTGAAGGGAGCAATTAAGCATGATGTCAATCATTCCATCAGAGCAACAAGAAGGGTGATCCAGCATTAGAGGTCGACCGATAAATCGGCCAGCCGATATATCGGGCTGATTTTTGGCATTTAGTAATGGACTTGAGTCACTCCTATTAGAACAAGAATGACAAAAATCCAGGTAGCCTGCCAAGTCTGAGAACATGGCTGATAAAAGAAAGAAGAGATACAATGTTTCTACTTATCAAAGGAATGAACTCCGGTGTGTAGAAGAGCTCAGTTTAACCATTTAAAGAGGAAGTAAACCCAGATTGGGTTTACTTCCTCAATATACCCCTGTAATGTAGAAGCATAATGGGCTACTATGCATCGCATAGTAGCTCATTATGTGCCACTTACCTGCAAACGAAGCCTGCGATGTCCAGCACTGTCCCCTGTGCTGGCAGCGTCCATCTTCAGCCCCTCTTCCTTCTGGGGCCGTGACTCCGGTGCTGTGACTGGCTGGAGTCGCATGACGTCACTCCCGCGTATGCGCGCGGGAGCCGCCAATCACGGCACGATCGCAGTGGAGACACGGAGGCCGTTTCTTCACTGCGCATGTGCCAACATGACGTCGGCACAGCACATACACTGCATATCTCCTGAACCGTGCAGGTTTAGGAGATATGCCAGGCACCTACAGGTAAGCCTTATTATAGGCTTACCTGTAGGTTAAAGTGGTTGTCACGAGTTGACTACCACTTTAAAGACTAAATCTTTTCTGACATTTGTTGCTTACAATTAAAAATCCAGTATTTTCTACTAGAAAATCACTTAGAAACCCCAAACATTATTTATTTATTTTTTTGCAGAGACCCTAGAGAATAAAATGGTGGTTGTTGCAATATTTTATGTCAAACAGTGTTTGCGCAGTGGTCTTTCAAACACAATTTTTTTGGAAAAAATACACTTTAATGAATTTAAAAAAACTAAAAAATTTTTTTTGTCCAAAAGTTTTGATTACCTTTTTTTGTGTATTTAATATTTAAGATACATCATTTTTTATTAAAGTATACATACAAGTGCACTGATTGGAGGTTTGTTGTGTTGTTCAATTAATGTGTAATTTAAGCAATTTTCCATATTACTTCTTATTACTTAACTGTTAGATTTTATGAGATGAAGGAAAAAAAAAAAGAACAATTGGCCTAACATATCGGCCCAAAAAAATCGGCATCATATATCGGCCATCGGCCGCCTCGATTTCTAAATATCGGCATCGGCCAGAGAAAATCTCATATTGGTCTTCCTCTATCCAGCATCACCTACAGATAATGTTCAGGATCACCAGGTTATTGGCAAAAGGGAATAGGGTGGAAATGTCACGAAGTGGTTCAACTATATCAAGAATAACATTTCTGCTGATGGCTAAAATGCCATATATTCTGATAATAAGAAAGAAATGATGTATAGCAAAACAGAAGAAACTGTACAGTATATACATTTTGTAATGATGGCTGATAATAAAGCTATGGTAATTTAATTCTCCTCATGCATGCAGTTGTCTATCTGAATCTTATATAAGAAAAGATATCAGGAGAAGTAAATGGAGAACGTGAGCAACTAACATGATCCAAATTTGTATTCTTGTCAGAGAACAAACCTTTATATGGAATTCTCAATGTAACAATAATCCTAATTGTATGTATTACAATCCTGTCTCTGTCTTCTCTAGCAGCCTAATCATTATCTTACAACTGAAACAGTTCCTAAACGAAAATTACAATAACCAACAATGTACATGAATATGGAAGGTTGTGGGCTTTAACGGCACAAGGAAAGCAATTATAAACTATTGTTATTTTTTATCATAGGGTTGGGTTAACAATTTAGGCATTTTGGTTTTATTAAAAAGGTAAACCGCAGACTGTACCTAAGTCCATCACCTGTACCTCTAGACCAGCACTTCTCAACCTTTTTAACAGTGAGGAACCCTTGAAATAATTGTCTGGTCTCGGGGAACCCCTGCTAAAAATTAAAAATCTACAACTCATGATACATTACAGTGGTTCTCAACTCCTATCCTCGGGACCCACTAACAGGCCAGATTTTAAGTATTACCTTGGGGAGATGCAGACTAGAATACTGCAATCACTGAGCAGCAAATTATATCACCTGTGATGTATTTCAGTTATCTTGCAAACCTGGACTGTTAGTGGGTCCTGAGGACCGCAGTTGAGAACCACTGCATTAGTGTGATGGTCAATCGGAAGAATGCTCCTTACACTTGTGGTCATTGGAAATAATTACCCCTTAAAGATAGCTAAAAGGATCAATGATTCAATGTTCCAGGGAACCCTGGTTGAGAAACCCTGCTCCAGACCTTTAAAGCAGGGGTCTCCAAACTATGGCCCTCCAGTTGTTTAGGAACTACAATTCCCATCATGCCTTGTCATGTCTGTGAATGTCAGAGATTTACAGTGCCTCATGGGACGTTTCACAACAGCTGGAGGGCTGTAGTTTGGAGATCCTTGCTTTAAAGGACAACACATGCGATGATTGTATGGGCAGACTGTCTGGTCCATACTTCTGCTATCACAATAACAGAATCATGACTAGGATATTAAAGGCGATTTGGCTCTTTATTAACATATTGTATAAATAACATATTAACATTCCATACAGTATGAATTGAGCCCCAAGGATCTTGTAGGCATCTCTACTTAAGCTCTACTCCAGCTGCAAAAACTCTGACTCAGAGACAATAACACCAATAATCGCAGATACCACCCTGAACTACCCACAGTTCATTGTCACTGAACCATACAAAATAAGGGGAGCTGTGCCTAAAACAGATCCCTACCAATATACATTTTTCCTATAATGACGATCTATAAGGATCTTGTAGCCCACCAGCTGCTATGACATATCCACACCTCAAAACTAAAGTAGGGAGGGAGGGTGGAAAGTTCTCAATGCCAGCTCTCTTCTGACTAAAGACTTCCTAAGACTCTCCTACTGACCATCCCCTGAAGTCCCACTGTTCCTGCCTGATCTACCAATCCAGTAAGTATCCCTTAAGTCCTATTAACTTTACCCTATTGAAAAAAACCCTCCTATGCCAAACCCATTTTTAACCAATCATGCCGACTCTGCATCAATGCTTTTCTTTTCTTACTCCAGGCCTACTTTATATCTGTAAAAAAGGTCTTACTTGAAGTTCTAATGGCAAAGCATCCTACATAATCATTGGGGTTCAGAAGGATAGACAGACATGGGGGCAGGGGTGGTCCGTTCATTATGGGCGCAGGTGCGTGCCTCCACTATCCCTTCCGCCCGTCTCTCCCATCCATGCACCCAGCCCTTTTTCAGGTCATCGGGATGCATGAATTACTATTGCAGCGTTGGGCTTGAGTGTTTTTGTGAAGCACACTATTAGAGCCAGAGGCTCTAATAGGGCTTCAGAATAGAATGGGCTGTGAGCACTGGCAAAACGCTCACAGTCCACTCAGGGCCTCCTCCCGGCCAATCAGGTAATGGATTTGGCACCCGTCACCTGATTAGCAGAAAGCACAGGCTATCCTATTGGATGCCTAGGAGCCTGGAGGCATGATGGAAGCCGCTGCACACTACATGCCTAGATAGGGTAAGTGCAGCGGTAGAACGGGGGGAGTGGTATCATTCGGAGGGGGGGGTGAGGTGCCATTCAGTGTTTGCCACACCCCAAAAAATAAGCACCAGCCCCCACTGCATGGGGTTTTATTTACTAAAGCTAGAGAGGGCAAAATTAGTCACAATTCTGCAGAGAAACCAATCAGCTTCTAACCTCAGCTTGTTTAATTAAGCTTTAGCAGTAAAACCTGGAAGCTAATTTTGCCCTCTCTAGCTTTAGTAAATAAACCCCACTGTGCGGCCTTCTGCCTCAGACTCCTGCATAGACTCTCATGAAGATGTAGTCAGAATTTGACTTAAATATGAATTAACCACCAAATCCAAGAACAAAAATATAAGATATTGCAGCTTACCAGTCCTTAGATGTGGTGGCTGCATAGGTTTTCTTTTTTTTCCAGCTAAAAACATTTTCAGCAAGTACAGAAAATGCCTGCTTATTTTTTCAAGTAGTGCAATGTCCTTCCCAACTCTTGGGAGCTGAACTGTAAGAATGAACCATGTTATTTTCTTTCTGTAAACTACTGCCCTTAACTGATGTTATCCTTCACAACCAATTTCTGATCTGAAAAGTTATTTTTTTAGAAGATCAAGGGAGCGCATAACTGGATTAGACTAATCCCGTGGTGCACTTAATTATAGTGGGTAGGAATATTTAAACCTGTAATGCCTTTATTTTTCTTTAATTCTGAGGTCAATAGATGAGACCTTCTGGTTTGCACAATCACAATCTGAGAAAGAGGCAGTTTTGTTAGGGCTCTGTGCCCACTGAGGAGATTTCTCACTACTTCCTGGCCCAGTGAGACAACAGGAAGGAAGTAAATGTCCTTAAATTGGTCACAGAAAGGGACCGCAAAAACTTGAAAGATTCCCGCTGATCCTTTGCAACTAATAAAAGTCTTTTTATTGGTGTATGTTACTCCATTAAAGGGACTTTCACCATTTACACAACAGAAAGTAAAAAGAATTCCGCAATGGAGACACAGACGGCAACGAAAACCCAACACGGAATCTAGCCCTTCTTCATCCGGCCAAACCAACTTTGGCTGGAGGTTTAGCTTAAAGTGGTTGTCAACCGGTGACAACCACTTTAACCTACAGGTAAGCATATAATAAGGCTTATCTGTAGGTGCCCTGAATATCTCCTAAACCTGCATGGTTTAGGAAATGTACAGTGTACTAGATGTGCCAACGTCATTTCGGCCTCTGTGCCGTTTCTTCACTGAGATCGTGCCGTGACTGGCGGCTCCCACGCGCATGTGCGGGAGTGACATCACGCGACTCCGGCCTGTCACAGCGCCGGAGATCACGACCCGGAAGGAAGAGGGGCTGAAGGTGGACGCTGCCTGGACATGGGACATCGCTGGACATCGCAGGCTTCGTTTGCAGGTAAGTGACACATAATGGGCTACTATGCGATGCACAGTAGCCCATTATGCTTCTACTTTGCAGGGGATCTGCTTTTAAAACCACTGCAAATAATATTACTGATTATTTTTTAGGGTCTTTAAAACTCCAAATCAAATGCACAGGTGAACTACATATATAAGGGAGCTGTTTTACCGGCCAATGGATTAATATTTCTGTTGATCAATTTTTTGAGAGTTACACTGCTCTTCCACAAAGCACAACCTTGCCGGTATGGCAGGAGATGTGCTTTTTCTGCTGCAGTTTGCTAACAATTACAGGTCTCTTCACCGCCCCATCCTACCCCACCTAGGAATGCACAGTGAAAGGAGAAGCAGCAGAGCGATTTGCACTGCAGCACAATCAGATGGATTCCTGTGCTGCTTCTCTCTCTGCCAGTCTGAGATCTGTAATACAGGGACGGCAAAAAGCTGATACCAGGTCAAAGTAGCTACTTACACTTCTTGTACATTTATTGATATATTGATGAAAACAGATTTGCATTAATTTGTGTCTTTTATATCTGCCTAATTCATATTTCATTTCCAAAATTTGTTAGTACATAAACTGCTGAATGATTGGATTACAAACATTTATTTCTACAATGTTCAATTAAAAATTACTAGGTTATTGATAAAAAACAATTACCAGGACCTTTGCTAAAGTGATTGTAAACGATCACCTTGTAAAACAATCCATTTAATTTAACCACTTCAATACTGGGCACTTTCCCCACTTCCTGCCCAGGACAATTTTCAGGTTTCAGCGCTGCCACACTTTGAATGACAATGCTACACTGTACCCAAACAAAATTTTTATAATTTTCTTCCCACAAATAAAGCTTTCTTTTGGTGGTATTTGATCACCACTGGGGTTTTTATTTTTTGCTAAACAAACTAAAAAAGACTGATTTAAAAAAAAAAAAAAATTCTTTCTTTGTTTCTGTGATAAAATTTTCTGATTTTTTTTCACTGATGAGGCTGCACTGACAGTTACCGATGAGGCAGCACTGATGGGCACTGATAAGGTGGCACTGATAGGCACTGATGGGCACCGATAGGCAGCACTGATATGCAGCACTGATAGGTGGCACTGATAGGTGACACTGATAGGTGGCACTGACGAGCACTGATAGGCGGCACTGATGGGCACTAATGGGCAGCACTGATGGGCACTGACAGGTGGCACCGATTGGCACTGACAGACGGCACTAATGGGCACTAATAGATTGCACTGGTGGGCACTAATAGATGACACTAATGGGCATCACTGATGAGTAGGTACTCTCAGTCATTACTGATGGGCACTGATTGGCATCATTGAAGGGCACTGGCATGGGTTACTGTTGGCCACTAGTTGGCACTTTTATGGGCACTGATTGGCACTTTGGTGGGCACTGACTGCTAGCTGATGGGCTGTGATTGGCAAACATTGTGGGCACCTTTGATATCAGTGCAGACCCCCCTCTGACAGGAGGGCTGCCGATCGTCTCTCTCTGTCAGCGCAAACACAGGAAAGCCGTTTACCAGAACGTCCTGGTTCACGCTGTAATCAGCTGTGATTGGTCACAGCTGATCACGTGATAAAGAGCTTCTTTCAGAGGCTCTTTACCATGATCAGAATTGCGGTGTACTCCGACCAGTGCATGGCACAGCAGGCACATGTCAAGAATATGAAATGTTGTGTTTACATACTCTTTACATTTCCAAAGCTTGGCAAAAGACAAATAAAATGCCAGTCCAACACCTGATATAATTTATCCAACACAACTGATTTAAAAGAGAAGTCCATTACTCTGCCCATGTTCCATGTTACACCCATATTTAGGGTGTAACATGAAACATAGTCACACTCTGTAGCTCCCCTAACCCCAAACTGACCCCCACTTTATGGAATCCAGGGGTTCTTCTCCCTGCCATCTCCTGTCATTATTTTAAATTGGGGAAATCATTCACAGAGGGTCTTGTATTTTTCAATGGAGCACAAGTGTGGTCACATCACCACACGTGTAGTCCTTTGATACTTCCTCCAGCCCCTTAATTGAAGGTACATACCTCAAGAAGGACCTGCAGCTGCTAGACGCTCTATCACAAAGAAGTGGAACTCTCTCCATGCTGCTACCATTACAGACTTCAGAGCAGCAATTCAATATTTATACCTATATGAAAGACTTGAGGTAGAGATACATTTTCATTCTTTATCCACAGGCTTCCTATCCAAATGGTGGTGTTCCATCGAGAAAATACTTTCCAAAAGGGAACAGGATCAGGCTCTCTATACTTTTCATTTCTCTCCATGGCTCCAAACAATCAACCAAACAAGCAAATAAGGAACTACACTGTGTGCAGAATTATTAGGCAAATGAGTATTTTGACCACATCATCCTCTTTATGCATGTTGTCTTACTCCAAGCTGTATAGGCTCGAAAGCCTACTACCAATTAAGCATATTAGGTGATGTGCATCTCAGTAATGAGAAGGGGTGTGGTTTAATGACATCAACACCCTATATCAGGTGTGCATAATTATTAGGCAACTTCCTTTCCTTTGGCAAAATGGGTCAAAAGAAGGACTTGACAGGCTCCGAAAAGTCAAAAATAGTGAGATATCTTGCAGAGGGATGCAGCACTCTTAAAATTGCCAAGCTTCTGAAGCGTGATCATCGAACAATCAAGCGTTTCATTCAAAATAGCCAACAGGGTCGCAAGAAGCGTGTGGAAAAACCAAGGCGCAAAATAACTGCCCGTGAACTGAGAAAAGTCAAG
>BLSH010411801.1:859097-871965 GCA_018402905.1 Glandirana rugosa
TAGTGGAGGAAGGAGAAGGAACCACGGTCCTTACGATTGACAGTATAAACGAACACGTATATTACTTTGACAGTTTGGTAGTTTACTGACCACAGTATTGACTAGTGTACACGTTGAGGTACCGTCAATGTCTAGTCTGTCTTTGATTCTACCGTTGAAGGAACCGACTTTCCTATCCTCCCAAATCAAGGTGAAATCCCGTACGGTACTTATTATTGATAGTGTCAACGAAAAAGCGAGTCGGCTTGACAGTTTACTAGTTTACCGAAGACAGTCCTAACTATTATACACGTCGAGGTACCGTTGACATCTAGTTTGTCTTGTGTTCTAGGAACCTGATCATTTGACAGTTCGGCTGAGCGAAAAAGCAACTGTGATAGTTATTATTCATGGCATGCCCTAAAGTGGAACTAAACCCTCCTATCCTTTCAGCCAAGGAAGTTGCCATCTTAGTTTCTGTCTGATCTGTAACTGCCATGGAGTTGCACATGTGATCAGTTATGACACCAGTCATTTGATGGTTTGACAGTTTCATTATATGCACAAGCAAATATGACAGTTAGCATTCCTGGCACCAAGGAAGAGGAAGGAGGTGATCCCTGGTGCCACACATCCGTATGATCCTATAGTAGAGATAAGAGTGGCAACCTCAGCCTTGACTCAAACCAGGTCACACCCCCAATGTGTTTCGCCCGGCCCCGGAGCTTAGTTATGCTTCCTCATGACTAAGCTCCGTGGGGCAAAGCAAAATGCATTGGGAGCGTGACCTGGTTGGAGTCCAGGCTGAGGTTGCCACTCTTATCACTACTATAGGATCATACGGATGTGTGGCACCAGGGATCACCTCCTTCCTCTTCCTTGAGCTACAGTAGGAGCCGGGACAGGCTCCATTCTTTGCCAGCGTGCCCAGCGGTGGATGCAGAAGAACCCACATACTGTACATTTTCCTGTAACTGTTTTTTGAAACCGTTAAATTGATGGGTTTAGTCCTGCTTTAAATGTAACTGTTTCGGGAAACCATTAAAATGGCGGGTTCCTCTTTAAGTAGTGGATGTGTATGGACTATTCTTGGAGAATACGACTATCATGTAGTGTCATTTTAATATTTTTTTTATTTTTAGTGACCTACATTTACAGCTTAATAATTCAAATGGTGTAATCCAGGTGAATCTATTGTAGTACTGAAGTACACTTTGTAGGAGAATTTTACAGACACACGCAGAGATAAAAAAATCAAAGGTGTTCCATCGGTGAAGGCCTTTAGTGATATGATAACTGTGATTTGAGGAACACAGGTGTATTTATCTCCTCGGAATAATCTACTGAAACAATCATGACCTAATTATGACAGCTCCATGTTTTGTTATGGCAGTTACGTGTTTTGAAAAGCAGACCTTTTCATAATTCAAAGGACCTGGGAAATCTGGTCAAACAGATGTTACACATTTCAGAGATAACAGCAGTCGCTCCGCATTAGTAGCTTAAAAGTGAACCAGACAAGCTTTGCCTTCTATCGGCCTTACATCCATTCACATTACTTTGCTACAAAGTATCCTTTCATTAAACCTTTTACATGTAAATCTCAAGCTGGAACTGCTTACAGAGAAATATTAGTGTATTTTCAGTAAGCACGGAGTTATGGCGAAAAGTGACATTCATTTTTTTAATGTGACTTTCACGTCATAAAGTATATCAGGCCCCAAGAACAAAAACTTTGTATATTTCAATATACAAGTCCTTAGATTTGGTGGCTGACTGTAAAGGCATTTCTGTTCTTTTCAGGTTTTTCCAGGTATTTCACCTGGTGATCCCCCCAGTAAGGGCTCTTTCAGATGGGAAGCCAGGGGGCAGTAAAAACAGGCAGCTGAGCCAAAGTTTTAAAGCCCCCATCCCTGGCCACTTACAGCCAAATAGAGCTGCACTCATGCATTTTTAACTTTGGGTGTAGAGTTTGACAGGCAGCACTACCTGTCAAACTCTCCCATTGAGTTCAATGGGGCTGCACTGCAACCGCAAGCCAATCGCTCAGCTTGCAGTTGTGATGCTGTCCTGCTATGGAAAATAGCTGGTCGGCAATTTAAAAATAGTTGGAAAACAGAAAAAAAAGAAGCACACTGCCCAGAGATTGAATGTCCCGGAGTTGCCCCTACTAGTGTTAGCTGAAGCCAACAGAAGATGCACTGCACACGCGCAGTTTAAATGGCCCAGAGCAGCTGCTAGAGGGCACAGTATAGAGAAATCCAGGTAATAACAGGATGGAGAGGTATGGGGGGGGGGGGCACACTAGATATTCCAATAATCTCCCCTCAGTCAACTCTCTACAACTTCAGCAAAGCAGACCCTCAGGTCGTCCACCTGAGGCCTCAACACCTTGCAAGCATATGACAAGATAGTGTAAGGGGACAGACAGCTCCCTTAGGCTGTGTTCCTCTTCTACAGGAAAAGACCTGGAAGCTTTGTGTTTGAGATTTTTTATATACACTCCCAGCAGCCATCTGGGCCATCCTCCCAGGGATTTGCCAGGGCTATATACATAGCCATGCTGCCCATTTGCCTTGCTCCACACCTATGTTCCAGAGAGATCCACAATTCTCTAGAAAGCAGAGAGAGCAGTCAATCCTGCAGCAGGTGAAACACCGAACAAGCCAGGATAATCAACACAGCTTCACTAGGTACAGTGAGCCAAAACTAAATTGACCTAATCCTATCACCTATCTATGAGGGTGCTACAGGTCTTTTCCTGTAGTTACACCCGCAGCCAGGCACACAGTTACATTCACTCCTTTGGCTCAATGGACAATCTAGGTGTATGCTTTATTTCAATACTTAAACTTAGATAGGAGTAGGGTGACTGTGGGATACTACAGTAACTCTAGTAGCAATTTGAGGACACAAATCTTCCTCCTATTAGTGTGATCAGAATCCTTACACAAGCAAATAGTGGACTTAGTGCAGGGCTGGCCCTACCATGGGTCCCAGTGGGTCCATTGGTGTCAGGAAATGTTTTCACCTGCTGGTGGCACTGTTTCTCCCAGACCTATGGGCTGCAGTTCCGGTGTCCACCAGCGGGTGTCTCTAGGCAGTCAGGAGCTGACATCTTCCCCTGCAATCAGGCATCACCTGATGCTGATTGCAGGAAGCATATTTAAACCTGGGAAATACTATGATGCTTGCCTGGGTATTTTCTCCTTGTGCCCCTGACCTGCGATCCTGTGTTCCTGTAGCCTGTTCCCCGTCTCCTGTCCTGGACTCTGTATTGCAATTGATATAAAATATGATTTCTCCTATAAGACTCAGAATAGTATTTAGGTTACTGCAGGTTTGTTTGAAGATGCTTCTCAAACGAATGCCTTGTCCTGAAACAATGGGTCAGTTGGCAGTTGGTTGTTAAGGTAAATGAGTTTGTAACCATTTTCAACACAAGCCCATATAAAAAGAGTTGTCAGGCATAACACCATGGGACTCTTATCATGCCTTAAACACCAGGGACAGTTTGCAACCAGCCAAGATGCTTTCGTCTGATCTACCAGCAACTGCTATAGAAGCTTTGGGGTCCTCGTTGACAATGGAGATCACATATACACAGTAACCTAAGTTAAGTCATTTTTAACCACTACAGCCATGGAAGGATTTCACACTTTAGGACCAGAGCACTTTTTGCGATTCGGCACTGCGTTGCTTTAACTGACAATTGCGCGGTTGTGCGACGTTGTACCCAAATTTGCGTCCTTTTTTCCCCACAAATAGAGCTTTATTTTGGTGGTATTTGATCACCTCTGCGTCATTTCTGATCACTGCTATAAACAAAAACAGAGCGACAATTTTGCAAAAGAAACTATTTTTCTTACTTTTTGCTAAAATACAAATCCAAAAAAAAAAATAAAAAAACATTTTTTCATCAGTTTTGACCGATTTATATTCTTCCTCATATTTTTGGTAAAAAAAATTGCAATCAGCGTTTATTGATTGGTTTGAGCAAAAGTTGACGCGTTTACGAATGATGAGAATTCATTTCTGGGGTTTTTATTATTTTTTATTTTTTACTAGTAATGGTGGCGATCTGCGATTTTTAGCGGTACTGCATTATTGCGGCGGACATGTCAGACCATTTTGACACTTTTTTGGGACCACTGGCACTTATACAGCGATCAGTGCTATAAAAATGCACTGATTACTGTGTAAATGCCATTGGCAGTGAAGGGGTTAACCTGGAGTGGGCACTCTAAGGGTTAACTGTGTTCCCTCACTGTGCTCTAACTGTATTGGTGCTGGGCTGGCAGGGGGAGGGGAGTGATCACGGCTTCCATATCCAGGAAGCCTGTGATCACAGCCCTTCCCCCTCCATGAGAACGGAGATCCGTGTTTACTTACACGGACCTCCGTTCTCTCACTGCGGGGGGGCCATCGCAGGTAGCCGGCGGCGATCGAGTCCGCCCTACCAGCTCCCTGCCCCCCGAACACAGTGAACGCACTCACAATACTAGTTATTGTGGCCGCCGTGACGGCGTTTCATGATAACGAGCCACCTTGTGGCCGTCACGCTGCGGCGGGCGTTCGGCAAGTGGTTAAGCATATTCTACTGCTTATAGTTTGTTTGTTTTCTAGGTTGTTAATTTGCTATAAATATCTGTCAGTCTTGTACTGTATTCCTAATATTGTAATTGTTTTGTATGTACAGCATTTTTGTTCAGTAAAAGCTCATTTATACACTGCACAGGTCTGAGGTTCCTTGCTTATACCGCAAAGGAACCTTGCTATCTAGACGCAAGCAAAACAGACTCTGACCCTGATACTCCACTTTTGGGGGGGTGGGGGCAGCATTTCATTCTTGGACCCAGGCAGCCCAATTTCTTGGGCCAGCCCTGACTCTTGGGCCAGCCCCAGGACACCAGGCACAATGTCCCCTTTTTGGGCAACTCTGACTGTAGCATTACAAGGGTTAGCAGCAGCACAGTATCTCAGATAGCTCTTTCTCCAGTCTGTACGCACTAATGTCTTTGGATAGTTGGACGCCTCCTTCCAATATCTTTCAGACACCTTTGCCAGTTATACCAGACCAGATCCCAAGACGAAAATCTTTCAGTCAGCTTCATCAACTTTAAGCAGAATAGGCCCTGCAGCTAGCCCAGCTGGGACCTCTGCAGCTTACACACGTATTTGCAGATGTGTGCAAGCCAAACCCCTGTTTTTAAAGTGAACTGTTAGACAGGCCAATTCAGCTTGTTGCAGGCAAGCTGGTAAATTGAGCTCGGAAATGTTTCTTTGTTGTTGTTTGACATGTGTCGCCCTTCTATGTTCTCCTTGCTGTTAAGGCCAGTTATAGGTTGGGGCAGTTGCTGTTTGTACCTTCGCTGCCATTGTGCTATTTGCTGGGTGTCCAGTGCGCCCCTCTGTCTTTAAGGAGAAGTGGGCTCCCTCCAGGCATACCTGCCCTCAATATATCCATTATTATATGTATTCCTACTATGGAGGCTCTCAAAATTTATAGAGATATAATATAAGCATGCATTTGCAAATGTGTGAAAATTAAACCCTCTACTCCAGATCTCAGTGTATTTATGTTCCTTCTCAGCCACCATCTGAGCACCTCCCCCTAGGGATTGGCCAGGGCTGCTTACATATTCAGCTGCTGATTTGACTCTCCTAGTCCACTTTTCTAGAACCTTTCCAGACAGATGGGGAAGAAGTCAGTCCTGCAGCCAGTGAAACAAAGCACAGACTAAAACAATCCCATAAAGCTACACTGATTACAGTGAGCCAGTTACTAAATTTACCTAACCAAGCACCTATCTAGGAGGGTGCTATATAAGCATGTTCAGAAAGGGCAACTGACAGCATTGTTCAAAGCTGTAGATTGGCTTCAGGTGCTCCTATTTTCTTTCACAGTTTTTGCCCTACTGTTTTGGGAATATGGACAGGCCAATATCAAGACAAATTCAGGCAGTTATGTGTAAAAATAGATTTAAAGATTTTAAATAATTGCATAATTAGGTTAAATGGTTATTATGCGTCTTATTTAGCTTTAGGTTGCTGATGGACAATAAATTGAACCAGGCACACCATGAAGCAATATTGCTTAGTGTCCTGTCTCCCCATATTGCTCAGATCATTCAGCTCAGAGTCATGATGGAATCTCTCCCAGAACCATCATAGATCAATGTTTGCTGGAAGTGATTTCTGTAACTCACATCTCATTCTGCCAGTCCGATATGTGAGGTCCTGCCAAGCCAGTCTGTTGCAAAGTTGTAGAGAACTACTGCATGGTGGTTTTTGGAATGTAAATAATATCTAATCTAAATGTGACAATTCCTACACCTTTCTATTATTTGAAAACAATGCTATGTAAATTAAAAAACGTACCTTTTCCCATTCACATCTTTGTGCTGTGGGAATATATGCAAAATTATACCTATTCATACAACGCACAAAAACAAGTGTTTTTAATGTTGGAGCACTGTAGTGCAATTCATTCATAATGGCACCCCAAAACACCTTGCTAATGTATTTAGGCACACCACAATGCATGGTAACTTATTTTATGCATTTGGTGCAGTGTATTTTAAATGAAAAAGGTACATGCACATGCGATTTCTTAGTGTTGGATAGCCTATTTAAATAAATGGGCTGCCCAATGCAATGCATGTAAAACCTGCATTAAAAAAATGCATTTTTGCCATGGGTACTTAACCTGTGGCCCTCCAGCTGTTGTGGAACTACAAGTCCCATGAGGCATTGCAAAGCTGACAGTTACAAGTGTAGCGCCCCCATAGTGATAGGTGTGTTTTGTAGAGAGTTTTTGCTAGGAGAGGCAAAATTTAGTCAGGCTTAACCGTAAGTGAAGGCCTGAATGTTTTGATCTGGCCTTGATCAGTGGCTCAAGGAGGATTGCATTGATTCAACAGATGAGGTCACCAGAACCTCCCCACTTCTTTCTAGAAACTGGAGGTAAGTTTCTAGTCAGAGAGTTGGGAGAGAGGTGGAGCCATCTGGAGTGTTCTAAGGAGCCCTGACCAATCCCCAATCAGGATTGGTAGGGGGCAGGCCTCCTTAAATACTCAGGATCAGCCCAAGCTGGGAGGAGTTGTCAGGAGTGGTGAAGATGTAGGAGAGGTGCTGTGGAGGCCACTACCCAGGAGGAAGCCCCAATCTGGGGGGGTGACCTTGAGTCCTAGAGGTTCGGGTGCCGCCAGGAGTGGAGGTGATTCCTGGAGTCGCACAAGGGAACCAGAGAGCAGCAGAGGTGCTACTGAGAGACTTTAAAGTGGTCCATTGGAGTCGGTGAGTGACAGACCCTAGGAACTGGAAGAGAAAGTGCTGGAACACTCTGGGAATGTAATAGTGGACAGTCTGTGAAGCCTTGGAAGCCAGTCAGGAGAAGGAGTGTCACTGTAAGGAAAGCGGGTCAGTGGGACCTGGAAGAGGGATGGGCTGGGTGTTGTAGTCCATCAAAGGCCCGGCTAGCGCCAACGTACTAAGCTACACTTTGAGGGGTCCAAGACCCTGGCCTGTAACGGGTGGTCCGGAGGCCCTGCTGGCAGTTTGCAGGCCTCACCATGCGCTAGCTGTGGTTAAGAGAAAGGAGTTATGTGAGCCTGATAAATTTCCCTTCAGGTCAGGATCAGGAACTAAGTGATGTTCTGGATAAAAGTGAAGGAGCAATATTCTGCAAGAGATGTGCTGGAGAGAAGTGAAGGAGCAATAGTCTGCAGAAGAGATGTGCTGGAGGAAGTAAAGTGTATATACGGTCATGTATATAGGAGGTCCCGTAACCAATTCTTTGGGCATCCCACAGTCACCCCTTTTCCCCATCCAAGTTATTTCCCCAAATAAAACAACAAAACAAGAGTTTTTTCCAAGTTCAGTGACTTTGGATGTGTGAGAAATGGTGGGATTGAGGGCAGCTATAAGGTGAACCACAGCTACTAGCCACAACCAAGGGAGCACATGGCTACACAAGCATGACTCCCAAAGGCAGAGGCATGATGGGAATTGTAATTCCACAACAGCTGGAGGGCGACAGGATGAGCACCCATGATCTATGCACATGCGTTGCCACATCATATAGATGTGAAGGGGGGAAAAAGATGGAGCACCTTTAACGGCCCCAACAATTTTGCAGCGTGTTATTTTGCTCATTCATTTTTATGAGCTGCCAAAACAACAAAATGTCTCAAAAGTTGGATGCATTTCTAACTTTGTAACACAACAATTGCAATGCATGTGTGTTTCCTTAGTGCATTGGGATGCCATTCAAAATGAAAGGCAGCGCAACACAACTACATACCTGGCATGTGATTCCACGTGTTGTGGTAATGCCTGTAAGTGGGTGATTAACCACTTGCCTACTGGCCACATTTACCCCCTTCCTGCCCAGGCCAATTTTCAGCTTTCAGCGCTGTTGCACTTTGAATGGCAATTGCGCAGTCATGCAGCACTGTACCTAAAGAAATTTTTTTTTCACACAAAAAGAGCCTTCTTTTGGTGGTATTTGATCACCACTGGGTTTTTTTATTTTTTGATAAATAAACGAAGACCAAAAATTTTGAAAAAAAAACCTTTTCATAGTTTGTTATAAATTTATGCAAACAGGTAATGTTTCTCCTTCGCCAATGTGCGCTAATGAGGCAACACTGATGAGGTGGCACTGATGGGCATTGATGGGCACTGAAAGGCTGTACTGATGGGCACTGATGAGGAGGCACTGATAAGGTAGCACTAATGGGCACTGATAAGCGGCACTGATGGGCACTGATAGGGGGCACTAATGGGCACTGATAGGCGGCACTAATGGGCACTGATAGGCGGCACTGATAGGTGACATTGATGAGGAGGCACTAATTGGCAGCACTGGAGGGCACAGATTGGCAGCATTGGTGGGCACTGTTGGGACTACACTTATAATCATGACACTAATAATCAGTGCCCTGATTATCAGTGTAGATGTCCCATTTACAAAAGCCAGTTATTGGCTCTCTTCTGCCTTCCTCATGCTGTCAGTGAGAGGAAAGGAGAGCCGATAACCGGCTTCTGTTTACATCCGTGATCAGCTATTATTGGACACAGCTGATCACGTGGTGAAGAGCCGCTGATTGGCTCTTTACCGTAATCTGTGATTATCAGTGTCCAGAGGACACTATAATCCTAGAGCAGGTCACCCGCACCCAACAGTGGGCGCGTGGCGGGTGCGATCATGGGAGGCCATCATATGACGGCCTCACAGAACTAGCCAAATGACAGCTACAGCACGGTTGGCAAGTGGTTAAATAAAGCACAGGAAGTGACGGCACATCTCCTTAGCAAGACACAGTCAACAAAAATTACCTTATAGGGTTTTAACCCTTTTCAACTATTAAATAAAAAAATGGCTTTACACAAACTTTAAAGTTTGTACGTCTTCTTTTTTAGCAGTTAATGTACATTTTATGACTTTGCAGTACCTTACGAAGGTAGAATAAGAGTTGAAATATTAGGACATTTCTTCCAAAAGCGAGACATTTGTAAATTAGGGCTATCAGGTAATTTTTCAGCTTTCCTGAGGAGACTTAGATAATTGCTTCAAATTACAACAAAAGAGATTTAAAATTGCAGGAGAGGTGCAGTGTTTTGCCAGGCTAAGAACATATTGGGGACGGGCAGCATGATAACAAGATGAAAGAATGGTCTCATCATGGAAATAATCGTGTTTGATGTTCAAAGCGCTGTTCACTCTTCTTTAATAGTGTGGTAGCAACCAAAAAGTACAGATCTGACCAGTGTGACTTGGGATTAATGACTGCATTTCCATTATAAAGCAAGTCTTAAAGTATATGTAAACCTTCACCTTGTAAAACAACCCATTATGTATACATATAAAAAACATTATAAATAAAGGTTGCCCCGCTTTTTATAAATGATCACACAACTTCCCTCTGTCCTCAGCTGCATAAGGATCTTAGAGAGCTGGAACCACAGTGGTTTTCCCAGTGAATGACTGTGCAGGGGAGGGGGCGTGCCAGCACAAGTCTGTTCATTGGAAGAGAGCAGGTTGAGTTCTCAGCACAGCTAGAAAACTGACCACACAGTGCTCTCGTGCCTAGTGTGGTCACTTTTTAATAGAATAGCAGAGGGACTGGCAGGAATACCAGGTATTTTGCACAAAGGAAGTAATGCAAAGAGAACAGGATACTTTTTCATACAAGTACATGGTACAACAGGCACATATCAGGAATATGAAATTTTGGGTTAACATATTCTTTAAAGCTGAACTCTATGGAGGAAAACATATTTACCCTTACAGTGGGGAGGGGATTTCTGCTTATTTGGGACTATGAATAAGGTGACATACTTATTTTTTGCTAATGCTCTCCTCCAGTGTCCAACAGTCTCGAAAGTGGACAGGCCCTCTGCTTCCTCCCATACATTACAGGAATGCTGATCCTGCATTGTACTGCATGATGTCAGAAAGCTGCCACTGGTTAGGCAGCGAAGGGACGAGGATTTGGAAGACTGGTTTCACAAAGAGGGGGAAGCCTGCGGGAGCGAAGAATGAGGTAAGAATACCACTTATTCATCATCCCTTAGACAAAATGAGAAGTGTGGAACTAGCCATATAATTTTTTAGCTGTGTGTGGCAAGAGGAATGCAGAGCCGGACACGTCCCCCCTCCTTCTGCATTAATCTTGCCGCTGCTTGTCTGTGTAAATGCTCACAGCAAAGACAAGCTTTACACGGGTAAAAATTTATCACCCCTAGTGTTTAGCTTTGAAAAGCATGTGGTGGGAATTAATTCTTCAAAAAGACAACCAACAAAATCAACCAGGGTGGAAATGTAATATCAGTTTCATACTGTTCTCTACCAGGAGTACTTATAGATAAAAAAAATTCAGTGTATCAGGGGTTTTGATATTATCTTTCTCAAAGCTATAGTGGAAGCTGAGAAAACCCCACAATCCCGAATGGGGAAACAACATAAGTAACAACAATCACTAAAAATAAACAGAATGTACTCCTAAAGTCCCAGTCCAAAAAGTGCCCTTCCAAAGGATTTATAACATTCCCAAGTCCAAAATAGGTCAAACAACTCCAGTGATGCCCCCTCCGATGAAGTTTCTTTGAGATGTTTTCCTCTGTGAGAAGTCTCAAAAGAAAAAAGGAAAAAAAAAATGTATTTTGAGATTTCTCAGATGGAAGGGAAACATCACAAAGAAACTTCATCGGAGGGGACAACACCGGAGTTGTTTGACCTATTTTGGACTTGGGAAAGTTATAAGTCCTTTGGAAGGACACTTTTTGGACTTGGACTTTAGGAGTACATTCTGTTTATTTTTAGTGATTGTTGTTACTTATATGTTGTTTCCCCATTTGGGATTGTGGGGTTTTCTCAGCTTCCACTATAGCTTTGAGAAAGATAATATCAAAACCCCTGATACACTGAATTTTTTTTATCTATAAGTACTCCTGGTAGAGAACAGTATGAAACTGATATTACATTTCCACCCTGGTTGATTTTGTTGGTTGTCTTTTTGAAGAATTAATTCCCACCACATGCTATTTTTAGCGAGCACTGTTTTTGCTTATATCTCTACCAGGAGTGTTGACCCACAACAAAACAAAATGAAGAAAAAGAAAGAAATGGTGAAAAAATTTGATTACTTTTGGTGGCTTTAAAGCTCCCAATCGATCCTGAGAGAGTAGGAGCTGTTCTTGATCATGCAGTAGCAAAATTCAGGCAGGTCTTTAAAGGAAACCTGTTGTAGTTAGAGAGAACACCCGGAAAGAGGTTCATAGAGTCCATCAAAATATTTTATTGATTCTATAGGTGACAGCAAGAACAGTACAAAAGGCATCCAACGTGTTTTGGGGGGAAATCACTTCCTGCCCTATACCTACAGGAGTCCCGAAACCTCTCCTCCAACGGCTGTGATTTTCCTATCAGGGTTGCACCGATACCGTTTGTTCACCAGCAAGTATGAGTACCAATACTTTCGGTCAAGTACTCGCCCTACAGAATAAAGAGGTTATTTACCAATGCTCCTTAGGGAATGTTTCCTTTTTCTTTACAAGCTCTTAATAGAGTCCCATGTCAGACAAGGTTATAAGTGTTGTGTTACTTTGCCCTTCAACTAATTTTCTATCATCGGCAGGATGGGGACACTGTGCAGATTTGGATTTGAGAAGATATGTACTGTAATTACATACAGACTATTAGATTTTCTGCAGATTTTTGTCTTCAGATGTACCAAAACCATAATATGAGGTCAAACCTTAAGAGTTTCAATTTGTATGCAGTCAGGCAGGCACTCCATGGTTTTGCACTACATGGTTTTTGAAATTTGAAGACAAAAATCTGCAGAAAATCGAATAGGTTGTATAAGGCTTTACTCTCAGTTCACATACAATATTTTCTTGATCTAATCATCATTCTACAATCGTTCTAGGAGTAGTGTTGAGCGAACCCGGACTGTAACGTTCGGGTCCGTACCGAACTTTTGGGTGTCCGTGGCACGGACCCGGACCCGGACATTTCAAAAATCGTTCGGGTTCGGTCCGGGGTTCTGCTATTTTACTCCACGTGTTGAGAAGCTGCAGGGCAGCCAATCAACAAGCGTTTCACTGGTTTGCCCTTAGAAGCCATCACAGCCATGCCTACTAATGGCATGGCTGTGATTGGCCGGTGCATCATGTGACCCAGCCTCTTTATAAGCTGGAGTCACAGTGCTGCAGTCACATGCTCCTTGGGTTAGTATAGGGAAAGGTAGCTGACGGCGTGAGGGACAGATTTTAGCCATTTTAAGACCTGATCCTGCATCCTGAGATAGATTACTTTACTACTGCTGTCTGTGCTGTTGCTCTGAGGACAGATAGCAGAAATTAGAGATTTCACATACCG
>BLSH010411801.1:877898-892707 GCA_018402905.1 Glandirana rugosa
CCCTCGTCTCTTTTCCTCTTCGTCGGTCGACCGTCTCCATCGGTACCGCCAACGACCACTACCTCCAAGACCATCACTCCCCAGCTAGTTACGGAGTATGTGGAGTGAATCACCATCCCAGTGGTACAACCTCGGGCGACGCCATGTCTTGGGAGGATCCCTGGCTCGGACATTCAGTGCCACACGTTCCGGAACACTTCACTTCATACCATCGAAAAGAGACACAAAGATACCCGTTTTACGTCAATTACCACGTCACATCTCTCAGTTCTGTTTCAGTCACGAAACTACCCTTTGGCCAGAGGCCACATTACAATACAATCCCCACACAATTTTAGAAGGGCTGCGTATTCTCTTCAGTTGGCAGCTGGGGCTATTCCTACCTGCCCCAACACATGGTTCCCAAATCATTTTGATAAAGTAGCACAAAGCACTGACTTTGTCTTGACTCTCTACACTGCACCATTAACTGCATTTTGCCCATAGAAACACAGAGAAAAGCTACCATACTTCACTTCACAAGGCCTTGCACACCGTGACTTACAGGCTCGGTCCCTAGGAGGGTTCTGTACCGCAGCGGGCTCCAACATGGTGACCCTACCACTAAGTGAGGTGTATGAGGCATTGATCGACCCCTCACTACCAGAACCTCCATCACCAGCAACCGCCATGGCTACCTCTGCCAGCTGGCTGCTTCTCCTTTTCTCTGCTCCCTTCTTCTTAACAATAAAGATTTCCCCCCTTGCTTATAACCCAGAGAGAAGGAAGATATTCTTTGGTGCAGGCCACGGCAGAATTTTGAATAAACATTTGTACGAAAATTTATACAAACATTTGTGCAAAAGTTCTCAGTTCATTTTACGGCTTTAAAATAGGTTGTTTAAAAGTACTTCAAAGTGTTTTTTGCTTTTAACCTTCAATTTTGGAAGTACAGTAAAACCTCGGATTGCGAGTAACGTGGTTAACAAGCGTTTCTCAATACGAGCTTTTATTTTTTTAAAAATCCTGACCCGAATTGCGAGCGATGTCTCGCAATACAAACAGGATTTAAGCCTCTGTGCATGCAATACCGCATGTGGCCAGAGGTGCGGGGACGCTGGTGAGGCTCGGAGGACCTCGGAGACGCTTGGAGCACCCAAAAACGCCAACATTCCCGAGTGTCTCATATCATCTCCGAGTTTGTCCGAGCGTTTCCGAGCCTTACCAGCCCCCCCGCACCTCTGGCCACATGTGGTATTGCATACACCAGTGCCCCTGCACCTCTGGTCATATACAGTACTGCATAGAAAAGCAGTGACTGTAGAACAAATTATCTGAGTTTCCATTGTTTCCTGTGGGGAAACTTGCTTTGATATACGAGTGGTTTGGATTACAAGCATTTTTCTGGAAAGAATTATGCTCGTAATCCAAGGTTCCACAGTAATGTAATTTCCCAAATGAAAACCACATACACTGGAATCTTCACTTAGAAAATGAAGGTCAATTTGACTCCACTAATGATTAAAAAAGCAAACATTCCTAAAACAAAACTTTTCAAACTAAATTATTTTAGTGTATGGCTAGCTTTAGAAATTCATTTATTTGAGAAAAGAATTCCATCCCACTCCTTTGAATTTTCTCTTTACTATAGTCAAAGACGAATGTTGATTTGGCCCCACTAACGATTAGAAAATCAAATGAACATTCTTAAAACAATAAAATTTTCAGCTAAATTCTACAGCTGGTCAGCCTAAAGCTGCTCATACATTGTTCAATTTTTTCATTGCGCCAGGGGCTGAACAAAAAAAAACTGAACTGATTCCCACATCAATGCATTAGATGTGGATGTGAGGAATCCTCCCTACTGTGATATTGTATTAGTTTACTGTCAGTCTACGGATAGTGTGAGTGTAGTGAGGGGGACCATCAGACCATCATTCAGCTTTGCATAGTGTGCAGCTAGAGTAGGGACAGCTCAGATAGTTTCACTGTAGTGTAGTGAGACTGTGTCATTCATACATACATTAGTGTATATGTAGAGTAGGGACAGTTCAGATAGCGTCAGTGTAGTGACAGTTGAACCCCGCCTATTTGATTGCGTTACTGCAAGTTTAACGCCATTTACTTCTGTGTGCGTTACTGCCAGTTTAACGCGATTTACTTCTGTGTGTGTTACTGCCAGTTTAACACCAAATCGTTCTGTGTGTGTTACTGCCAGTTTAACACCATTTACTTCTGTGTGCATTACTGCCAGTTTAATACCATATAGTTCTGTGTGCGTTACTGGCAGTTTAACGCCATTTTCTTCTGTGTGTGTTACAACCAGTTTAACGCCATATAGTTCTATGTGCGTTACTGCCAGTTTAATGGCATTTACTTCTGTGTGCATTACTGCCAATTTAACACCATTTACTACTGTGTGCATTATTGCCAGTTTAATTCCATATAGTTCTGTGTGCGCTACTGCCAGTTTAACGCCATTTACTTCTGTGTGAGTTACTGCCAGTTTAATGCCATTTACTTTTGTGTGTGTTATTGCCAATTTAACACCATATAGTATTTTTTGCGTTACTGCCAGTTTAACGCTATATCTGTGTGCGTTACTGAAAGTTTAACACCATTTACTTTTGTGTGCGTTACTGCCAATTTAATGCCATATCGTTTTTTTGCGTTACTGCCAGTTTAATGCTATATATGTGTGCGTTACTGCAAGTTTAACGCCATTTACTTCTGTGCGCGTTACTGCAAGTTTAACACCATTTACTTCTATGCGCATTGCTGCCAGTTTAATGCCACTTACTTCTGTGTGCATTACTGCCAGTTTAATGCCATTTACTTTTGTGTGCGTTACTGCCAATTTAACGCCATATTGTTTTTTTCGTTACTGCCAGTTTAACACCATATAGTTCTGTGTACGTTATTGCAAGTTTAACACCATTCACTTCTGTGTGCTTTACTGTTAGTTTAACGCCTTATTGTTCTGTGCGTTACTGCCAGTTTAATGCCATATAGTTCTGTGTGCGTTACTGCCAGTTTAACGCCATATAGGTTTGTGTATTACTGCAAGCTTAACGCCATATAGTTGTGTGCGTTACTCTACGTTTGGCGCATTATATTGCAGTATATTATATTGTATCCGTGGAATGTGTCTGTGTAGTGTGAGTACTCAAATTAAAGTGCACCAAACACCACTTTACATTGATTAAAGTACATACATATTTTCACTTCTTATTAACATTTGCTAATAAGCACCGCCCACTCCCTCCCAATAATGTCTGGGAGGACAAAAAGGAGAGGCAGACATTCCTTTGGCACTGTAAGGGGGCCAGCAACAAATTTGTGCACAGGCAAAGGAGCACGTGATGGTCAGTCCTCAGGCAGGGCATCATTTCCTCTGTTTAGTGAGTTTGCCCATGCTATCCAGCCACAGCATGCAGAGGAGGTGGTGAACTGGCTTACTAAAGCTTCCTCATCCTCATCATCCTCTGTCACGCAAGCAGAGACAAATGAGCAGTCCCCTGCAGTTGCCAGAGTAGATAAACCTGCCTCCTTGTCCACATCTATTCCTGCCATAGCCCCAACATCAGCCATGGAGGAGTCAGCTGAGTTATTTGACCACAGCATCAGCCACTTGCTCCTTGATGATGCCTAGCCATTACTGGATTCAGATGTTGGTTCTGAGGTTGAAGATGACAGGAACATGAGCCTAGAGCAAGGGGAGAACACTGGTAGACAAATTGGCATTCATGTTCCCCCAGCCGCAGCATATTGCCAAGTTGTCTCCAGCGGTAATGATGATGGAGGAGATTGAGATGATGATGATGATGAAGTGGTCACTGATGTGACTTGGATGCCAGATAGAGCAGAGGAGGAAACTGAAGGTGAGTTGGTATAACCCCAATGAGGCTGACATCAAGAAAGAGTAGAGAGCAGGTACCCTATTCCATCACATTCTGCAGCTATTCTCTCGCTGCCCACTCCCCAAAACACAGCTGTCTGGGCCTTTTTCAGCACATCTGCAGCAGATCGCACTGTTGCTATCTGCAAACTGTGTCTCAGGCACATCAAACGTGGCAAAAACACCAGCCATTTGGTTACCACATGCTTAACAAGGCATGTAACGTCCAACCACTCAGCCTGTTGGCAAGAACACCTAAAAGTCACACAAAAGGGCACAAAGCTGTCCCCCTCCTCTTCCTTACCCACTTCAGTCTTCCCCTGCTATACTGAGTCATTACCTCTCAGTAGCATCCACTGACAGGGATGATGATATAGCACAGGGTGTCTCTGCCCCATCTGCTGCAGCGGAAAACAATACAGTCCCCGCCACCCACATGCCCAGCGTCTAAATGCAAGCTTGTCAAAGCTGTTGGCTCTCCAACTTTTGCCTTTCAACCTGGTGGATTCTGCCCCCTTCCGTCAATTTGCACAATGTGCTGTACCACAATGGCAGGTTGCCAGTCACTACTTCTTTTCATTTAAGGCCGTTCCATCTCTCTACCATCACCTGGAAGGGAATGTTCTGGCATCGTTAGGCAAGGCAGTCAGCTGTAAAATCCACCTTAATGTTGGCACGTGGTCCAGCAAGCATGGGCAGGGACGATATATTTTGTTCACAGCACACTGGGTAATGCTCCTTGCAACTCAAAGGGATGCAGGACAGGCCTCGGTGCTGCAGCTTGTTGTGCCCCCCATATCTCCATACAGCTAGTGCTGATGATGACAGACCTGTGAGCTCTACCCCCTCCTCCTCCTCCTCCACCTCCATGCCCTCCTCTGCAGAATTGTCCTATGAACATCAGGTACCCCCTTAGCGTTCAAAGGGTTATTCCATGAGTCAGTCTAAAAGGTGCCATACAGTGCTTCAGCTGGTGTGTCTAGGGGAGAGGAACCACACCGGACCAGAGATTCTTGCAGCTCTACAGGGACAGGCCCAGAGGTGGTTCACACCACGCCAGCTGGAGCCAGGAATGTTGGTGTGCGATAATGATTTGTAACATGCCCACCAGGTGGAACCCAACTTTAGCAATGCTGCAACGGCTATACATGCAGCAGAGGGCCGTCAACGAGTATCTGTGCGAGTATGGCGCGGTGACAGGCTCAGCCCCTCTGCTTTTTTTCCCCACGTCAATGGCTGATCATTAAGGATGCATGTACTGTACTGTCACCTTTTGAGGAGGTCACAAGGATGGTGAGCCGTGACAGTGCATGCATCAGTGATACAACCCCTGTTGTGTTCCTGCTGGAGCAGACTCTGTGTGTCATTATGGACAGGGAACTGGTGTCAGAGCAGCAGGAGGAAGAGGAGGACTTCCTTTCCTCTCAAGGCCCACTTTATCCAGACACCATCATTCCTATGTCACAGAACACACAGGAGGAGAGAGGGGAGGATGATGAGGATTCTGGCACTTTCGCAGGCTTTGAAGAAGAGCAAGACATGCGTCAATCTGTAAGCGATGGCTTTCCCAGCCCAGGACCCTTGAGAGTAGTACGTGGCTGGGAGGAGGAAATTCCAGATGCTGTCCTCCTGAGTGACCCTGTGGAGTCTGCTTCTCAAGCCTCTGCAAATTTGAGGTGCATGGGCAACCTTATGCTTCAAAGCCTGCGAAAGGACCCAAGAATACGTGGCATAAAGGAGAATGACCATTACTGGTTGGTAACCCTCCTTGACCACTGTTATAAGGGGAATGTCCCAGAACTCATCCTGTCCCCACAGAGAGTGCAGAAGATAAAATCACTTGAGGACATGTTAAAGAGGATTTTATTGAACATGTTTCCAGACTCCAGTAGGTTACAGTGTCATGGAAAACGTTCTTTTGAGTCTTCTTTTGGTCAAGAGAGGAGCGTTGGAGAAGGCGTCCGCCTAAGTGAGGCATTTCATAATTTTTTTAGTCCTCACCGCCCAGGCCTGTCAGCTTCCACGTCCCATCGGCAGCGTCTGCATCACATGGTGGACGATTACCTCTGGGCCAAAACAGAGATGGAGAGCTTTCCAGCTGACGCTCCACTGGCCTACTGGGTCATGAGAATAGACCACTGGCCAGAACTTGCCCATTATGCTATTAAGTTGTTGGTCTGCCCTGCATCCAGCATGCTTTCAGAACAGGCATTCAGTGCTGCAGGAGATTTTGTGACTGATCATAGAACACGTCTGTCCACAGACTCCGTGGACCATTTGACTTTCATAAAAATGAATCAGTCATGGATTACCATCTAGGAAGCCCCTGATGCCGATGTCAACGATTGAGTTTTTTTGGGATTTGGAATCTCTGCAGGACTTCGAGGCTGGACCAGGCTGGCGCCCTCTTACCCTCCTCTCCCTCTACAGTTGTCATTAGGTTACCAGGACCTAATCTTTTTTGAGGAGCTGCCTCCATTCACCATACATCAAAGTTTTTTTTACCTATTCCAACACACTAGCACCATAGCTCCCACTCCAATAATTTCATCTGGAAAAATGTTTTTGGTATAGGTTTAATGGGTGCAATTTACACACAAAGACCATTTTTTCAGCACCTGCTTGACAGGTACATATCATTGCAATTTATTTTACAGAAAGGCCAATTCTTGCCTTCATGAAGAGCACCTCTATAGGGTCATGGTTTGAAGACACCACCGACACCCAAAGCCCAATTTTTACGCACCCGTTACTTCTATCCAAAGTCAAAGTGATACCAGAATCTATCCAAAAAATCTCTAATCTTGTTCCCAGTGCACTACATTGTGGCCTCATCATACACACTGGCCCCCCAGCTGTTGCTGAGCAAAATAAAGGCAGCTTGCAGGGAAAATGTCTTTTTTTGGGGTTTTATAAATGCAGTTATTGCTGCAGCAGATTCTAGACATGGCACAGATCTGCCACTTTACAGGTAGACTAAGGGGGCCCCCCCGGGCACTATACTGGAAGGTTTTTTTTTTTCATTTTTATGCTTGCACTTTAAAAATAAAAAAATCACTGCTCATTTAAAAATTATGTTTTTCAAAAAAAAATTTTCATTGATGCATGTCCCCCAGGGCAGGACCTGGACCCCTATAACCATTGTATGTACAATTACTTGCATATAAGCCTTTAAAATGGGCACTTTCGAAGTTAGGGTCCCATTGGCATTAATGGGGTTTGTTATTCAGGTCCGAACTTTCAGTGTTGGGACGTTCTGGTGCGAACCGAACAGGGGTCCGTTCGGCCCATCCCTAGTGCCCAAGTCAGATTTCATGAATGGGGTTTACATCCACTTTAAGCCAGCCATACATGGATCAAAATTCAGCCAGTTCAGCAGGCATCAGCCGAATTTCAATCCATGTATGGGCAGGCTGGTTGTACACAAGTCAATTGACTTGTGTACAACCAGCCGGTCGGAAATGTTTCCCTCGATCAGCACGGCCGGCTATAGGGAAATCTTCCTGCTGTCACAACACAATAGCTCAGCGTGATTGAGTGTGTGGATGGGGAAATCAAGGCATTTTCTTTTGTTTAACCTGCTGGTTGAGCAAAAAAAAAAAAATGACTGCTGTATGACAAGCCTCAGTCGCTGATAGATAAGACACATTTTTATTGTTTCATATTGTCACATATGGCTTGTTACTAACAGATATTTTCCGACGAGCCTTCGGCTCAATTTACAGTCAATACCTTTTCTTCGCAGCCAGATATGGAGATGCTTGAATACTATTTAAAGGGGAACTATCATAAGTGTAGATTTTAGGTTGCTAATAACTGTGCCTTTAGCTCTTTTATGAGAGCTAGATAAATCAAGCAGGTTTACATATATAACCTTTTACCTGCTAACATCTGATAAAGTTATCTGCAGAAAATGGTCCCCTTTATATGACCTCACATCAAAGAAAAATGGTTCTCCATATATGGCCTCACATCAAAGAACATATGTGGTCATCAACATAGTCTTATTGATTTATTGCTTTTGCTTGAGAGATAATCCGTGAGACCTTTGTCATTTGCAGAATAAAGGCATCAAAGTCATTGCGCTGCTTGTCCAGCCTGACACCTCACTCAGGAAGAATGTAAACACAGAATAAGGGTTCTGTGAAGCATTGACACATCTGGCCATTTTGGACCTATTTTTGTGTTAGTGCCCAGCATATCAATGTCAAGTGTGAACAGAACTTCTGGGTATGTCACAATTGTAAACTCCCGTAATGCAGTGTTTAGTGCCGGAGTGTCCTATCATCAGGACCAAGCACTCACTGGGTGATCTGTATTTGTACAGGATCAGCAGCACATAGGGGAAGTGGCAAAGGTGGTATTTGGCAGAAGCTTGGGGGGATTACTCAGATTTTAAAATGCTTTAAGGTATAGCCTCTGGTTTACTGTCACTAAAGCCTGGTACATACTATTGCTTTTTCCATTCAGTGAAAAAGAACTGTCAGCTCCAGTTGGAGCCTCCGTACTAGCAATTCAATGTTAGTACAGAGATCTCCCCCGCTGAGCTGTTGTGTTCTGACTGGGGGACCCCCCGCCAGAACACTCCAATCAGCGCTCTCAGTTTAGCCGGCTTCTGTTGGACCGGTTCCCATACCCATGGTCCAAATGTCGGCCGGCATAATGAGTTAGCACTGTATACTAGCTCATTATGAAATACTTACCTTAAAATGAAGCCCCCATACCGTCTCCTGGTCACCACTGAGGGAGCTGACATGTTCACTTGGCGTTTCTTCTGGGTTTGCGGATCCGGTGCTGTGAGTGGCCGGAGCCGTGATGACATCATTCCCGGCACAGTCCGGCACCATCCGCCGGGCCTTCAGAGCGCTTGCACTGCTGACACCAGCGGCTGTATGCAAGGTGAATATCTCCTAAACCATGCAGGTTTAGGAGATATTCATTTTACCTACAGGTAAGCCTTATTATAGGCTTACCTGTAGGTAAAAATCACATAGCGGACAATACAACCGCATTAATTGTTATTACTTATGCCTAGCACTATGGTTTGAATCCCAATCACAGAACTACCTGCCTCTAGTTTGCCTGTAGTTCTCCCTGTGTGGGTTTCCTCCGGGTACCCCACTTTCCTCTCACACTCCAAAGACATGCTGGTAGGTTCATTGTTTGGCCCTAGTATATGTATGAATGTGAGTTAGGGACCTTAGATTGTAAGCTCCTTGAGGGCAGGGACTGATGTGAATGTACAATGTATATGTAAAGTGCTGCACAAATTGACGGCGCTATATAAGTACCTATAATAAATAAATAAAAATAAATATTATTTCTAATGAAATACAGAATTTTCCTACCTAATACGAGGGTTGTACCAAAAATAGTGCAAAAGTGGATATAACTTTATTAACTTACATAGGTCTTTCAAATTTCGCATGTTGGTAGAGTTAACTCTTCCTTGATAGTAACTGTTTTTCCACTTATTTTTCATTGCAGGTAAATAATGGATTCCAAGCAGATGCAATGTGCCATCATTGAGTTCTTTATGAAAGAGGGGTACTGTATGTCCAACATCCACAGAAGGCTACAGAATGTTTATGGAGATGATGCCATTGATGACAGTCACCAATGACAAGACATTGCTCTTGCCAGTGGTGTCATCTCAGTAAACATTTGGTAGCTTTCTGTGGATGTCAGACAGGCTGTACCCCTCCTTCGTCAAGAACTCAATGATGGCACATTGCGTCTGCTTGGAATCTATTATGTACCTATGATCAAAAAGAAGAAAAAGAATAGTTACTATAGAGGAAGAGTTAATCTACAAACATGTGAAACTGAAATTACCTAACTTAATAAATAAAGTATGCCCCCTTATGCATTACTTTCAGTACAGCGCTCTTACATCCAAAGTGTAGTTTAACTTTCAACTGTATATATCTGATTGTCTTTGTTTCCTTTGTAGTTTGGTAGGTATAGAATATTAAATAGGTAAGTTTTGGATAGATTCCAAAATGTAGTATATTTTTTTCTTACAGTAACAAAGGTTTTGTCTTCTCACAGCAGAAATTATTCCTGTATCAAAGCCAAGACATTGGCACAAGGACAGGTACCTTCCATCTGCCAGAAACAGAAGGAACCCAGCAGAAACCACTTTTGTGCTTTTTTCCAACATGAACTGAAATACACCAAAAGTGGGTACAATTGTGAGCTGTTGATGATGGGGGCCCTTGTAAACAATGCATTCAAATTGTCAACTAATTTTAGATCCATACACTTTTGTGACGTATAAAAAAAACATAGTTCTTTGTTAAAGTGATACTAAAGTCTCATTTTTTTTCTTTAAAAATAACAAACACGTTATACTTACCTGGTCTGTGTAATGATCCTCCTCTTCTCAGGTCCCTCTTTGGGGCTCCTGGCCCCTCCCTCCTGTCGAGTGCCCCCAGAGCAAGCAGCTTGCTATGGGGGGCACCCGAGCCAAGCCGCAGTTCCATGTATCCACTCAGTCAAGGAGCTGTGGTTTGGCCCTGCCCCTTCTTTCTCATGATTGGCTAACTGACTTCAATTGACAGCAGGGGCAGCCAATCAGGAGGGAGAGTCCCAGACGGCCGAAGCACTCATGCACATCGCTGCAAAGAGAAGGGGCTAAGTATTAGGAGGCTGAGGGGGGGCTGCTGCACACAGAAAGTTTTTTATCTTAATGCATAATGCATTAAGATAAAAAGAAAACCTTCTGCCTTTACAACCACTAAAACCAGTAAAAAAAAAAAGGCAAAATAACGTAAGGCTTATTCCACAACTACAAAAATGAAATTTTGATATCTAGTGCATTCACTTTTACAATGGCTGAGGAAAATGTATGTCCATCCCTGTACTGTGTTTTTGGGAGGCTAGATTGCTGCTTTGAGCATTTTTCTACACAACTACAAAGCAGTTTAATAGTGCTAGCTTTTGTTTTTTTCATTGCATGATGCAGGCTGGTCACAGAAACCTCTTTGCTTTCAGTGGGTTTAAAGTCAAACTGCGAAATACTCCAGAACATACTCAAAGAGTTACTGGGAACTTGTATATGTAGTCAGATGGAAAAGAAGCCTTCAAACAAGCTCAATAGCTCTGACAAGACGACTCCCACATACGGCTTCCCTCAATGGGCACCCAATAGTAGCTCAAGCCATAGAAATATAGATCTATAGAAAGAAGCACCAGACAAAAACTGGATAAAAGAGTCCAAGATCACTTTACTAACATGGACCAAATTACTGCTCCCTCTGAAGAGCAATCAATATGGTAAATCAGCGCTTAAATGAATGCCAGTCAATGAATCCACCACCTCAACTTCAGAACTGGAGATGGTAGCCCCAGCTGCTGCTATTAATGAATATAAAAACTAACACAAAGTTCAGAAAATCATTAAAAACAATCAAATGAATATGTCAGCGCTAAAACATCATTGACATGATGCCGGCAATATAACATAAATAAAAAGAGTCATTTAAAAAGTCCAAGGAGTGCTCAATTAATCATTGAATTCATGTGTTCATATGGTCTTCAGAGCTTTATCCACCACCACACCGCGTGAAAAAAGGGGCTTTCCCCCTATATGGAGAGACTCACCAGATAGTAAAGAATATCATGCCCATAATCATATACAGATGACTTCAAACTGTTGTGGTTTAAAACAATAAGCTCTTCATTCCTTATACCCGTATGTAGCATCCACCGTCAACATATATAAATATTCCCTTCAACAAATGGAGCTAACATAGTGCATTATCCTTTAAAAGTTTATTCAAAACAACACAAGAAAATCATTTTAATTGTTGATAAAAAAAGTCATGTTAAAACAGCCAATGTGCTCCAACACCACTCTCCTTTCATCTAGGGATAAACACAGGAAAACCTTAGATGGATTCAGAGAAAACAGTGGCTTCACAGATCTATATTAGAACCAGTACTTAACTCTCCAAACATTATGCTTATCAGCTCCATTGCTGTTCAAAAATGTCAAAAGGCCAGAGGGAGGTTCAATAGTTTTCTACTACCTCATTAAAATTGGGAATCTGTTTCAAAAGTAAGTTTGACTTTACGGTAGGCAAAGGTTGACCTTGTATTTGTGATCCCTCTCAGTAGAGTGTCTGACCACCTAGAGTTGTGCCTACTGTAGTTGTTCAGCTGCCTTTTCCACTCAATTTTCCTATAGTTAAAGTATAGCCTTCTGATCACCTTAGCTTAAATTGTATCCTAAGCCAAAACTTTTGGTTTTTAGGGGTGAGCGCTTAGAACCTATTTCAGATCTGTGGTGCTGTGGAGGATTTTTTTTTTTTATTTGTCCTGGTGACCTTTGTCACAGGAAAAGAAAGTAAGGGAAAATCCAAAATGTTTAGTTGAAACCAGAACAGCACTAGAGGAGAAATATTCCAGTGAACATACCTATTCTGATGACAATTGTCTAAGTTGGGATTTCATTCACTTTGTAGAGATCTCCTCTCAATTCCTGTGGTGTCTACAGTACAGGATGACAAAAATAAGTTCTACCCAATGGAAAAAAAGAACTCCGGCAGGGTTTTACATATACTGACTATCCAAAATAAAATTTAAAAAATGGGTTTTAGATATATCTTAACAGATAACAATTCTGAGTCCATAATAGCACGAGGGGTCCAGCAAATGGGAGGAATATCACCTTTTAAAAAATAAATGGGCTTATATGTTAGGTATATGTTGAGTTGCGTAACAAGAAATGGGTAAATTGAGTGTCAAGCTTTCTTATTTCTGTTATTATAGTCTTTGCATTGACACACTTTTTCCTAGTTGCCTACAACAAAACCTCTTGCACCATGTGTAAGTCATATGCCATTTCCAAACAATTATGGGAAGGATTTCAAGATTTGTTTACATCTATCCATAGCAGTTTTTCTCAGTAAGTCATTCAAATCTCGTTCTTTTATTTTGTAGGATTAACCTAAAAATTAGAATCAGTTAACTTTCAGACAGTTAATTAAAATGTTTGCTATATTTTTAAAATTAAAATCAACAGTTAGGAAACAGGTAATTTAACATTTATGCATATAATGCGATGCACAATATTAAACTATATCTAAGATAATGTTTTTTCCTTTTGAAAAAAGTAAAAAAAATAGCTAAAATCCCTGTCAACATTATTTGCCAACTGTGTTTCATTCCTATTATTTCACGTATTATTCTGTAGACCAGCATTTCTTAATCTTTCTTCAATTGCAGCACCCTTCAAAAGTATATTAAATCTCAAGACATCCCAGTCCAAAATGTAAAAAAAATCTAAATGTTACTAATCAATGGCAATCCAAAGCCTGGGATAATGCACACAAAACACCTTAATGAATTTAACTTCACAACAATAGTCCCCCTTCACAACAGAGGTCCCCCATAATATCAGAAACCCTTTTTTCACTTCAGAATCCCTTTCACATCAGAGACCCCCTTCACATTGGAGGCCCTCCATCATATCAGAGGTCCCCCATCATGGCAGAGGTCCCCCCTATTACATCAGAGCCCCCCATACATCAGGAGCCCCCTATACATGAGAGCTCCCCTGATACTGGGCAAACTGGGTCCCATGTTCACGGCACTCTGGGCCAATCCTGAAGGCACCCCAGGATGCCTTGGTGCCCTGGTTAAGAAACAATGCTGTAGACACAACAGGAAGAAAAAGAAGGAATTTCTTCAATTTGAGGGGAATCCTCTTTTAGACAGTTGTCACCCAAATAAGTGTCCCCATTTGTAAAGATGTCACATTTATTCCTTTACAATTTAAAACTTTGAGTTTCCCTCATATTCAGTCCCAGTGCCAATAGTCACTGGAACAGAGAGGTTAATCTCTCATGCAGGGACACAGACAACAAAAGAGACTTGACATTCTCCTTAGCAATAAGACATTTTGGCTTTTTATACGGAGCTTTGTCTACTGGTTAATTTACATATTTGTATATTTAATACACAAACATGGAAGAACAAATAGATTGTTTCTTCGAAAATAAGCCCTACCCCAAAAATAAGACCTAGTGTTATTTTCGGGGATGGCTGCAATATAAGCCCTACCCTGAAAACAAGCCCTAGTTAAAGTCTTTGTAAAAACATGTAATCCGTTTTGTAAAATGATTATATAATGTGCAGTGTGCCCCCTTTTGTAACTTTATTGTGAAAAATAACTTATTTACAGCTCACGTGACCCACTAGAGATCTTCTCCTCTCCTCCTGGCTGATGTCAGTGGTCCCTCCCTCTGCAGTGCTTGGAGTAGGGAAGAAGAGCTCCAGCGGGTCATGTGAGCACCCACTGCCGCTGTAAATAAGGTATTTTCCACTGTAAATTTACAAAAGGAGACACACTGCAGATTATATAATCTTTTTACAAAATGGATTACACAATTTTACAATGACTTTAACCCAGGTTTATTTTGGGATTACTGAATGTCATAATGATGACTCCTGAAGTGACAAGGGTGGGGGGGGGGGGTACAGGAACTTAAAAAAAAAAAATGTATTGTTTTATTCCAGGTTCTTTTAGAACATAGAGAGGGGTAAATGACACAGCACAAGCACTGTGCTGTCTTTTATTCTTTAAAGGATCAGGATATATATATATATATATATTAGCGTTACAGCCACTTTAAGATCGTCATGATGACATGACTGTGTTTGAATAAATCTAGATTATTGTGCATGCCGTAAATAAATAAGACATCCCCTGAAAATAAGCCCTAGTGTGTTTTTTTGTAGCCAAAATTAATGTAAGACCTGGTCTTATTTTCGGGAAAACACGGTACGTAAAAATGTGAAAGCCACATCAAAAAAATGCCTTAACCTTTTCGCCGGCAGCGGGGGGTATTATACACACAATCCGGTGGCTTATGCGAGAAACTGAGAGGCAGACACCTGTCTGTCAGGTGAGAGCATTCAGGTAGC
>BLSH010411801.1:901942-920430 GCA_018402905.1 Glandirana rugosa
ATAAAAAAAAAAAAAAAAAAAACAAAAGTTTTTTCGAAATAATTCTTAATGTAAGTTATGTCATTTACATCTGTATACGTATCTTCTTTGTAACGGTACAATCCAACTCATATTTTGCCTAATTTCCATAATTTGTCCATTTAAGTGACCACATATGGATTCTTATATGAGAACGAGAGGATGTCCCTCCTGGATCTCGGGATGGTAGACCTATATGATACAAATCACATCCAGGCTGGGAGTAGGTTTGTTAATTAATCATTAGGCTCCCTGATCTCCTTCCTTCTGGACCCGATGGGGATTTACCTAGGACGACATCTGGGTCACTAAAAACTACTTCCAAAAATATTCAGCTTTGATATTAATGAGTTTTTGGAATCATTGAGAACATGGTTGTTGTTCAATAATAAAATTATTCCTCAAAAATACAACTTGCGGGAGGGACTTGGGGCGGGGACTGGGTCTACAGCAGGATCCATTTAGGGGTAGCCCAGGTCTTCCTTCCTCTAGTCCCTCGGATTACTAATTAATTGTTTGGATGAGGGTCGGACCTACACTAAACATAGTATATCCAGATGGTAGGGCTCTAGGTCCTCCCTGTAGGAGAGCAAGAGTATATTCTTAGGTATACACCAGTGAATTTACCTGTTTAATACCTTTAATCCGTTTTATACTCAACCTAACATGGCAATGTTTCTTCTATGCATATGTCTACATTTACTGTATTGAATGTAATTCTTAATAAAGCTTTTTTGAAAACAAAAAAAAAAAAAAAAAAAATACAACTTGCCTAATAATTCTGCACTCCCTGTACAGCCCACTTCGTGTTTCTTGTCTGGAAAATTTGCATGACGTTTGACATCATGCACAGCTCTCTCTCTCACTCTCTTGAGAGTTTGCCAAGAAGGCAGGGGAGATGAGTCATAAGAGGGCCAATGAGAGCTGCAGAGCTGGAGGTGTGTGCCTGTGTGAATCCAGGAAGTGAACAGGCAGCAGCTTCAGCTGCCCACAGTTAAATGATTGCAGCCAGACTCAGTGGAGGGAGATTTTGTAGCATATTTGGCAAGTTCAGAATCACAGTATATATAAAATAATTATGAAAGTGGTTGAAGGGAAGCTTCAGAATGGCAAAGATGTTTTTATTACAAATTATGTGAGCAAACTGCAGTTCCTGTTTAAAGCCCAACCAAAGTCAGATACGTAGCCAGATAGACATTGTAATAACAATCCCCATATCTTTTGTCCTACCTCTCTTGCAGCAGAGTCTAAATATGATTATGCAGTCTAACAGGGACTAAAGTTAGACCTAGTGTTGTTAGTAATCAGCTCTCAGTAGCAGAACTGGTCAGACCCATCCCTCTTTCCTCTGATATACATAACTGGGAGGACACATGCTGAGGTGTGTGGCTATTGCTCAGCATACAAAGGTAGGAAGAGATATATAGCAATGGTACATTAAAGTAGTTGTATACCCACTTTCGTCATTTTTACCTACAGGTAAGCCTATAATAAGGCTTACCTGTAGGTAAAATAAATACCTCCTAAACCTGTATGGTTTAGAAGATATTCCCTCTGCAAGCAGGCGCTGATGTCACGGCGCATGCGCCGTGATGTCCCAGCGAAGGCCTGGAGGACCTTACTGGAAAGTCTGCCGGAAAAAAAGCTGCTGCATGCATGCGCAGGAGTGACGTCTCGCGTCTCCGGCCACTCACAGCGCCAGAGCTGCAAACCTGGAAGAAAGCTCCAAGGGAAGATGTCAGCTCCCTCTGCGCACTGAGCCACCTGTTCGGATCTTCATTCTGAGGTAAGTATTTCATAATGAGCTAGTAGCTCATTATGCCTTTGCCTTACAGGTTTTTTTTTTTTTCAGTTGGGTATACAACCGCTTTAAGGCTTCCTCCTCCCACCTATTGCTCAGCATAAAGCACTGGAGAAGGAGAGCGGAAAGCAGCAAAAAATGGGCATTTTTAGGAATTTGCAGACAATATTTTGTTATCAAATTTGTGCGCTGCATACTAGCTCATTATGCCTTTGCCTTACAGTTTTTTTTATTTTAGTTGGGTATACAACTGCTTTAATGCTTCCTCCTCCCATCTATTGCTCAGCATAAAGCACTGGAGAAGGAGAGTGGAAAGCAGCAAAAAATTGGCATTTTTAGGCATTTGCAGACAATATTTAGCCACAAGCCATATGATGTATAGCTACAAGACTTTAAAGAGATCAAACTGTGTCTTCAATTGGGCTTTAGAGATAACTGATCATCATATTACATAGCTCAAGGCTAGTCAACACATAATGTGATGTGTTCTCTAATGTGATCTCATTTTGTGCCCCCAGTGGCTGAGAGGAGGGGGGGGGGGCATGTGGCAATAAGGCTGCCTTTCATCCAGAGCACTGACATCAGTGGTAGTGAAGCTGCATGTAGTCAGCCCTCCAGTTCTCCAAACAGCATGAGCCAGATTGTTGCAAATGTTGACCTCATTTTCATGCAATTGGAATTTGCAGTTCCCATAGTAGGGGATGCTATGCTACAGTACATAGTGTGTTAGGCTGGTTCTCTTGCTTTGTATTCATACTAGAATTATTGACAAAGATAGCATGCAAGCCGGATAAACGAAAAGCGCATACTATCTGCATCAGCAGAATTCACTGGAAACGTAAATGATGTCCGCACATTTTGCTAATCAGGGAATGTAATTATATTTTGTATTACATTGCTTCTGGGTGATAAGATGCATGCCTGCTGGAGACAGCTCATTTTACAGTGGCTGATCTTACAGTATTTTGTGACAGACAGAGAACAATGCATTGTGGTTATTATGGTAAACAGTGGAGAAGAATTAAGGCAGTAGTGTGAAATCTGCTTGGAAATGTCATACCCTGGATTGCAGTTTCTGCTGAGGTAGGTCTGTTTCCTATCCTATCAAATACTGAACATGCACAAGTGTTAACATATTGTATAGAATTCTTTAAAGTGTAAATGCAGGGTCCCTACCACACGTACACCAAGAGATAAATCAATAAAATCAATAAGTAATTAATTTCATGTTGTTTGTATAGATTTATTATTGCTTTTGCGCTGTTTTTCCTGGTTGGATTAATAATTAAGTATTATACAGGTTGAAGCAGGACTCATTTGGGCACTATCTGAATCAATAGTAAACATGTCAGTAAATAATATTCAAATAAAAAAATAAAAATAAATCAATAAGGCTACATTCACATGGAACACATCAGATGGTATCACAAATGGTAATGCTGCATCAGTGCAGCCCTTCTCAGATCGGGGAATCTCATGGCTGCTGTTGTTGGTTGGTTTAGCTCTGAGGAAGGCGGTACATCCCCCGAAATGTGTCAGCTACCAACTTAAATTCATTTGGTCAGATGACATCGCCCCATGGCTGGATATGTTATCATACTTGTCCTATCTCATGGTTGTAAGTATGTATTTGGCTTATGGGAGTTTTAATGAGTAGCTTTGGTAATGCACCAGTAGGGATTGGCCGCATACCCCCCCTCCCCCCCCGGTTCGGTTAGCACCAGAGCATGCGAACAGGTAAAAGATTTGTTTGTGCAAACATTCTAACACTGTTAAAGTCTATAGGACCTGAACATGAAAAATCAAAAGTGCTCATTTTGAAGGCTTATATGCAAGTTATTGCCATAAAAAGTGTATGGGGACCCGAGTCCTGCCCTAGGGGACATGTATCAATGCAAAAAAAGTTTTTAAATCAATTGTTTTTTCAGTAGCAGTGATTTTAATAATGCTTACGGTGAAACAATAAAAATATTGCTTTAAATAATGTGCCTGGGGGGTCCCCTTAGTCTGCCTGTAAAAGGGCGCACCTCTGTGATTTTTAGAACATAGCCAGAGCAAAATGACATTTTTAAGGGAAAAATTGTCTTTTAAAACCACTCACGGCTGTAATGTATTGCTGGCTCCCAGCAATACAGAAAAAAAAACAATGAAAACATTTGCGTTAATATGTTAATGTGTTAATATGTTACACATTTAATTTAAAAAGTAATTTTAGTATTTTTAAACCTGCAGCTTTATTAAAATAATATCTGGCGATCCTTCCAGCGTTCTTGTTCAAGCACTTTTTTAATCAAAAAAGGTTTTATTGAGGCACAGAAATATAAGAAAATACAAAGGGCACAGTTGGTAAATAGGCATAAGTGTATCAATTACAGGGAGTACAATAGTTCTTAACCATACAGAGTATAATCATAGCCAACATGGTTTCCTCTTTTAACTATAGTGCCCTCTATGTTTGTTCAAGCACTTTGTTTCAGCACATTTAAAGTGTTACTAAACCCAGGACCATGCATTCGCTACATCTGGTCTCCCAGAGTACACAGAACATGGAAATCCAATTATATTAGTAAATATAAACTAGCAAATACCATTACTCATCAGCAGTATATTGCAGTCTTATGACTTCTATCAGTCAGTTCCTGGTTAAAGCTTTTAGGAAGAGTTTTCATACTGCACTGAGCTGTCCTATCAGGTTCCAGGACCCCTGATCCTCTGTTTGGACATTGCTGATTGGCCTGTGCTGATCACATGCACTCTCCCAAGAAAAAAGAAAAAAATCTCTAGCATAACACACCGAACTGAGCATGTGCAGCCTGACTCCAGTAACTCTGTCTTATCCAGACATGTTCTGGAGTCAGTGGAAGAAGGGGAGGATCTGTCCATACAGGATCAAGCAGCCTTACACAATGCAGAGGATTAACACCTTTGGTTCCACAGTGAGCATAAAAAGCATGCTTTACTGCATATACAGACTGATTTTACTGTTGTGGTTTAGTAACACTTTAATACCTTATGGTGGTGACTCTACACTGATACCAGGGTCATTTTATTAAAAGGCATCAGTGGTGCTGGACCCCCATGGTTACCTGAATGTGGACCACTCAAGATAGCTGCTGTAGTTTACAGCACAATTCAGAATGGTTCAGCAATTCATAGCACAATCCTTCTACTGTGATCTATTGGAAAGAACACATCTGAGTTTTCCTACTGCGTAAAATGCAGAGACTGCCTTCAGATAAGTCGTGACGTTTGACTCCCGGTTTTTAAGTAGCAGTAGGGGTTCGAGGGAATGGTTCCTTTTAAAGAAATTCAACTGGTGAAATAGACTGACAAAATAGATCAAAAGCTTTGTTATTTAATAAAAGCCTCCCAAATGTATTGTTGATTGAAATGTGCTTTGTTATTTCCACCCTGTGCTTTTGAATAGAAATTTTATCTTATAAAATAAAGAAAGTAAATGCAAGCCTACTGGGTGGTTCAATGGAAAGCCAAAAAGTCTACAAGTAAATGTACTGAAAAGCACCAGGCATTAAAACTGCCCATTTTGGCAGTGACCTGCACAGGCAGTAATGGGTTTTTAAACGTTATTTTTTTAAAATATATTTCATAAACTGTTACACATTGTATATTTTTTATAATAGTGTTGATACATTTAGGACTTTGCAGGGAAATAGTTCCTGATATATTTCAATTAAAATTAAAGCAGTAAAGGATAATAGAAAAACTGGTAACAATAGGAAAACAAACACTGTGAGATAACTTGCAAAATACTAAGGCACTAGGCTGCTAGAGGGTTAGGGATATAAGGTCTCCCAGCAGCCAGGCACAGGTGGTGAGAAAAAGGGAAATCCAGTTGGAGGTACAGGTCAGGACAATACGACATTTGGGTTTTCTTAGTGAGAACTTATCACTAACCAGAACTGAGGGAAGGACCACATTACAAATGTGTTATCCGCTGGACTGCCTCTTTTTTCTCTCCCCTTTTTGATGAACCCATGGTCCCCGGGTGAAATCTTCCTGGGTGTTTCTCTTTTAGAGGGTTTTGTTTTTACTTCTGGTTGATTTATACATTTTTCAATATCATCTGCTCCCGATTAAGTGAAATAAAATTCACGAAATGCGTTGAGAGAAATCCTTCCCACCTGGCAGACCTATGTGAATGTAATTCCATTGCCTACTCAGTGGATTTAAAGTCAAATGAATATGTGTAAGGCTCTATATGGATCATGTGCAAATTGATACAAAGCAAATGTATATCAGCTGTTTTGATTGTAGCTATTGTATAAATAAAGCTAAACCATTAATAAATACAAAAAAGCATTTTTGTTCTATTTTCCATAAATATATAGGGATGTTGGTACACCGTATGTACGAGAATGCAAATTAATATTCGTATGTACACTACTGTGCAATAGTTTTAGGCAGGTATGAAAAATTGCTGTAAATTTGGAATTCTTTTAGAAATGTAAGTGTTAATAGTTTATTCTTTATCAATTAACAAAATTACTTAGCCTTCAAAACAGCATCAATTCTTCTAGGTACACACAGTGCTTGTGCACAGTACTGGGACAAGTTCAACCAGCGCCCAGGGCAAAGATGACAAAACTGCACACCCCCTTCCCTTAGGCTTAGGGTTAGTAGTGATGTCACTGTCACTACTCCCATAAGCCTTATAACAGAAGCATCTAGCACAGGGCGCCCCCATCCCTGAAGTAAAGCATTGCGCTCAGGGCAGCCACCCATTCTGCCCACTCTTCGTCCTGGCCCTGCTTGTGCACACAGTTTTTGAAGGAACTTGGCAGGTAGGGGACCGGACTGCGGCTATTGGGAGTAGTAATTATCCTAGCATCAGTGGGTATTTGGGGGAAGAATTGGTGCCCTATTGCTGGGGTAAGTGGGATAAATACCGCCCCATCAATAGTGTCAGTTTTAGGAATAATGCCCCATCATTGGTGTCAGTGGGAGGAAGTGTGCCCCATCATTGGTGTCAGTGGGAGGAATTGTGCCCCATCATTTGTGTCAGTGGGAGGAAGAGTGTCCCATTGTATGTGTCAGTGGAAGGAATAATGCCTCATTGTTGGTGTCATTGAGATAATTAGTGCTCCATTGTTGGCACCAATGGGAGAAATAGTGCCCCATTGTCGATGTAAGTAGCAGCAATTAGTGCCCCATTGTTGGTGCCAATGGAAGAAATAGTGTCTTGTATCAGTGGAAGGAAAAGTGCCCCAAGGGCCGGATACAGGCAAGCAAAGGGCCGGATCCGGCCCAGGGCCGCAGTTTGGAGACTTCTGGTCCAGACAGTGGGTCAGGGGTCCTGCAGCCTCATAGGAAAGTCAGAGGAGAATGAAAACTCCTCCTACAAGCTTTAACCAGACATAGAAGTCACAAGACTGCTATATACTGCTGATGAGAAGAAGTATTTAGCAGTTTATAGTTACTAAGAAAAAAATGTAATTCCAAGTTATGTGTACTGTGGGAGACCAGATACAGTGAATTCAGGGTCCTGGGTTTAGTAAAACTTTAATTACATTGGCATGATGGATAAGTATCTACCTGTATTTCTCAGCATTGAGGACACCATTGATCCTGACCAAATCTCCAACTCTATTTGCAGAAATGCCACCCCAGACTTTCAATGAACTTCCACCGTGCTTCATTGATGCCTGCAGACATTCCTTATTGTACCACTCTCCATACCTCCCAACTGTCCCTAATTTCGAGGGGCTGTCCCTCATTTGGAATAATGTCCCTCTGTCCCTCATTCCCCCTCATTTGTCACTTATTTTGGTCTGATCTATATAATTGTATATAAAATGCACTATTTATCATTCAAAAAGTGTTTCCCAGTGCTAAATCGTCCACTTAATTACTAAATTGCTGCATTTGTAAACTTCAAAAGCTAACATAAAGGAATAGTAGTGGTAAAAATTAAGCACTTATGGGTTTAACTAATAATTTTTGTGTATAATTCTCCTTTAAGAGGGCGTGGCAGGGGGTGTGTCCTACACCTACATACATTTGCTAATAGATGTCCCTCACTCCTATCTCAAAAAAATTGGGAGGTATGGCTCTCCAGCCCTGTGGCAAACAAACTGCCTCCTGCCACAGCAAAATATTTCAAGTTTTGACTCTTCAGTCCAGAGCACCTGCTGCCATTGTTCTGCACCCCTATGATTTCGTGCATAGTTGATTTGCTTAGCCTTGTTTTCACATCTTAAGTATGGCTGTTCACAATTCTTACATGAAGACCATTTCTGGCCAGACTTCTCCGGATAGTAGCTGGGTGTACCTGGGTCACACTGTTTTCCGCTGATGGGACTCCTGGACATCTTCAGAAGTGGTGTAAGCATGGTCTTTCATCTGTTGCATTAAGTTTCCTTGGCTGACCGCTACCTCTACAGTCCTCTTCTTCAAGAGAGCTTGAACAGCATATTTGAAACCCCAGGCTGCTTTGAAATCTTTGCCTGGGAAAGACCTTGCTGATGTGTCTTGTTGCTCTGCTCAGTCTTGCCATGGAGTATGACCTGTGACATAAAACTGTCTTCCACAATCTCACCTTAGTAGCAGAATTTGGCTGTTCCTCACCCAGTTTTAAGCCTCCTATACAACTGTTTTTGTTTCAGTAATGACTATGTCTCAACCTAACTATGAAATGAATGATCCTTAGCATCTGCTTGATATAATTGGTTAATCATAGACCTGACTCTAAAGCCCCATACACACGGGACGACGATCGTACGTACGATCGTCGCAAATCGTATGTTGGTTGTTGTATGTAGCATACTGACTGCACTACAGGATCGTACGTCCGCAGAAGAACGTTCAGGTGCATGTAATTAGCATCCAGCCATTCCTGACTTCGGAGCATGCGTGTTTTGCACAATACTACTTTTTTGTACCAACTGCTCTGTACACACGATACAATGGTCGTATGAGAGCTTGTTGGTACGACCAAGTTTTCTAGTCTGCTCATACAACTCCCTTGTACGACCGTCGTATGTTCAGCTGTTCAAATCACGCATATGAACGATCGATTTGGCAGACAACGGTCGTGAGTACGACCTGTTGTATACAACCTTCGAACCGTGTGTACGGGGCTTTATCCTACAAAATTCCTGACTGTGTGCAAGTGTACAAAGTGTGCAAGTGTCAGAATTGATGCTGCTTTGAAGCCAAACGGTAGTCACATCAAATATTGATTTGATTCGATTTTCTTCTGTTCACTCACTTTCCACGTTGTAAATAGATAAAAATAAACAATTAAAATATATATTTTTGAAAGCATATCTACTTTGGGGCATTTATTCATACCTCTATATATCCAGTTGGATGTAGACACTGGTGGCTGCTGGGACCACATACTGTAGACTGGATGTATGTGCTTTCCTAACAGTATGTACAGTATAGGTAGCACATAATGCATTATACCATTTCAAATAACATATAGCATGCACCTTCATCACATTTCCTAGGTGACATATCTAGTGACCTGTAACAGAAACCCTGCCACACTCTCATTGTCAGACATCGCCAGATAAGCTTGACATGCCCTCACAATTCTATGGGGGCAAGCAACCTGCTGTCTTTACAACTACTGACACTCAGGGGATCCAAATGTATTTTTCTCTCTCAAATGAGCAGAGAAATTGCACTACTGTGAAATAAGCAGGGGTCGTTTCTGACTGTATGATCAGAGCCACAGAAAACACAGCAGGGATTGCTATAGACTTTCATAGCTTTCCTAGTCATAGGATATACACCATTTACCCTTTGCTTACCACCAGCTACTAAGAGCTTTGCAAGAGATGTATACCATACAGACTGATATATATATACAGTATATACAAACATATGTATATACAGTTGTGCTCATAAGTTTACATACCCTGGCAGAATTTATGATTTCTTGGCCATTTTTCATAGAATATGAATAATAACACAAAAACATTTCTTTCACTCATGGTTAGTGTTTGCCTGAAGCCATTATTATTAATCAACGGTGTTTACTCTTTTTAAATCATAATGACAACAGAAACTACCCAAATTACCCTGATCAAAAGTTTACATACCCTGGTGATTTTGGCCTGATACCATGCACACAAGTTGACACAAAGGTGTTTGAATGGCTATTTAAATGTAACCATCCTCATCTGTAATCTGTTTGCTTATAATATAGCGTGTGTGTATAAAAGGTCAATGAGTTTCTGGACTCCTGACAGACCCTTGCATCTTTCATCCAGTGCTCTACTGACGTATGGCTACGTATGCCATTCTAATCCAGCTCAGTGGCAGCGATTACATAGACTACAGTAATAATTCCATACATGACACTGATTATGTCTGAGTCTTATAAAAAAAAAATAGTTTATGTTTATTAACCACTTTATGCCCCTAGGATGTACCCATACATTCTCAGGTTGAACCGGTTATACTGGGATCCCAGTATCAAAATTTGCAGCCAGTTATGGAGTTTTCTTTGCAGCCCCCTGCACTTCTACAGGGTGCAGAAGGGGGCCTCCCCCTCCGCTGCCATTCCTGGGCTCTCCGGTGCAATCAGGGAGCCCGGGACTGCTGCAACCTGTCTGGCCAGCTGAATACAGAGGAAGGACAGGTAAATCTGTTCCCCAGGGCTGGCCCAAGACATTGTGCTGCCTGGGTCCAAGAATGAAATGCTATATAGGGGCAGGCAGAGCGGCCCGGGGGGCAGTAGTCATCATGACACCCAAAACTTCTGGAAAAAAATCATGGTTGTCAATTTGCTGGGTAAATACAAGAGAAGAAGAGATGGCCGTGGGTCAATTTGCCGCCCCTCTCAAAGTGCTACCTGGGCCAATGGACCCATAGGGACCCATTGTAAGGCCGGCCCTACTGTTCCCACCCCTCATCTGTGACAAAGGAAACCAGTTGAGATAAGGATTTCGTCACTTCTGGTTTGTTGTTTACAAGCCGTTACTGACTTGTAAAGTGTCTGATCGAACCCCAGACCTCTCAGTAAAGAGTACTTGTCACTGCCCATGTTATCGCAATAAATGTTGCTTATCCATTGTTGTTTTATATTTATGTTTTATTTTTTTACCAAAAAAGTTTGTTATTATATAGTGTTTGTGTGCATTAAAATTCAAAGCGTAAACCCATAAAAGTATGAGCCATTTCTGACAAGTTTTCATGACACCAAGAGGAAAAAGGGTGACAGGGGAGAGACCTCCAGGTGATTGACAGCCTCAGCTCTGTTCCTGTGTGAAGGGGGTGAGTCCCTTCCATCCAATCAGCTCTCAGAGCTCCCCTCACTGAGATTTGCAGAATGTCAGCTCTCCACCCCCTTTTTTCTGAACTCTCAGACAAACTTTAGAAATTCTAGACTTTGAATGGCTGTAGAGAAGAGAACACTGCAGATAAACAGGTGCAACTTATGTAGGAGGATTTGTTTCACTTCTGTGTTGCCCCTGAGTCAGTTACTTCACTGGGAATATGTGAGGGTATACAACCACTTTAAATTAGTCTTTCTTAACCTTTTTACCCCAGTGGAACTCTTGAAATAATTTCCAAATATGAAGGAACTGCTGCTAAAACCAACATAGTGGTAAAAAATGCCACTCTTACAGACAGCTAAAAGATTTCTGGTGTCACTCTGCCAAGTGGCTTTGCCTCTGGAACTATGAAGAAACCAATAAATGGGAGATCAACCAATGACATCTCCCTATAAACCTCTGGAGGAACCCTGGGGTTTTATGGAAGCCTCGTTGAGAATGGCTGCCTTAAATCACAACTTCATTAATTCTGCTCAGTCTGTCTTTTGATCAATACATAGCCAGGTAATTGAGATACCCCAGCTTGTGATTGGACAATGAAGATGAAGCAGAACACTAATGAGATCTTCACTCTTTTCCCTTCTGTAAAAAGTTTTTCAGTGTTACTGTATAATTCAGTATAGCCTGATCGGCTTATATTATTGTGTCTCCCTCTCTTAGTCGAAATGCAAGAGGCTCATAGCAAGAGAGATAGAAGTATACCACCTGATCTAGGTAACTGTATATTCATTGATTTATTTAATGAATCCATAATTGGATCACATTGTGTTTTTGGATCTGCGTAAAGCTCAGCTTTATGTGAAAAAGCCATATCTGCACACAAAGAATCCACTACAAAACACTAGGCACAATAGCAGGATCACATGTCCTCTAGTGGACTTTGCAAGAAAGTTCACTTAAAGCGGAGGTCCGGGCTAAAAAAAAAAATTAAAAGTCAGCAGCTACACATACAGTAGCTGCTGACTTTTAATATTAGGACACTTACCTGTCCTGGACTCCAGCGATGTCGGCACCCGCCGCCGATCTTCGGATCGGGGGACGGGTGCAGCCGCTTCCATCGCGGGTAAGGGAACCCGGACGTGTAAGCAGTACAGCTTCACGCCGGGCACCTTACCGCGCATGCGCGAGCTCTGCCACGCTCTGCTACTGGCCAGGCGGCCAGTAGCAGAGCGAGCAGGGAGGAGGGAGCCGGCTTCTGACGTCAGCGGCCGCGTCCGCCGGCCAGAACTCCCGGAAGTGTGGAAAAGGACACCTGTCTAAAGACAGGTGTCCTCTTCCCCCTCCCCCCCGAAAGGTGCCAAATGTGACACCTGAGGGGGGGAGGAATCCAACCAGCGGAAGTTCCACTTTAGGGTGGAACTCCGCTTTAAGCTATTCTGGTACAATATTTTTATTGGAAAATATAAAGATACAAAAGTAACATTCCCATGCAGGAGATACCAAAAGTAGGCTTGGTGAAGCAGCATGAACAAAAATATATATGCAATACATATTAGAAAAGTACTGTCGATCAATCGGGGCCCTCTGACCGAGGCCGGGGGTCCACATATGGTGCCTGGGCTAAAAGACAGGTGGCAAGAGGTGTGGAATTAACCAAAAAGAGTTGATGGAAGTGAGTCTTAGGCTGGGTATTTTAAAAAACAGTTAAGGGGAAAGAAAAAAAAAAGTGCAAAAAAGATGCGCTTCTTCGGAGGGGAGTCCAAATGGCAGGGGAAAAAGAGAGAGATAAGAAGGAAGACAGTGGGAGAGGAAAAGAAAGGGAGTTAAAGGGCAAAGGTCCCCCAGGCTGGGAAAAGAGCGGAATCAATTAGGCAGGCCTAGGCTAGTCGGATGCAGTGGAGAGAGAGCGTAAGACCACCACGGGGCCCACACCTTGAGAAATTTAGTGTGAGAGTCGTGGAGGACGCTGTTCATTTTATCATTGATCATGAGGGTCGTCAGGATGCTCCTCACCTCCGCAAATGAAACAGCCTTTTTTTTTTCAGGCCCTGGCCATTGCGCGTTTAGCAGCTATAGATAGGTGGCCAGCTTCTGTTGGTGTGAGAAGAGACCCAGGATCGGGCATTGGAGCTGTTAGGAAAACGGCTGTTTCCTGGTGTCTGTGTGCATTGCGCGCGCCTGTGTGCGTTCGCGCGAGCCCGTGCGCGCGCCTGTGCACGCCAATGGCGCCAAAACTGCCTATTTAAACATGCAACACCCTGCAGCAGACGCTGTGCATTCTACAGCATTCCTGTGACCCCTGTGATTACTTTATGAGACTTTCCTGCACCTGTGACCCCGGCTTTACTTGGACTTGTTGCTTTCTGCCTGCCCTGACCCCCAGCCTGTTTATGACTACTCTCCTGCCCGATCCCTCTGTACCTCTGCTGCCCGCACTCTGCTTGTACCTGACCACCCGCCTGCCTGCTCCATCTGTACCGCTTTGCCAGCCTGTTGCCGACCCGGACTGTACGACCATTCTTCTGCTTGCACGAGCTCCAGTGGACTCTTGCATACCACCAAGTGGCCCAGTCCAACCCTCGTGCCCCCTTGTGCTCTTGCGCTCCCTGTCTGCACTACCAGGGGCTCTTGAACCAAGGCCACAAGAGAGGTGATCCCCTGCATAAGTTAGACTCATCCGCCAGGTAGGTACGTGACAGCAACGGACAGCCATGACTGAGTCTGCGCAGGGGACCTCTCCTATGGACGAACTGTGTGCACACCTTGCGGGACTCACCCAAGCTGTAAAGAACCTGCAGGAGGGCTACAACCATTTGGAAGGAAGAGTGCAGGAACTTTCCATGCCAGCACCAGCCAGTCCTGGCCAACAAGCTTCACGCACCGTTGTGGTGTTACCAAGTGAGCCCAGGGTGCCCATGCCTGAGCGGTTCACAGGAGACCGCAGAAAGTTCCGGGCTTTCCGTAACTCCTGTGAACTGTTTTTCGACCCCCAGCCTGGACTTTCTCGCTGGAGACCACGAAAGTGAGGTTTGTGATCTCTCTTCTTCTAGAGGAAGTCCAAGCCTGGGCACACCGTCTTCTGGAGCAGAAAGCCCCAGAGACCACTAATCTGGATCGGTTCTTCCAGGCAATGGCCCAACTATATGAAGACCCCCACCAGTCAGCCACAGCGGAGGCAGCCCTCCACGCTCTACAGCAAGGCCGCCGCCCAGTGGAGGAGTATGTGTCTGAATTCTGGCGATGGAGTGCAGATACTGCCTGGAATGATGCCGCTCTCAGCTGTCAATTCCAGCTGGGTCTCTCGGAGCCGCTCAAAGACGAGCTGCTCCCACATACCCTAGACGCCCTGATCAATCTGGCCATCCAGATTGATCACCGTCTGCGGGAACGTAGGGCCGAGAGATCCGCTGGGCCTGCACGTCTGACATGGATGATGCCTCGGGTCCCTACTTATCCAGCCTCCGGTCCAGCTGCCTCCTCCTCCACTCCACCAGACCCCCAAGAACCCATGCAAATCGGGCTCCTCCGTCTGTCTTTGACCCCTGAAGAACGCCAGAGATGCATGTCTCAGAATCTGTGCCTGTATTGTGGAGGTCCCGGGCACCCGGCCAAAGCCGGTAAGTGCACCACCAGTAGCCCTGACGGACTGATGTATTTACCTAGTGATAAAGCTCACCTTGTGCTCTCTGTCTTTCTGCAGCTTCCCGGCGGGACTATCCCAGTGCAGGCTATCCTTGGTTCTGGTGCATGCAGCTGCTTTGTGGACATCTCTTTTGCAGCGCATCACAAGATACCCCTCCGACCCAAGGAACATCCTATGGTCGTCCAGCTGGCCAACGGGTCAACTATTAAATCAGGCACGTTTACCCAGGACACCATCCCAGTGCTCACCAAGACCAAGGTAGGTCATGCCGAATTCCTGTTACTGAACGCCATCGCATCCCCACTGTTCCGGATCATTCTAGGCCTCCCATGACTCATAATCCTCAGATTAATTGGGCAACGGGTGAAGTAAACTTCTCTTCCTCCTACTGCCTCCACTACTGTCTGTCTCAGCCTCTGGAAAAGCCCTCAGTTGTGCTCAGCCTGGACACAGACATTGACCAGGAATGCCGCCTGGCTGTCCCTGCACCCTATCACGAATTCTTAGACATCTTCAGTAAGAAGGGAGCTGACGTCCTCCCCCCACACCGGTCCTACAACTGTCCGATTGACCTCCTACCAGGGGCCGAAGTCCCGTTCATTCAGATTTTTCCCCTATCCGAGGTAGAGTTGGTCGCCCTCAAGGCATACTTGGATGAAAATCTGGAGAAAGGTTTTATTAGACCATCCCCCTCACCAGCAGGAGAAGAAGGACCATTCACTCTGGCCCTGCATTGATTATTGAACCGATACCCATTACCTTTGGTTCCGGAACTCTTCCAGAGATTAGGAACCGCAACCATTTTCACTAAACTGGACCTATGCGGGGCATACAATCTTATCCGAATTTGTGAAGGGGATGAATGGAAGACTGACTTCCGAACACGGTTTGGGCACTATGAATACCTTGTGATGCCCTTCAGATTATGTTACACCCCTGTGACTTTTCAGCACTTAGTAAACAACATTTTCCAGGACTTCTTAGATCAGTTCGTAGTCGTTTACTTAGATTACATACTGATTGTCTCCCCCTCTCTGGAAGAGCATCGTAGGCAAGTGAAGAGCGTGCTCACCTGCCTCAGATTACATGGCCTCTATGCCAAGGTGGAGAAATGCGCCTTTGAGTGCGCCGACATTTCATTTTTGGGATTCAACATCTCCACTGCTGGAATCACCATCTATCCACAGAAAGTCTCGGCCATCCTGAGCTGGCCCGCTCCAGTTGACAAGAAGGGTGTCCAGCGATTCATTGGGTTTGCAAACTTCTACCGGAAGTTCATCAAGGGGTTTTCGGCAGTCATCACCAATAACCCAACTCACCAAGCAGGACTCACGTTTCTGCTGGACTCCCGAGGCCCAAGAGGCCTTCACTCAACTCAAGAAATTGTTCACATCTGCCCCCGTTCTCAAACATCCGGATCCTGCATTACCGTACACTTTAGAAGTGGACGCCTCTGAGACAGCAGTGGGAGCAGTCCTCTCGCAGAGATGAGGCCCAAAGGCTTTGCTTCATCCTATAGCCTTTTTCTCCAGAAAACTAACACCTCTGGAGAGGAATTACGACGTAGGTGACAGGGAACTGCTTTTGATCAAGTCGGCCCTGGCAGAGTGGCGGTACCTCCTGGAAGGTGCTTCACATGCTGTTCTGGTTTTTACAGACCACAAGAACCTAGAGTACCTGTGGACCGCCAAGAGACTGAAACCCCAGCAGGCAAGGTGGACACTGTTTTTCTCTAGCACATCACTTACAGGCCTGGGGATAAAAATGTAAAGCTGGATGCGCTGTCAAGGATGTTCCATGTCCCGAGGACACATCTCCACCAGATACTATCCTCCCGGCCCATAGTTTCCTGCTCACCCAGGAAGATCTCCTGTCTCAGATCCGAAAATCCTGCACCGGCCTCACCAAACCTCCGGATCCCCAACTCATGCTGAAAAATGGGTTGTGGTGGTTCGGAAATAGACTATATATCCCACAGCAACTCCGCACGGTAATCCTCGCACTCTGTCATGATACCAAAATGGCTGGGCACTTTGGCGTTCATAAAACAACAGAATTACTTGCTCGCTCATTTTGTGGCCTCAGCTGAAGGAAGATTGCCAGAGCTATGTAGCCACTTGTCCTGTCTGTGCCAGAAGTAAGACAGAGAAATCCAAGGCCTGGGGACTACTCAACCCATTGCCCATCCCGGAACGATCATGGTCCCAAATCGCAATGGATTTCATAGTCGAACTACCACCATCCACAGGATTCAATGCAATCCTGGTGGTTGTGGACCGTCTTACAAAGATGGCACATTTCATACCAATGAAAGGTACTCCTTCAGCGGCTGAAACCGCGGAAATCTTTATAAGAGAGGTGGTCTGCTTACATGGGATTCCTACCAATATCTTGTCGGACCGGGGAGTACAGTTCAGGTCCCACTTCTGGAAGTCCCTGTGTGCCACTTTGGGAATCGAGTTGCCTTCTACTCGGCCTACCATCCACAGTCCAATGGTCAAACAGAGAGAACCAAACAAACCCTTGAGCAATACTTGCGGTGCTATTCCTCCTACTCCCAGGATGACTAGGTCTTGCTCCTACCGGTAGCCGAGTTTGCATATAACAACTCCGTCCACTCTACCACCAAGCAGTCCCCTTTCTGGGCAAACCTCGGTTACCACCCTTCTTTCCTAACCGATCTGGCTATGGAAAGCACCGTACCTGCTGTCCAGGAGGAAACTTAGTTCCTTGAGAAAAACAACAAGCTCCTCCAGGAAACTCTCTCCCAAGCCCAGGCTACCAGCAAGAAAAATTTTGATAAAGGAAGGCGGGGAGAACTGAATTTACAAGTTGGTCAGCAGGTCTGGTTATCCACAAAGAATCTAAGACTCTCTTGTCCCTCTAAAAAACTGGGACCCAGATACATAGGACCATTCCCTATTAAAAAGAAGATTAACATGAGTTAAACCTGACATCATCTCTGCACATCCATCCGGTCTTCCACATCAACCTACTCAAGCCAGCAGTTAAGGATGTCTTTCCGGGGCGTAGCACAGCACCTCCAGAACCGGTCTTAGTGGACGGAGAGGAGGAATGTGAGGTGCAGACCATCCTTGATTATAGGAAAAGAGGAGGCAGCACCCAATTCCTGGTCAAATGGAAGAGCTATGGACCTGAAGAAAGTTCTTTGGAGCCAGAGGAGAATCTACATGCAAAGGAATTGATCAGAGCCTTCTGAAGAAGATACCCGACCAAGAGAGCCCGTTTGGGCATCCGGAGGCTGCCCCTGGGGGGGGGGGGCAATATTTCCTGGTGTCCGTGCGCATTGTGCCTGTGCACGCCAATGGTGCCAAAATGGCCTATTTAACCACTTAAGGACCGGAAGGATTTCCAGCTTTAGGACCGGAGCCCTTTTTGCGATTCGGCGCTGCGTTGCTTTAACTGACAATTGCGCGGTCGTGCGGCGTTGTACCCAAACGAAATTGGCGTCCTTTTTTTCCCACAAATAGAGCTTTCTTTTGGTGGTATTTGATCACCTCTGCGTCATTTCTGATCGCCGCTATAAACAAAAGAAGAGCGACAATTTTGCAAAAAAACCCAAATTTCTTACTTTTTGCTAAAATACAAATCCAAAAAAAAAATTATAAAAAAACATTTTTTTTCACCGTTTTTGGCTGATTTATATTCTTCATCATATTTGCGATAAAAAAAATCGCAATCGGCGTTTATTGATTGGTTTGCGCAAAAGTGGTCGCGTTTACGGATGATGAGAATTCATTTTTGGGGTTTTTATTTT
>BLSH010411801.1:994495-1025051 GCA_018402905.1 Glandirana rugosa
GCCCGCGGCTCGGGCGGACCCGATGTCCGCCGGCGAGCCGCGATGAGCGGCAACAAAGAAAGAACGGGGAACCGCCGATGTAAACACGGCGGTTCCCCGCCCTGTCAGTGGTGCATGAGAGATCTACTGATCCCTGTCACTGGGATCAGTTAGATCTCTCATGCCCATGTTAGCCCAACCCCCCCACAGTAAGAACACACCCAGGGAACACTATTAACCCCTAGCTCTCCCCCTGCAGGTTAACCCCTTCACTGCCAATGACATTTATACAGTAATCAGTGGACATTTAAATTTCTGATCGCTGAATAAATGTCAATGGTCCCAAAAAAGTGTCAAAATGGTCCGACATGTCCGCTGAAATATCGCAGTACCGCTAAAAATCGCAGATCGCCGCCATTACTAGTAAAAAAAAATAAAAACCCCAGAAATTAATTCTCACCATCCGTAAAGGCGGCCACTTTTGCGCAAACCAATCAATAAACGCCAATTGCAATTTTTTTCATTGCAAATATGAGGAATTATATAAATCGGCTAAAAACGGTGAAAAAAAATGTTTTTTTATATTTTTTTTTTTGGATTTGAATTTTAGCAAAAAGTAAGAAATTTGGGTTTTTTTGCAAAATGGTCGCTCTTCTTTTGTTTATAGCGGTGATCAGAAATTACGCAGAGGCGATCAAATACCACCAAAAGAAAGCTCTATTTGTGGGAAAAAAAGGACGCAAATTTTGTTTGGGTACAACGTCGCACGACTGCGCAATTGTCAGTTAAAGCGACGCAGCGCCGAATCGCAAAAAGTGCTCTGGTCCTAAAGCTGCAAAACCTTCCGGGGCTGAAGTGGTTAAAAGCCATTCACATTCACATGTTATGTGAATTGGATGCAGTTAAAAATGCATCCAATTCACATATATATGAACCCAGCATTAGTCATGTCAGCTCCCAATAACATTTTAGGCAGTGGATAGGCAATGCAGCAGTCCTTGCCAAATTTCATCCCTTTCCAGGAAATGTGATGTGTATTGTGTGCTGAATACGTCTGATTTGTCACTGCTGGCTCATAGAAACCTTGCATTTTGCCTGTTTTGCATTACCCCTCAGGAAACAGAAGAATTTTTCATAGAGAGTCTCTACAGCTTAGCAAGGGAAATTTACATAATTTTTATATCCTAACCGCTTGCCCACCAGGCCATTTCTGACATTTCTCATGTACAGTACATGTACAAATCTACATTTATGCTAGAAAATTACACATGTAATTTTTTGTAAAATTATACATGTTCTGAAAGCAAAGGCCCTGAAGAATAAAATAGTGGCTGTTACAATTCTTTATGTCACATAATATTTGTGCAGTGGTTTATCAAATGCAAATTTTTCAGGGAAAAAATGCACTTTAACCATTTACCGACCGCCCGCCGTCATTGTAGGTCGGTACTTTAACGTGGAATACCGTTGTTATGGTAGCAGATAGCTACCATAACCCCAGTATTATCTGAAACAGTGGGCAGTCAGCTTTCAGTTAAAAGTGGTCTCTGCGGCGGATTCAGTCTGCTCCCCTCACTGCCTGGATGCCGACTGAGGGTAAGATGGCTCCCACTCGGCTCCATGGCATTGAAGGGCGGAAGTGACATCAAACCTCACTTCCGCCCAATGCTCTTAAAGGAGACAATTTCTTTTTTCAAGTGTCATTTTTTCCTTTCTTTTTTTTTTTTATTGCATTTTAGAGTAAATATGAGATCTGAGGTCTTTTTGACCCCAGATCTTGTATTTAAGAGGTCCTGTCAAGCTTTTTTTCTATTACAAGGAATGTTTACATTCCTTGTAATAGGAATAAAAGTGACCCAATTTTTTTTCCTAAAAGGACAGTGTAAAGATAGAAAATAATAAGTAAAATAAATCAGAAAAAAAAATTTAAAGCGATTTGTCCCGCCAAGCTTGCACGCAGAAGCGAACGCATACATTAGTCTCGCCCGCATATGAAAACGGTGTTAAAACTACACATGTGAGGTATCGCCACGATCGTTAGAGTGAGAGCAATAATTCTAGCAGTAGACCTCCTCTGTTACTCAAAAGTGGTAGAAATTTTTTAACTTCTCCGATGGAGATTTTTAAGTGCCAAAATGTATTGCCTTTCCACGAGCGGGCGCAATTTTAAAGCATGACATATTGGGTATGAATTTATTTGGCATAACATTATCTTTCACAATATAGAAAAAAATTGGGATAACTTTACTGTTGCCTTATTTTTTAATTCAAAAAAGTGAATTTTTCCCCCAAAAATTTCGCTTTTAAGACCACTGCGCAAATACGGTGTGACATAATGTATTGCAACGAAAGACATTTTATTCTCTAGGGTGTTAGAACCCCCAAACATTATATATATTTTTTTTCTAAGTAATTTTCTAGCAAAAAAAAAACTGAGTTTAACTTGTAAACACCAAATCTCAGAAAGAGGCTCTGTCCATAAGTGGTTAATGCATTTTTGCACCAGAGGGGTATATGCAGTATCACCAGAGGAGTATATGCAGTATCACCAGAAGGGTATATGCAGTATCACCAGAAGGGTATATGCAGTATCACCAGAGGGGTATCACCAGAGGGGTATCACCAGAGGAGTATCACCAGAGGGGTATATGCAGTATCACCAGAAGTAATAGCACATTGTAATCTACCTTTAGGTGTGATTGCACATTTTACCTGAGCAGTCCTGGTGCATTCTACTCTTAGGGTACTATTTAGAAATACACAGACCATTCCAATACTACATACTTACTACTTAGTGAGGTGTAGCATATGGTCTAACTGGCTCAAGCTGTGGTGTGGCTACTAGGTTCTGGCTTGGCTGCTTGGGCAATGGGCACACCGCATGGTAAGTGACAGAGGAAGGTCAGTCGGTCAGTCACAATCACGGACTGGAAACCCGGCAGGTGGCGGGAATCACACAGGCCAGGCATGTTCATCCACTCCTCCCAGTCTCAGCACATCGTCCGCCAGTCCCGCCCACCACACCGTGACCTGACCCATGACCAATCAGTCACTGCTCAAGAGGACAGTTGACAGAGGCAAGAGCCAGTGTGAGTGTGTGCACCTCCCTGGATCACACACTTACACTTTTAGTCTGACCAATGAGCTCCAATAATTGCTGTCAGCAGACAGCAAGGGGCCAAAAAATCCGGGACACACTGTATCTGGCGCCACTTTTAAAATGGTCGGGCCATTTTTAATTTTTTTATAATTCCCGTGGGGGGGGGGGGCGGCTCCCATGGCGCCCCCTATGGACGAGCCGCCACTGGCAAAGACATTGAATGGCGACAAACAATAGTATAATAAATTATACATCGGCAAAGCTTTAAAAGCCTTTACAGGTTACCAGTTTACAATTAAACAGGAAATTAGGCACTAGAATTATTAATCACAATCTGACATTTGTGGAGATACCTCACCTGTGTGCTGCAATCACAGACAGTGTGCGTTTAGCGCCACTCACTTGCACCTGCACACCTGTCAAAGTAGGACCTGTGACTGTGTTCATACACCAGCAGTGTCCCCATAGAGTAAGAAGTTGCTCCAACTGTACAGACAAGCCACTCATTCTCACATGCATGAACAAACCTTTACATTTTATTTTATTTTTCTACAAATGTTTTACAATTTTTTTTACAAAGGATCTAAACAGACGTTTCACCTTACATACTCCTCAATCTCTATTTTGCAGCCTCAACTGCAACTCCCTTGCCTGTCCATGATCCCCGTCTCCATGCTTGTCAGGTGCCCAGGCCCCCCCCCCCTGTTGAACTGATGGGCCCAGGCCCTGTAAATAAAAGTGTATTTATTTATTTTATTTAAATGCATTCTATCCAATTTCTTTATTTTTTTTTCTTGGATGAACTTCCCTTGTGATAGCATGGGTAGTGACAGGTACCCTTTATGGAGAGATCTGGGGTCTATTAGGCCTCAGATATTTCTCCTGACCTCCAAAGCAGCCAATCAAACCAAGATCCGTTTAAACAGCTGTTTTACTAGCTGGTAACATCTAGTAAAAAAACAATTTGAAACAGGAATTGATAAATTCCTCATTGCTTCTGGTTTCTAAGATCACAGAAGAGATCTGAGTTTCTCCCTCTCTTCAAAGTGCTTCCAATGCAACAGGTCACATCGGTCCCAGGCTCCCCAGTGGTATGGGAGAACCCAGGAAAGGTGGTGGATGGTGGCGGAATGGCCCCCTTAAGCCACTTGTAAAAGTGACTGGGCAGCTGTAGAGCCACTCGACTACATTAACAAAAAGAGAATTGCTGTCTGATTATGTTGATACCAGGATCATGGCTGCAACTTCCTGATGAGGACATGTATTAATGTACCGGGAAGCATTTAACATGTTCTGAAAAAAATACAGAATTGCTCATAGCTGATATCACCTGCAGAAAAGTTTCCTGTGTTATGTCTGTGTTGTAGGCCCTTTAATGTAAGGTGCAGCTCTATTTGGATCTGATATTCAGTTGGAAATTCGAACTGCAACCAACAGCACAATGGCATATTGGTAAGAACATTTACCTTGCAGCACTAGAGTCATCACTTTGAGTCTTTGCACTTTGCATGTTCTCCATGTGCTTGTGTGGTTTTCCTCCCGCACTCCATACATATGCTGGTAGGGTTAGTGGCTTCCATCTAAAATGGCACTAGTATGTATCGATGTGAGGTAGGTATCTTAGGGAGTAAGTTCCTTGGGGGCAGGGCCTGACGTATACGTATATCATATAAAAAGTGCTGCATAAATTGTCAGCACTATATAAATACCTGTAATAAGAGACTGAGTATCTGATCTGAATTTTTTTTCCATGTAGAAAGCCATGCAGTGTGATTTACTGAACTGTATGGAGGCTTAGTTACTCAACAGAAGTTGGAAGGCTTGAGGCAACTCTATGCTCAGACTACATGTGCCATAAAGGTTTTACATTCTTGGTGGAACAGATGACATGTGATATCACAGAATATATCAGAACTGAATAATGCTTGAGGGGAAGAAGATGTCAGAAGTGTAATAGGTTTATATAAATGACAGCAGAAGCACTCACACTTAATGAACAGAATTTACTAAGATGACTGGTTGGTTTCCTAGATAGACGTAACTGGAGGGTATAGACAATTCTACAAATGAGAATGGAATTCGTTAGAATTTACACAGATGGTGAGGACAGAATGCATATTATCCTACAAACCAGGCTTGTCACAACACTGTTCTGATGGAATGTGTTGTTGTTACCTTTAACAACCAAAAAAAGGGGTTTTATGGCTGTTTTAGGAGATATCAGACCCCTTGTAATTTGGGCGTATGTGAAGCGGACTGTGATTAAAATGTTAAAAATGCAATATTATACTATGTACATATTACAGATTGTTTACTGTGTCTTTTTCTTGGCCAGGTCTTTTAATTGTTACCTTTGCAGTCAACATGACAATGTCCTGATGAAGCTATGGGTGAAATATGTCGACCTCTTATATCACGCCTGCAAAGTATACTGATGGTGTTTCACCATTGCGCTTTTTTGGCTGGCATAGCTATATGGCCAAAGGCACAGGATACTGTAAACTCTGTTTTTACGTGTTTGTAATAAAATATAACTTTTCATACATATACATTGTTTTAATTGTTCCTTTCTGGTACCAATATGGTTAGTCCCATCTGGTTAGGTTTTTCCTTTTTGCACCTTTAACAACCAATCAACCATTTACCTGTAAAAACCTACCTCATCCAAAAGGCCTGAGAATGCTGCTGGACACCACCATCTTGGCTGTGATGTTAGCAGTTCAAGAATAATCAAGTGACAGTTTTTACAAATAAAATGTCATGTAGTGCGGCTTAAGGAGGATATGGGGGGGGGGCTGCTGAGTCAGCACAGACAGTAATTAGATGTATCGCCCCTCAGCAGGCTACCTGTGTTAAGTAAATTTAGTTTTTGGCCTCCCTATAAGCAGGGAGAGCAGTTAGTGTTTGTTAGTGTCTGTTCTGGGTTCAGCTGGTGCAGGCTCGGCTACTTTTCCCTGCATCCCATTGAACTCTGGGATATAGTGGGCATAACAGCTCTGACCCTGGCTTGCATATTCATGCTTCTTCAGCCAATCCCTGGTCATGAGAGTGAGTGACCAGCAGGGGGCTGAGGGGTATAAATAGACTGGGGCCTTTAACAGCTGCCTCTTGTTCCTGGGGGAGTAAGACCAAGTCTAAGGGCTAAGGCATCCCTGGGACACTACCTGCAGCTTCAAAGAATACTTTTGGGGGGGTCCAAGCTCCTGCTTTATCTGGGGGACATCTGTAGAGTTGAGCGAACCCGAACTGTAAAGTTCGGGTCCGTACCGAACTTTCGGGTGTCCGTGTACCGAACCCGAACGTTTGAGAAAAACGTTCGGGTTCAGGTTCTGGGTTCTGGTATTTTATCACGCATGTTGAATAGCTGCAGGGCAGCCAATCAAGAAGCGTTTCACTGGTTTTCCCTAGAAGCCATCACAGCCATGCCTACTAATGACATGGCTGTGATTGGCTAGTGCATCATGTGACCCAGCCTCTGTATGGGGCTGGAGTCACAGTGCTGCATGTCACATGCTCTCGGGATAGTGTAGGGAGATGATGCTGCCGGCGCTGTGAGGGACAGATTGAAGGGACAGATTGCAGATCTAATAACTAGGTAGAGATTACTACTACTGCTGTGAGGGACAGATTGCAGTGATAATAACTAGGTAGAGATTACTACTACTGCTTTAAGGGACAGATTGTAGATCTATAACATCTCATCCTGCATTACAGAATGATCTGATTACAGAACGATCTCTCATCCTGCATTACAGAACGATCTGATTACAGAACGATCTGATACTGGACTAGGTAGAGATTACTACTTCTTTAAAGGGACAGATTGCAGATCTAATAACATATCCCATTTTCTTCCTTTTGCAGCCCTCTAGCACTTTCCAGTACTTTTTTACAGTAATTTTTGTGCCGAAAAGTTCGGGTCCCCATTGACTTCAATGGGGTTCGGGGTCCGGGGTAAAGTTCGGATAACGTTCGGTACTGAACCCGAACGTTTCCGCAAAGTTCGGCCGAACCCGAACGTCCAGGTGTTCGCTCAACTCTAGACATCTGTGCTAGCCTCCTGAAAGCATGCAGAAAGCTTATCTGAGGATCCAGGACACAGGCAACAGGTACAGAAGCTGACTGATACTGCAGGTGGCACAACAGTATACAGGGCACAGGGTGTACGAGGTGTGTCTATTAAATGACGAGACTGATTAAATGAATCACCTTTATTTATATGTATTACAAATGTAATGCTTGTCCCCTTTAATATATTCCCCATTTGCACTAATACACTGCTGCAGTCTTGTTTTCCGCTGGTCGAAGGCATGGAGAAAATCAATTTCTGTCAGCTGTTTCAACACAACTGCCTTTTCTTTACAGCATCAACTGACTCAAAATGTCTCCCTTTAAGCACTGATTTAACTGGGAAAAGATAAAAGTTGCATGGTTCTAAATCAGGCGAATATGGAGGATGTTTAAGTGTAGTAATGTGCTTGTCGGTCAAAAACTGCTTCACAGAAAGTGCTGTGTGAGCAGTCGCATTGTCCTGGTGAAGAATGAAACAATTTTCCCTGCATTTTTTTGACACACTACAGAAAACACAACCAAACTAAATGGTGATTCACAATCAACTAAACGTCATAGAGTGTTGCTGCTTGTCATGCAGGTTCAAACATGTTCAAGGTCACCACGCATGTAGTTATAACCGATTATGACTACTTTGTTTACTAGGTGGGATCACAGTCTCATTATTTAATAGACATACCTCGTACATGCCATGTGTATTCCAGAGACTTTTCTGTGTACTATCTGGGAGAGCATACAGTAGGATTATAATCCTGTTGAGGAGTTCCTGTTTGGAATCTAGTTACTCTTTCACATTCAAGAAGGTAGTTCTCACCCTGAAGAAGCAGATCAGAGTAAAAGTGGAACTTTACTCTGTCAATCAACATTGACTATGTTGTTTCCTTATGCTGATAGCATTAGTAAATAGATAGGAAAGTATATCATATTTACTTGTTTTAAACATTTTTTTCTACATTTTTAGTTACTTCTTAGTTTGCTTGCCTAGGTAAATTATGTCATACATCCCAGGAATCTTTAGGAGGGGTTTACTTATCTAAGTACTACCCTCCTGCCTGCATGCCTGAGTTGAAGGCAGATGGCTCCCAGGAAGCAATTGCTACATAAATCATCTACCCATACTTAAGATGGCCACAGCCAGAAATGCTAGGGGGTGTTTTTATAAGTGAATTATCAGCAAAATAATGCATAGAGACATGGATGGGTGGGTGAGCTTGCTTTGAATATTAAAAATGAATTAAATTGCGCTTTTTGGTTTGTGGTGCTCAGATGCAGTGTAGTTCCACTTTAAGTCCTCCATTACAGTTTTGTTAGAAGTTGTTTGGAGTATCCCAAGGCTCACACCCTCACCCTAACCTAGTTTTTTTTCAGCAGAATAAACTGCAAAAAGACACGTACAGTCTGTTTTTTGACTCAGGTGACCGTGAACTACCATGTGCCTGGTTTCTGTGTGCCTATCAGGACCAAACAGCCAGACTAGTCCTGGGTCTGTGCTACATAGACATTCCCAGAGCAGGAGAGGGCTATGACATGCAAAGACGGAGGGGTCCTTTGATAGGAAATTTACTCTTCCAAGAGTAGTCAATTTTTCTAGCCAGTAGTCAATTTTTCTAGCCAGCTGAAAGACTTGAAAAAAATATATTTATGGAAAGGAAAATGCTGCAAGTAAGCATTTCAAACTCTGTGCAAAATATTGCATAATAGTGACCAAACTGGATGCTTAAAAGATCACTCTCAAAGCACCCAGATCAAACAATATTATGTGTGAAAAACATATAAAGTGCTAAAACAGTTCACCAGTTGATAATTTCATCACATGAAATAACAAAACAGTGCATCAAAAGTGCAGCAATAAACAGTTCCACAGTCAATGCAGATACATCCAAGAGACAGGATTCCCAAAAAATGTGCAAACAGGATCTTAAAAAGTGCCAGTGTGCTGAGAGATATCCTCCACCAGTCAATATAACTTCTCACCTTATAGATGAGTAAAGAAAGTGTTTATCCCTACCATGGGATTCAGGACAGACAGCTGGTGGTGGTTCCCAATAGTCCTCTCCACAAACGCCTCTGCTGGGACCTTATAGATTAGTAAAGAAAGTGTTTATCCCCACCATAGGATTTAGGACAGAGAGCTGGTGGTGGTTACCAATAGTCCTCTCCACAAACGCCTCTGCTGAGACCTGTTGGTAATCTCCACCGCATGTAAAGACAAAATTGCAAGAATCTAGTGCTCTCTGTCTTAAAGCTTTATTAATCCAACAAACGGTACAAGTGCAGACTTACATTCTGTGGCACAATATTGCTGTGCTAGCTGGAATCAGCATTTGTACAGCCTGTGTACTCAGATGGCCATGGCGTGACGTCAGACACAGGCTCCTTCCCCTAGACGCGTATCGTCAGGGTGTGACTTCCTCAGAAATGCAATATTTTGCACAGAGTTTAAATTTATTAGCACTTGAGTGTGTGAGCACAAACACGCATTTTATTAGCACTGCACCGTTGTTTTTTTATTTTTATCAAGTTGAGTGAAGTGGAATCATTTGTTGGTGGTGGCTGCTAGAGTTGAGCGAACCCGAACTGTAAAGTTCGGGTCCGTACCGAACTTTCGGGTGTCCGTGTCCCGAACCCGAAAGTTTGAGAAAAACGTTCAGGTTCGGGTTCTGGGTTCTGGTATTTTATCACGCATGTTGAATAGCTGCAGGGCAGCCAATCAACAAGCGTTTCACTGGTTTTCCCTAGAAGCCATCACAGCCATGCCTACTAATGGCATGGCTGTGATTGGCCAGTGCATCATGTGACCCAGCCTCTATATGAGGCTGGAATCACAGTGCTGCATGTCACATGCTCTCAGGTTAGTGTAGGGAGAGGATGCTGCCGGCGCTGTGAGGGACAGATAGTGAGGGACAGATTGCAGATCTAATAACTAGGTAGAGATTACTACTACTGCTGTGAGGGACAGATTGCAGTGATAATAACTAAGTAGAGATTACTACTACTGCTTTGAGGGACAGATTGTAGATCTATAACATCTCATCCTGCATTACAGAACGATCTGATTACAGAACGATCTCTCATCCTGCATTATAGAATGATCTGATTACAGAACGATCTGATACTGGACTAGGTAGAGATTACTACTGCTTTGAGGGACAGATTGCAGATCTAATAATATCTCCCATTTTTCTTCCTTTTGCAGCCCTCTAGCACTTGCCAGGACTTTTTACAGTCATTTTTGTGCCGAAAAGTTGGGGTCTCCATTGACTTCAATGGGGTTCGGGGCCGGGGTAAGGTTCGGATAACGTATGGTACCGAATCCGAACGTTTCCGCGAAGTTCGGCCAAACCCGCCGTACCCGAACATCCCGGTGTTCGCTCAACTCTAGTGGCTGCTGATTAGTCAATGATCATTATTACACTAAGCTAATTGCGCTGATTGATTTTTACACAAAAGCATTTCAAACATCTGATTTTCTGTGTCTTTTATCAGCAATTTTCAAAGTTGGTGATGGGGTTTCTAAGACAGAAACTGAATTGGCTACAGTAAACAAAAGCTCCACTTGTGCTCCAATTCTCATAAATGAGGTGCCTTCTAAAATACTAAACAATATAAATAAATAAATAAATAAAACACTGCAAAACATGCTGCTGTATTTCTGAAATCCACCCATTTTTACTTAGGTTAAGAACAGCCAACCCGCTCAGATTAGCAGTCCCAGAAGTGCCTGTGAGCCAGTGCTATCTCTAAGTTCCAGATAGATCATTAACTCTCCTCTTATTGATGAGCTCATGAACTGCCTGAAAAATCTATTGCAGCCTCTCAGCGGTTCCTGCAAAGTTATATTCACCGCCATACCTTGCTTTCCCACAAACTTTATTTAATTTAAAACTCTCAACTCAGATTTACCAGTTTAAAAAAAAAAACAGGAATACAATGATTAATAGCAGCAGAGTAATTGGTGTCCAATGTCTATTTATCACTTACTTTCAATTTCTTTGTAAAAATTCTTGCCTCTATGATAAATATAGGGCTCCCGTGTTTGGGCTGACAGTATGATTAATGATGATCCAGCCCTCAGCCATTCATACAATAAGCGCAGTATAAGTATTGTAAATGTCAGTTGTTCAGCCCAGGCTTCAAGTCGATTTATTTCCGTTCACCATTAATAAAGAAAACACCAGCTGAAAACTGCTTCCCTGACTCGGGTTCCTTTTCTATTGATTTTGTGTTGTTAAATCATTCTAGATTACCTCTCCAGGTAGCGTTTTGCTCTCTGAGCACTGCACTCCTCACGGAAGCTTGCAGAATAAAATCTAATTTAAATAGCATTAATGCGATCTGTAATTACACGGCAAATTACTGTAAAAGTAGCTATCGTCTAAATGAAATTGGCCAAATATGATTAGAGATGAAAGTGTGCTACTCAATTCCATCCTGATTTACCCTGTCCGTATTCTCAGTGGACAGAGGCTCATTTTATGGCACTTAATATGAACTGCAATGTTACCTTTACTGTATTTTTTTCATGACTTCTGTGAATTTTAAACCAAATTTGTCAGAGATTTATAGACAGCAGTAACGTAAGCAGTGGGGTGCACACACTACTTGTTTTTATTTTTTTGGGGGGGTACAAGAACATAAAAGAAAACATTTAGGGGTGCTCATTTGAGCAGTTTGGCCAGAGTGTGGACAAAGCAAATAAAATTTTGGGGTTCATCACTAGAGGGGTGACCATCAGGAGGAATAAGGTTTTGATTCCATTATATAGGAGCTTTAATGATACCCTAGTTAGAATTCTTTGTCCACCAAGGCCAAAATACCTATCAAATTAATTGAATTGCCCTATCTTCTGTGCAATTTCCAAGACCTTATGGGATTGATTTACTAAAAGCAAATAGAATGTGCACTTTGCAAAGGGCAGTTGCACTCTGTAGGAGCAGTTGCTCCAGAGCTTAGTAAATGAGCAGAAGCTCTGTTGACGTCCATCGTCCAATCATGTGCAGACAAAAATGCAGTTTTTTATTTTCCTTGCCTGTGATTGGGTATTATTCGCAAGATGAAGCTTTACCTCATTTGCTAAGCTCTGGAGCGACTACACTCGCAGAGTGCAACTGCCCTTTAAAAAGTGCACAGTCTATTTGCCTTTAGTAAATCAACCCCTTAGTGTTGCTTTTCCTAATCTGGATTAAAAACCCCCTTCCGTAAAATGTAAAACTCATATTGGTGAGGCACAACAACCCTTTGGGTCATTGGAAAGACCACCCAAGACCTTCTACTCCCCTTTAGTATAACCACTCAAAAGAATTTGTTAAGAAGATGGACGATCAAGAAGATCCAATCTGGGATCACCCAAGTAGACTAGTTGGCATAACCTTCCAGTTTATAAACCTTCCAGTTTATTTCTGGCATACTGTACAGAGTGGCAGTGGGCCTCCCAAATAAGAAAGTGGACTCCTCAATCCCTAGATGAGCTTTAATCATGCAGTTTCAAGGCAGCAGTGCTTATGATGAAAGCAGGAAGTCACAAAACTGATGAGGGCAGATCAGATCCCATTTTATAAAAGCTGAACAAAGCACACTGCAGCTCTGCCTAGGACCACCCCACTCTGATGTTTCACCTAAAACAAGCTTGACCACAGATATAGGAGAGTTCTTTTATGCAGTATACAATCAATGCAACTTAAAACTGCTCTACATGTTTTGATCTCCAAACAAACTCTTTGCTGGGCATGCTGTATTAATTGTATGTAGCCCCAGCTATATACCGTATATAGCGAAATAGAGTCGGGCTGAGCACCGCCCAGCTATTCACGAGAAGCTTTATATCCTACAGATAGAAAACGTCTGAATGGCTGAGGTGGAGGCATGGGAAGATAATGTCACAATCTCCACCTCAGCCAATCAGAGGAAGCTTTGTATGCATTCAGAGAAGTGAGAAGAGAAGTCCCTATCTCACTGTCAAGAATACAGCACTGTATACCGTATGGCTTTGATTGAGGAAAATATTCTGTTGAGTGGGGACAGCTACACACTGATTGAAATTTGGCCAGTCCCTGCTGAACCAGTCGAATTTTGATCACTACAGACAGTCCCCAAGTTACTTATAAATGGCTCATACTTAGAAACGTAGGGAGACAACAGGAAGTGCGAGGAAATCTACCAATAGAGAGGGAAATTCACTCTTGTAAGGGCTATCATGGGAAAAAGGTGTCTCCACCGAAGCTTTATCATCAATCTTTGTGTAGCACCCTGGTTCTAAGCAGGGTTGCTATCAAATTTAGTTCTGCTAGGTGGTAATTAGCATGACCAATTGGTAGGGGATCCTTCATGCCAGAAGTCTAACCAAGTTGCAGGAGTTCTGCCGAACATAGTGTTAACAGAGGCAAGTGTTTGGAAGTCTGTAGAAGCACCAGAGCAGCCTTTTCACTAGCCGGGGACGGTGTAGAAGTTGGGAAAGCTTTAGCAGAGTCAAGCCAGGGACCCAGCAGGATAGTGTGGGTGATGCTTGGAAGCCACAGTGGGTTAGTTGTGGATGAGCTCAAGGGATCCAGTGGCGGCTGGGATCTGAAGTGTCTAATGAGAGACTGGGAGCTCTGTGAGAGGATCTACAATGGGATACAGTGAGTTGTAATCTGCATTGAAGTTGAAGTCTCAAGTTCAGTTGCTATAGGAGACAGCAGTCTACGAATACAGTTTGCTGCAATTCAGCTTAAAGGCTCTTGAACTGTATAGCTGTCCTTCTATTCCTATTTTTGTCTCTGGGTCTGCTAAGTTTTGTACCTGCCTAAGGGTGTCCTGGCCCTAACCCTCTCCCCAGTTTGTTAAAAGACAATAAATCTCTTTTTGCATTCTCAAAGTGTCTGGCGCCCAACTTAGTCAATCTGCACTACACCCACTATGCCTAGTAACCCAAACTGTGAAGAGGGATGTCAGCTCTCCCACTGTGAAGAGGTCTGCAGAGGTTGGGGCCAAGGCTACAGTTGTTTCCACGACAACCGAAAATTTTCAAAATCCAATTGTCACAGGGACAGAAAGTGAGTGAAATCTTCTGAACAGGGGCACAGACAGAAAAACAAATATTACAGGGGTGTTAACCCATCCTTATGCTATCCAAAAATATGTAAAAATTATTTTTTGGCTGCGGTTACACTCAAAAAATGTATCTTTTCCAATTTACATACAAATTCAACCTAAGAACAAACCTACAGAACCTTGTTAGTAACCCGGGGACTACCTGTATATGGACAGCTTTAGTCTCAACGGGATTCATAACATTCAATCATCGAACCGTGGAGCATGGTTGGGTTCCCTTTGGTCAGCAGGCAAGGAATGTTCATGCAGACATGAATCAGTGACATCTCTCTAGAATTACTTATGAGGCCCCTGTGAAATCAGCTATATGTGAATTCATACCTTGTAAAACAAAATTATTTTTTATAAGTAGTCACATGGTCACATATTCACTGCTCTCAACTGCATAGGGGGATTAGAGGGGTGGGGTAAAGAAAAAGTGGCACACCGGTCTACTCAGTGAGTGGCTGCACGGGGGGGGGGGATGGGTGACACAAGTCTGATCATTGGAGGACAGGCAGGCTGTTCTCCCAGCAAAGGCAGAAAACTGACCATGTTGAGATGGATGTGTTCTCATGCTTAGCGTGGTCAGTTTTTAATAGGAAAGCAGAGGGACTGACAGGAACACCAGGGAGTTCCCACAGAGGAAGCAATACAAAGAGATCAGAATACTTTTAACACAAGTACATGGTGCAACAGACACATATCAGGAATATGAAATGTTGAGGTAACATTTTCTTTAACCACCTCCTGCTCACCGTATAGACTAATGACGGCAGCCGGATGGGACATGGCGCAACTCTGATCTCGGTAAAGATTCAATGACGAGGCTCTTTACCCATGTGACCAGCTGTGTCCAATCATAGCTAATCACATGTAAACAAGGAAATGCCGGTTATTGGCTCTCCTCGCCTCACACTGGCAGCGTGTGAAGAGAGGAGAGCCGATCAGCAGTATTTCCACACAGGGAAGACCTGTACAGATAATCAGGTGCAGTGCAGCCCCAACAGTGCCCATCAGTAATACCAATCAGTGCCCATCAGTGATGCCAGTCAGTGCTGCCCTTTAATGCCTGCTCATCAGTGCCACCCATCAGTGCTGCCTATTTGTGCCACCTATCATTGCCCATAAGTGCCGTCTATCAGTGCCCATTAGTGCCAACTATCTGTGTCGCCTATCAATGCCCATCAGTGTAGTATATTAGTGCGGTCTCATCAGTGCAGCCTATCAGTGCCCATCTGTGCAGCCTTATCAGCGCATGTCAGTGAAGGAGAATAATTACTTATTTACAAAATTTTCTGACAGAAAGTAAGAAAACTATTTTTATTTTTTCTAAATGTTCTGTCTTTTTTCATTTGTATAGCAAAAAATAAAAAACCACTTCAATACAGGACATTTACACCCCCTTCCTGCCCAGACCAATTTTCAGCTTTCAGCGCTCTCATATTTTGAATGCCAATTAGTCATGCAACACTGTACCCAAACAAAATTTTTATCATTTTTTTCACACAAATAGAGCTTTCTTTTGGTGGTATATAATCACCTCTGTTTTTTAAATTTTTTCGACAAGTGAAAAAACAGCAACATTTTTGAAAAAAAAACACTTATTTTAGTTTCTATGATAAAATTTTGCAAATAAGTAAATTTTGCTCATAAATTTGGGCCAAAACCTATAATGCTACATATCCTTGGTAGAAGTAACCCAAATCAGTGTATATTTTTTGGTCTGTGTGAAAGTTATAGAGTCTACAAGCTATGGTGCCAATCATTGAAAATTGATCACACCTGATGTACTGACGGCCATCTTATTTCTTGAGGCCGTGAAATATCAGGACAGTACAAATACCCCCAAATGACCCCTTTTTGAAAAGTAGACAGTCCAAGTTATTTAGTAAGAGGCATGGCAAGTTTTTTGAAGGTGTAATTTTTTCCCACAATTCTTTAGAAAATTAAGAAATTATGATTTATTTTACACAAAATTGTCATAACAAGTAGTTATTTCTCACACACAGCATATGCATACTTCCAACTACTCCAAAATACATTCTGCTACTCCTCCCGAGTATGGCGATACCACATGTGTGAAACTTTTTCACAGCCTGAAAATGACCCCATTTTGGAAAGCAAACACCCAAACGTATATTCTATGAGGCATTATGAGTCTTTTGAAAGGTTCATTTTTTTCCACAAGTCTTTGAAAAACGTGGAAAGAAAATGAAAACTCTTTTATTGTTACACAAAGTGTTCAATTTATAAGATATTTCTAACACATAGCATGTACATAGCACAAATTACACCGCAAAATACATTCTGCTACTCATCCCGAGTATGGCAATACCACATGTGTGAGACTTTTACACAGCCTGGCCGCATACAGAGGTCCAACATGCAGGGAGCACCATCTGGTGTTCTAGGTGCATAAATTACACATAAAATATCCTAACGACCTATTACATTTTTGAAGGCCCTGTAGCACCAGGACAATGGAATTACCCACAAAATGACCCCATTTTGGAAAGCAAACACCCCAACGTATATTCTATGAGGCATTATGAGTCTTTTGAACGGTTCATTTCTTTCCACAAGTCTTCGGAAAACGTGGAAAGAAAATGAAAACTTATTTTTTTTACACAAAGTTGTCATTTTATATGATATTTCTAACACAGAGCATGTACATAGCAAAAAAATTACACCCCAAAATATATTCTGATACTCCTCCTGAGTATGGCGATACCACATGTGTGAGACTTTTACACAGCCTGGCCACATAGAGAGGTCCAACATTGAAGTAGTACCTTCAGGCATTCTAGGAGCATAAATTACACATCTCATTTCATTCCTACCTATCACACTTTTGAAGGTCCTGGAGCACCAGGACAATAGAGTTACCCACAAAATGACCCCATTTTGGAAAGCAAACACCCCAATGTATATTTTATGAGGCATTGGCTGCAGATAAGTACTCAGGTACTCTTATTGGCTGCAGATAGGTACTTGGGTACTCTGATGGACAGGTAAAAGGTACTCGGGTACTCTGATGGGCTGGTAAAAGGTACTCGGGTACTCTGATGGCCTGGTAAAAGGTACTCGGGTACTCAGATGGTCTGGTGACAGGCACTCGAGTACTCAGATGGGTTGGTGACAGGTACTCGGGTACTAAAATGGGTTAGTGACAGGTACTCAGATGGGTTGGTGACGGGTACTCAGCTACTCTTATGGGTTGGTGACAGGTACTCGGGAACTCTGATGGGTTGGTGACAGCTACTTGGCTACTCAGATGGGTTAGTGACAGGTGCTCGGGTACTCTAATGGGCTGAAGATAGGCACTCAGGTACTCAGATGGGTTGGTGACAGGTACTCGGGTACTCAGATGGGTTGGTGAAAGGTACTCGGGTACTCAAATGGGTTAGTGACAGGTACTCAGATGGGTTGGTGACAGATACTCGGCTAATTTCATTGGCTCTTTACCCTGATCAGGGCTGGGCTTTGTCCGAGGGACAAGCTTCAACCCCGATCGCCACCATGCACTCCCCCAGGGGCGCGCACGAGCAGCGTGAACGCAGATGCACGGCAATATCGGAAGTTACCGGTTGTGATAGGACACAGCCTGTCATGTGGTAAAGAGCCAATTTTATTGCCTCTTTACCCCAATCAGGGATGGATTGAGTCCCGAGGGACACGCCCGAACTCCGATTGCCGTGATGCAGGCCCCCGGGGGCCCTCAGAGCAGCGAAAACGGGAGTACGTCATATAACATCCACCCAGGATGGGGAGTTGCCGGTGTATTATTACAATACGCTGGTAAGGAAGTGGTTAAATACCACCAAAAGAACACTCTATTTGTGTGAACAAAATGATAAAATGTTAATTTGGATACAGCGTTGCATGACCACGCAATTGTCATTCAAAGTGCGACAGCGTTGAAAGCTGAAAATTGGCCTGGGCAGGAAGGGGGTAAAAGTGCCCAGTATTGAAGTTGTTGAAGAAAGGTCACACAGAGGATATGCGCTTTGAGTGTGATTTCCTGTTGGGGGGCTCTGGCACTCTAAATCGCAAACCGGTAAGTGGTCCTTTGGACTACTTTTTACCGGTTCACTATTATGTGAAATAAAAATTCCTCTGGGCAGGGTGATTTAGAAAGGTGTACATTTAATTCTCAGCTCTAAGATGCACACTGCAGAGAAAGAAGAGATTCACGTACAAAAAATATATCACAATTGCTATCTCATCCCTACTAAACTGGCTAAAATATACTCTTCAGCCACAGACGAATGCTGGAGGGACTGCGGACAAAAGGGTACAAGCATGCATATTTGGTGGTCGTGCCCTAAACTGTTCTTATGGCGGGATATCAGCAAACTACTGACAGATTTGACTCACAGGCCAATAACTCTCTCCCCGCAACTGATCCTGTTTGGGTTGGACTTTGATTCTTGGCCTGCATCTTTTCACACTCTGCTGACCCATATACTCATTGCTATTGGACTCTCCATAGAAAGAAAGTGGAAAGCCCAAGCATCTCCATCTATATTCGACGTACTCTCCTCCCTGAATGAACAGGGGCTCATGGAATTCATGTTTGCAAAGGCCCATTTGCAAATCCCCCAGTTTCAAAAGAGGTGGACTCTCTGGTTAGAACACCCCAAGTGCACATTATCAGTTTGAATAGCTATCACCAGGAAGCTACTAGTGCACGCTATCCTCAACTGTTGCTACTTTGCCATTTGTGCTAGGTATTGACTATGTGCCCTAGGCACCTGCTGTCTTGTGGGCTGTGGAAGAGCCATCCCCCCTGGGGGGTGGCACCCCCACGACTCTCACACTTTTCTTCCTTTATACGCTGTGCTGTGTATCTGTACCCCATTGACACATGACCATCAAGGAGTCTGAGTAAAGTTACCCATTTACGGGTTATTGCCAAAAAAAGAAGAGATTCACAGCAGAAGAAAACGGCCAGCAAAGAGCATAATAATGATGGTACCATTAGTAAATAGAATGTAATATAGGTGTCCTCTCATAAAACTGTGATCAGCGGTGATCCCAAGGATCACCGCTGATCACAGTTAATTTTTGGTTTATAAAGCAGAGATAATCGGGAGAGAACACGTTCTCCGCCGATTATCTCTGCACATGGAGAACTGTCATTCACTGACACAGAAACGGCCAGTTTATGAAGCTGCGATCTCTGCACTTCACTGGCGATCTGTGTCGGAATTCACCCTCCCCGATTCACCAGCTCAGAGGTGGAGAATTGGGGGGGGGGGTGAAGAGGGAATCCAGGGGAAGGAGGAAGATTATAGACTTCCTCCTGCCTTGTTCAGACCCCCAACACATTAGCCATGTCCCCCTGCCCTGTATATGTGTATATATGTACATACATGTATATGATGTGTGTGTATATATACGTGTACATATAATGTATGTGTATATATATGTATATATAATGTGTGTGTGTGTTTATGTATACATATATAGTATAGGGGGACTAAAAATTTTATTAACTGTTTGGGCGGGCTCCTCCAAGAATGTCCGTTACTGAGCAGTGATAATTTATAACTGCTTAATAAACGGACATCTCTGAGTTTCTGTGAATTTTGGTGCCGTAATCTCGTTATGTCTCACGAGATTGGGGCGTTCTCCACAGTTTAAAGCATTTGTAGATCACTTCACTTCACAAACTGTGAAGTGATTTACACCGCTTAACCACTTGCCGACTGCCAACCGCAGGTTGATGGCGACAAGGTGGCTCATATAACGGCGGCTGCGAGATTATGCACTGTGTCCGGGGGGGGGCCAGGGAGCAGGTGGGACGGACTCGATCTCCGCCGGCTACCCGCGATGCCCCCCCGCAGTGAAAGAATGGAGGTCCGTGTATGTAAACACGGATCTCTGTTCTGTGAGAGGGGGAAGGGCTGTGATCACAGCCTTCCTCTACATGGAAGCCGTGATCACTCCCCTTCCCCTGCCGGTCAAACACGAATACAGTTAGAACCCGCCCAGGGAACACAGTTAACCCTTAGAGCGCCTCCTGCAGGTTAACGCCTTCACTGCCAATGGCATTTACACAGTAATCAGTGCATTTTTATAGCACTGATCGCTGTATAAATGCCAATGGTCCCAAAAAAGTGTCAAAATGGTCTGACATGTCTGCCGCAATATCGCAGTACCGCTAAAAATCTCAGCTCGTCGCCATTAGTAGTAAAAAAATAAAAAATAAATAGTAACCCCAGAAATGAATTCTCATCATCCGTAAACGCGGCAACTTTTGCGCAAACCAATCAGTAAATGCTGATTGCGATTTTTTTTATCACAAATATGAGGAAGAATATAAATTGGCCACAACTGTTGAAAGAAAATGTTTTTTATAATTTTTTTTTTTGGATTTGTATTTTAGCAAAAAGTAAGAAATTTGTTTTTTTGTGCTTCTTTTGTTTATAGCAGCGATTAGATCAGAAATGACGCAGCGGTTATCAAATACCACCAAAAGAAAGCTCTATTTGTGGGGAAAAAAGGACGCAAATTTAATTTGGGTACAACGTCGCACAGCCGCGCAATTGTCAGTTAAAATGGCGCAGTGCCGAATCGCAAAAAGTGCTCTGGTCCTAACATGGGAAATCCTTCCGGGGCTGAAGTGGTTAATAAACAGGCACACAGGGGAGAACAATCTCCTCTGTGAATGCCGGAGAACTGTGCAGTGGATTTTTTACACTGCTTAATAAACGGACACCATAGTTCATTGCTGTCATTGTTTGAAACCGTAAGTATGTATGAATGTTCAGGATTCCTTGTCACACAGGATCCATTTCTATTTCAGAACTGATGGTATTTTGACCATGAATTTGTCGGAGTTCAGTACCGCTGACTTTTGAACTAAAATAAAGGTTATCTCTAGAAGTACATTTGTCTGGAACAACTTTGAGATGTTTCAGCTTTGCTGCTATGTAATTATTACAGCAATGCCATCTTGCAGAGAGTGTCATCTGGGGTTGCCATAACAACTGATTCCTTTTATACTTTGTGCTGTTTTGTGGAAATATTCAATTGTGTAATCTTATTTTTTCTTATCTATTCTAATTAAAGCTCTATATTCAAGCTTTCAACTAAAGGCAAACAAATTGGTATGGGCAGTGCCAGATCAGAGCTGGACTTAACCCAATCTGGGTGAATTTGTAAAATTCAATCTTTATTATAAACGTCTGCAGCACTCTGGTCTTGAACACAGATGCTGTCAAACTAGTTTACTAGGTGGTAGCTAAACTGGCCAATTGTTAGGGGATTTCCTATTTCTTTTCCTAACTCTGAGTTTGATGCACCTCTCTCCTCTACCACTGGGTGGCATTGGAACGATAAGGTGCATATGAACTTGGAATATGAGTGGATGGGTTGCTCCAGCCAATTGGTAGGGGGTTTCTTGGGCCCCATAGCCTGCTGGGAGAGCCTATTTATTTGGGAGGAGTCAGGTGATCAGTGTTCTGTGCCACCTGGATGGCTGTATCGGTGGACATATGTTGAAAGCTGCTAGGCCAGAAGCCGAGGCCTATCCGGGAATTTCCTGGTTGCTAGGCAGTCTGAGGCCTACCCAGGAGAAGAAGGAGCAGCGTAGGGTTGGGGCTTCATGTCGGAAGCCTAACCAAGTTTCAAGCGTTATGCCGGCCAGAGAACCCCGCTTTGTCGGAGACGAAAGGACAGAGTTGCTAACGGAGGACAACCATTCCTGTCGCCAGAGGCAAAGCTTGAACCAAGGTCAGGGGTAAAGGGGAAACTGTCACCCTCAAGGGACAATGCACCTATTATCAGAGGCCAGAGTTCAGAGTCTGAGAGAGTACCAGAGCAGCCTTTTTCACTAACTGGGGATGGTGAAGAAATTGGGAAAGTCTAAGCGAAAGTCAAGCTAGGGACCCAGCAGGATAGTGGGGGTGGCACCCAGAAGATAGAGCAGTTGGCTGTGTGGAGTTCAAGGGACCCAGTGGCAGTGGGAGAGACTGTGAGCTCAAGTTCATGAAGCTGCAGCGGGAAGCTGTGAGATGGAGGCCAGGTCCTACACAACAAGGATACCAAGTTTGGCATGTGTACAGATCTGTGTTGAAGTCAAAATACAAGTTCAGTTGCTAAAGGAAACAGCTCTTTCAGACACAGCTCAGCTTTAAGGTGTCCAGAGCTATACAACCAAAATACTGTTCTTTCTTTGTGAGTTTCGGAGTCTGCTAAGTGCATTTGCACCTGCTCAAAGGGTGATCTGGCCTTAACCCGCTCTCCCCAGTTTTTTAAGAGAAAATACATCTCTTTTGTTCTGCGTAATCAAAGTGTCTGGCGCCCAACTTAATCTACACTACTTTGCACCCACTATGCCTAGTGGCCCACACTGTGAGAATGGATGTCGGCTCTCCCTGACCCTGAAGTTCACCATCAGCTCTTCAGAGGTCGGGGCCATGGCTACACTTCATTTTTGGGTAAAAGTGTATGTCAAAGCAAAATTCAAAAATACAGCTCTGCAGTACATGCACATTTCCCCATGTTTTATACCTTTAAAAAGTACATAAAAATACTGTAAGTGTTGATCTGTCAGAAATAAAGTGTGCTCTTACCTTCCTCTTTGACATCACATAACAGGATGGATTTATTAAGGGTTACCATATACATTACAATGTGACTATGCAATCTTTATACAATCACATTTGTAGATTTACAAAAAAATAATATGAGGACCCACCTATGTTATCCAATCAATGTGTATCCTATCAGGAAGACCCTTGTACTACATGGGGGTTGTACAATCCCATTTTACAGTGTGTTTTGAGTTTAACTGTTTCCGGACCGCCCACCGCATATAAACTGTATACTGTGGCAGGGCGGCCCAGGTGCACAAAACCACGTACATGTATTGGCTTCTTAGTTTGTTGGAAAAAAAAAGTAAATACATTTTGTTTGGGTACAGTGTCACACGACCGCGCAATTGTCAGTTAAAGTAAAGCAGTGCCGTATCGTAAAAAATGGCCTGGTCATGAAAGGGGGTAAATCCTTCCGGAGGTGAAGTGGTTAAAAAGGAAGAGAGTAAGCTTTGAGTGCTCTATAGTAAAACAGAAGCCTTATGTTAACAACAAAGACATTTGGATGAGATTTAGAGGTGATGGTAATAACACTTGATCTTCTGATACTCTTTGCTCTAATTAAAAAAAAAAAACCTGTCATTGAAATCCTTTCCCAGGGACAACCACTCCTGGACCTGCTGTCACAAGCTCTAAGAGGAATTTATATTTGGTTTTCAACCAACCAGCTACCACAGATATTCTCCTGAAGAAGCGACAATATTTCCACGACACATGTTGAGAAACACTGATATCTGTGGCACTGCACCATAACGTTGCCCTCAATTGGGGGATAGATGTCTATTGGTGACAACGGTTTTTAATGTATTGTCATTGTCTTTTGGCAATTGTCTTGCCTTTTAATATTATGTATCAATAATGTTATTCATTTTTTTATATATATACATTTTTCTGGTGATATCATCTAAATCGGCACCGAAACAGTCCAAATCCCTCCCTTTTTAGGGGTATTGGCTGGGATCCGATTTACCTCTACCCCACTTACTGTTTCAACATGGATGAGGTACCTTGTAACTAATACACTGTCTTACTCATAAACTGAGGCACTACATCATAAAATGTGTGGTCTGTCTAACTTTAGCATAACTGCAGTGTGTTCTGGCTAGTAAAAGTTGACCTTATTTGTCCCTAGGGTTTTAAAAAGTAAAAAGTAAATTTATTATAGAAATGTGCATCTTATGTAATATGTAAATGTCTTCAATTCCCTCCCCTAAGGCCTCATACACACGGATGTTTTTGACACCGGCGTTTTCTGGCGTTTTTTGCAGCTCTCCATGTTAGTCAATGGCCCCATAAAAACTTCGGCGTTTTTGAGCTGTAGGTGGCGTCGGCGTTAGTGAGCAGAAAGTAGAACCCATGGCCATCGCGTTCTGAGGCTGTAACGTTTTGACGTTTTTTGACACCGACGCCACAAAACGCCAACAAACGCCAACAAACGCCACCTAATATTGTACCCGACGTTTTCAGGTTGAAAAATAGCAGAGGGATGATTTTTTTAAAAAAAACGCCTATTGACGCCGACGCTCACTAACGCTGAAAAACGCTGATGCATAACGCCGAAAAACGTCGACTTTTTTTCCTTGACGTCGGACCCGACGTTTTGTTTATTTTTTTAGATACGCCCGTGTGTATGAGGCCTAAAAGATAACTAATATTTAAAATACATATACAATTCATAATTTGACTTTTAGCTCTGAATTATGCAAACCAGCTGAGTTAGGATGACATAACTGGCAGATGTGGGGCCTGCATAAAAATACATGAGGTAAGGGGCACTTTCACCAGGAGATAACTGGCATGTAGTAGTGTCGGAAATGCCAGCTGACAGATGGATTGTTAGATTAATGAAGGGGGTCGGTCTCTAATTAAATAAAGGGTCACTAAGATCTTTCAGCATTTTATTAATTACTAGGTCTCCTTATGGTCACTGATATCTATTTGCATATTTACTGAATATGTTATAATAAATAAACCCAGAACTACTAATTAGTGCCCTAAATGAATCCTTGTCAACCTCAGCACCATACAGAACAAGAGAAGGATCTCATTTATATTCCTGACATATGACTATTTATAGATTTTATTTTCATATCCTCAGTATAGACTTGCACCATAACGGTAGAGTCAGATTGCATGTTGCGCCTGTGATTTCAGTTTGTGGTCCACGCTTGTCAATTAGAGCTAGCGTACTTGACAGAGCCATTGTTCCCCTCCTGCTGCTATCTGAGGAATGAAATTAATTACATTCTTAATTGAGCATATTTACATGTATAATGATGCTCTGTGGTAGACTGTAAAACTTCCAGTAGTGTCAGACATTAAAGTACACACGCTGGGTGTACTTGTCTAATACCAGGGGTGCAAATAACTTCATATGACAGGAAGCAAAAATGGATAAGAAACTCAGTTATGTACAGCATAGCCCAAACAAAGACTTCTTCTTGACATGGCAAGCATTAATGGATATAAAAACTTGGTTACATACAGTATAGCCCAGGGTCTCCAAACTTTATAAACAAAGGGCCAGTTTACGGTCCTTCAAACTTTAGGGGGGAACGGACTGTGGCCAGTGGGAGAAGAAAATGTCCTGGCATCAGTGGGAGTAAACAACACCTCATCATTGATATCAGTGGGAGGAATAATTCCCCATCATTGGTGTCAATGGGAGGAATAGTGCTCTGTCATTGGTGTCAATGGGAGGAATAGTGCCCCGTCATTGGCATCAATGGGAGGAATAGTGCTTCATCGCTGGTGTCAGTGAGAGGAATAGTTCCCCATTCACTGGCGTCCGTATAAGGAATAGTGTCCCATCATTGGTGTCAGTGGGAAGAATAGTGCCCCATAATTGGTGTCAGTGGGAGGAATAGTGCCCCATCATTGGTGTCAGTGGGAGAAATAGTGCCCTACTGTCTGTGTCAGTGGTAGGAACTATGCTCGACTGGTGCTGATAGTGGGGGAAATAATGCCCCAAGGGCCAGATAAAAGCAAGCTTGGAGACCATTGGTATAACTCAAACAAAGACTTCTCCTTCTGGAAGTTGAGCTGACCTACAGCAAACAGAGTGTTGGCCAGACCTGACATTCATTAAATGCCATTGGTGTGCGCGCCTCCCTTTTTGTTTTATTTATCCCAGACCTGACAAATATGGATGGCATGGACAAATGCTGACAAGGCATGGGCATCCCCATCCACACAATTTGGAAATAACAGAATAGCGATCCATGCCTCTTTGATATGTATCACTTTGCTGTTCTGTGCATGGTGTATGGCCTTGGTGGGCTTCCCTATCTTCCTCAGGTTTCCTTTTCAGCCTAAACAGAATTTCTGCTGTCTGCGGTAGCCAGAGGTGGTAAAGTAAATGTCACACCCAATAAAATTTCAGCACGCAAGAGTAGGTTGACATTCAAAGGATGACTTCTATTACATGGGAATATGTGCATTTCAGGCTCACGGTTACAGTGGAAGAAGGTGGCTGCTGTCACAGTGCTCTTTCTATTGTTCTTGGTGTCACCTAAAATCTTCAGCCAAACCTTACTGACATTTTATTTATGTCTGTGGCCTAGTTGGGAAGATATATTCTCAATTAGTGTTCTAAATACAACACTGGCAGAAGGAACCAGAAGTGGGGGGAAATCTCCAACACAGTCACAGACAACAATGAGAAGAAAATTACTTTAAATTACTTTAAATGCAGACAGCTTTTTATTGCTATTTGAAGAATTTTGGATATAGGTTTCCTTACCCATTACACTACAGTTTTATAACTATCTCTGTGACTGTCATCCCCCCCACCCCCACCCCCACCCCCCAGTCTATAGCTCTCTCTCTGTTTCATCTCAGTGACCATGCTGCTAGCTGTAGGGTTTGTGCATGTTTGTTTGATTGTTTGTTTTTCCTTTTTTTTCCTTTCCCTCAAAGATTTTTTTTAACATTCTACTAAAACTTTTGTGAATCAGTACTGTTTTGACCCTGAAGAAGGGGACACCCCCGAAGCCCCGAAAGCTTGTCCTGAAACATTGTATGTTAGTGCAAATAAATAAACCAAAACCATATAATATGAGGTCACACCTAAAACACTTTCAATTGTGTATGCAATCGGGCAGGACCCTGTACTACATAGTTGAAAGTAAATCTAAAGGAAATTGAACAAGAAAATTGTATAATGTATGGTCAGCCTACACCTAACTACTTTGTTGCAAAAAGCATGATTAGTAAGCTGAATATCTGAAGCTCAAATTACATACACAGCTGAATAAGAAAGTGGATGGGTAACTCATATATTTTCTCTAGCCGTTCTGTACAGAGATTTAACCACTTCACCCCCGGAAGGATTTCCCACATTAGGACCAGAGCACTTTTTGCGATTCGGCACTGTGTCGCTTTAACTGACAATTGCGCGGTCGTGCGACGTTGTACCCAAACAAAATTTGCGTCCTTTTTTCCCCACAAATAGAGCTTTCTTTTGGTGGTATTTGATCACCTCTGCGTCATTTCTGATCACCGCTTTAAACAAAAAAATAGCGACAATTTTGCAAAAAAACAATATTTCTTACTTTTTGCTAAAATACGAATCCAAAAAAATATAAAAAAACTAATTTATTCATTGGTTTTGGCCAATTTATATTCTACCACATATTTTTGGTAAAAAAAAATCGCAATCGGTGTTTATTGATTGGTTTGCGCAAAAGTTGCCGCGTTTACAACACCATTTCTGCCGTTTTTACATTTTTATTTTTTTTTAGTGATGGCGGCGATCAGCGATTTTTATCGGGACTGCGATAATGGGGCGGACATGTCAGACATTTTTGACACTTTTTTGGAACCAATGACATTTATACAGCGATATAAATTTAAATGTCCACTGATTACTGTATACATTTCATTGGCAGTGAAGGGGTTAACAGGCAGGGGGAGATCTAGGGGTTAACTGTGTTCCCTAGGCGTGTTCTAACTGTGAGGGGGTTGGGCTGTTATGGGCATAAGAGCTCTAACTGACAGTGACAGGGATCAGTAGATCTCTTATATCCCCACTGACAGAACGGGGAACCGTCGTGTTTACATCAGCGGTTCCCCATTCTTTTGCTCTGGCAGCTCATCGCTCCCCCTAGCTGCCACTCCACAAAACACTAGTTTAAAAACATAAATACATACTGGCCCAAAAATAATTTTGTTTTAATTATTCCTAAAAATGGCCTTCTAATCAAAAATAGTTCTTTAAATGAACTAAAGAACAATGGGGTTGATTTACTAAAGGCAAATAGACTGTGCACTTTGCAAGCACAGTTGCACTCATTTTTCCCAGAGCTTAGTAAATGTGGTCAAACTCTGCTGATTTCCATCATCCAACCATGTGGAAGCAAACTTTTTTTTTTTAATTTTCCTCGAACCTGATTGGGTATTCTTTAAAAAGTGAAGCTTTACCACATTGACATTTACTAAGAAAAAAAGTGTGCAATTTCACTTGCAAAGTGCACAGTCTTTTTGCTTTTAGTAAAGCTGCCCCCATATGCCATTTGCTATGTCTTCAGCAAAGAATGTATTTTCTAATCCTTATACACCACTTCTTAAACTATGTCTTTTTGCATTTTTTAAAATGTGTCTAATGGACAGGAAAAAGGGGCTGTCAACGCTCTTCTGCATTTAAAACATGCAATATATTTAAATTCTAAAAAGACCACTAAAATTAAAATTACAACGCTTCCTGTGGAAATTAGTCACTTTTCCTGCAAAATAAAGGCACTTGCACAGTCAATAGACAGACGCGCATTGTGATAATTTTCTATTATATGCTTTCAAGGTGAGCTGCTAATAACTTGAGAGTTGCTTGCCTAAGCCTCGGAGAGAAAATTTGTGGCATGACAATTTAGTATTGTCATAGGTGTTACAGATAGAGAGAAAAATATGCTAAGAGCCAGGACAATTTGTCACTGGACGGCACATTACTTTGAGAATAGGTTAAAGTAATTGCTGTAAATGTAATGTGGGACATTTTGCATCTAAAGTTCACAGTAATGTTCATCTAGCCATTTATTTTTACAAGAAGCTTTCTGGATTTATGTTTTTATTATATAACCTGGTCTTACCTTGGCTGTAGCCCCCCACAAACTACACCCCCAATAAAGATCCAAACCCTCTTGTATCTGTTTGATTGATCACATTGAACTGCTTTAATAAATCAAGCGTGGGTCAATTAAAATAGCTTGTGGTGCTGTAACAAGAATTACAGGCCCTCTGCAAAACATAATTTATAATTAAACGCGTCAAACAACCTAAATATAAAATAAAATGGCGCCTCGTGTATGCCTCCTAATTTCTTATCAACCAGCTGCCATCAATTTTGGTATAAGTAAAAAAAAAAATATATGATTTAGTGTGTTGCGGCGCTAGCTATTGGAGTGTACACCATACATCTATTACATAAATCCACATCAAAAAATCAACAAAAATAAAAAAAAGACAAAAATGAATGAAAATAAAGATAAACTTAAAGCAATTCTGTGCAGTTGATATAGCAGTGAAAAAATGTCCTGTAACCAATTACAGCAATAACAGTCCTTTATGCAATTTCTTTAAATCACCACATGTTCATTTGTGATCCATACTTTTCTTACTTAAAAGTGCTCCTTTTTACAAATGCGCACCACCACCTATGGTAAGGGGGCCCCCCACCAGATAGCTGAGGGCCACCAGGACCTTCACAGCTTGTATGGGATTACTTTAAACTAGTATGGGCTCAGCATACATCCAGTTTAACCAGCAAGGACACCCAGATAATTGTCGGCCACCAGGACCCTCACAGCTTTCAGGGCCGGTTCACACTAATGCGGCGCAATGCGGCGCGACTTCGCGGCCCGTTCACATCTAGGCGAATTGTCAGGTGACTTGAGTCGCCTTACAATTCGCCTCAATGCTGTGCAAATGGAACCGTTCTAATAGGAGCGAATCGCTTCGCTCCGCCTTAGAAAAATGGTCCCTGCACTATTTTCAGGGCAATCTCAGGCGGCTTGCATTGACTTCTATGATAGAAGTCTCCTCGCAAGCCGCCTTGAGATCGCCTCAGGCGCCGCATCGCGCTGCGGAAGTGTGAACCAGCCCTTAGAAATTCCTTTCTGTTGATATGGGCACAGCAGACATTCAATGTTACCAGCAGGGATATCCCAAAATGAAAAAAACAATACCAAATGATCTTGCAGTACGTTTATTAAAAACGTTTCCCATAAAACATAAGCCAGTAAACTCACATTTCCTAGTGCAGTGTAGTGGCACCCACTGTAAATCGCGTTGTCAGTTTAAAATTCTCACCGCTCGTATCAATGAGCCGGCATGCATTCCACCTGCATACCACCTAGATAAGAAGTGATGAAACCGGAAATACCACCATTACAAGGACCTCAATGCATTTCACCGGAAGGCATCATCAGGAAGTCGCCGACTTCAGGGGAAGGCATCATCAGGAAGTCTCTGACTTTCTAATGACGCCTTCCGGTGAAATGCATTGAGGTTCCTGTAGCGGTGGTATTTCCGGTTTCATCACGTCCGATCTAGGTGGTACGCAAGTGGAATGCATGCCGGCGCATTGATATGAGCAGCAAGGATTTTAGACTGACCAGGCGATTTACAGTGGGTGCCACTACACGGCACCAGTGACCAGTGCTCTGCCAACATAAACTATATATATATATATATATATATATATATATATATATATATAAAATATATATATCAAATACAA
>BLSH010411801.1:1025061-1048265 GCA_018402905.1 Glandirana rugosa
GTTTCTTCTTGAGAGTATCAAATATATATATATATATTATATATATATATAAACTATGAGAGTTCTTCTTTGGGTCTAGGGTTAAGGCTAGAGAATTTACGAAGGGCCAAGCACGGCAAAGGAAAATGGTCACTTAACCCAAGCCCCCCTCCCCTTTCCCCCAGCAGCATGTTTTTACCTTTCCTTGCCTTTATGCAATTCCTTTAGGCCTCTGCAACTGGGAAATAAAACCCTGCGTAAGCTCCAAACCAACTTTTTTTATAGCTCATATAGGGCTATGAATTCTTTTCCCTACGTGACAGCGCTGAGCTAACCACGGGACTCCTAGCACTGTCACATGAAATAGAAGGAGTGAGTCAAGTGTCAGGTATTTCTTCCCCAATTCCATTGGCCAAATGTAAGCGCATAGGAGTAAGTACCGGTTGGAGGGGATAGTTAAAGTGGAAGTGAACTCCTTTGGTTGATTTTTACCTACAGGTAAGCCTATAATAAGGCTTAACTATACAGTAAGTACAGTAAATATCTCCTAAGCCTGCACTGTTTAGGAGATATTTACTTGCGAAGCCACCGGTGACGTCTCCAGAGCATGCAATCTGAAGGAATGGCATGCTGTGCCGTTCCCTCAGAGTTCTGCACCATGAACAGCAGCTCCTGCGTGTTATCGCGGCTCGTCCAATCAAAGAACAGGAGCCCGCCAACCCTGAAGGAAGACCGGGTGAAGATTGAAGACCTGCCAGCGGTGACAGCATGCCACTGGAGGGCTTCGTTTTAAGGTAAGTTTCACACATTATAACCTTGCCTTGCAGGTTTTAAAAAAAAAAAAAAAACACATGGTTTACTATTGCTTTAAGTGACCATTTAGGCGCATGTGCAAAATAAAAGTTTACTTTAGAATAAGGCAAAATGGGACACCACGTAAAGTAGAAGTAAAGGCAAAATATTTTTTCCATTTTGGATAGAGTAGGGGAGGTGTATAACCCATGCCAGGTTTTTTGGTCATCTATGTGCCATTGGGGTGATTTCCCTTCACTTCCTGTCCCATAGCCAAAAGAGGAAGTGAGAGGAAATCCATCCAAAGTGAGGAAATCCCTGGTTGTCACCTGGGTCAGCAGAACTAGTGGAAGATCTCTCCTCTATTAATGTTCAGAGGACAAACCGAAATTTGAGATTTTCTTTGACTTTTAGGCTGGATTCACACCAGTCTGGTACGAATTCCAGCTCTGTTTTCCCTGCGAAGAGAAAAGGCAGCTGTTCAGTGGTTCCTCTCCATTCTAACTGCTGATCAGCTGACCTGGGGGGGGTGTAGTGAGGAGGGGGAGAGAATGCCTGTTCACAACGGAACACATCTGTGAATCAGAAGCATTCCCATTGAAGCTAATGTGCCTGGAATTCGCCCCGCACTGTCTAGAAAACACACTTGTTTTCTGTGCAATGCGAAGTGCGGATGCCACGCACATATGTGAACCAGGCACATTGAAAGGAACATGTTTTTAAATGTCCTGCGAATTGGATGCGGTGGAAGCCACATCCAATTTGCTTAGGTGTGAACCCAGCCTTACTTTTGATGGTAATAAGGCTAATATGAAAAATAGAGAGGGAGAATCTCTCTAACAGGGCACAGATGATAATCAGTGTTCTAATCCCTCTGTACTCTATCTGACACAAAAAAAATGCCTACAAAAAATATACCATGTGTTCATGTTTTTTTTTGTTTTTCTTGCACTGTTGGGTTGTCTGGACGGTTGTAGGAAATTCAGCATAGGAACACGGAAGCAGAAGTGCAGGAATAACAAGGATCACAAGAGACTATGTAACTCTTTACTTTGAGATTTTTAAAGACTAATGATAGATATGCATATAAAAACCACCAAACTCTCTTCAGATTTAACTTTTCTCAGCAAGAACAGTTGAAGAGGAAAAGGGAAGTGTTGCACTAAGTGGTGTCATCATGTTCATGTGCCCGAGGCAGTATGGAATCCAAATAGATCCACAATTCTAAAGAAATTATTTTAGGAGGAAACTGGAGAAAAGTGCTTCACAATTCAATTTTCCCTTCAATAAGACATGAAATCGAAAATATATGTACTCAAATATAGTAATAAAAAAAAGCATTATCTGTGTAAAGAAAGGGAGAAGAAGTAAGGAAACAACTACCCAATGGACAAACATCTATCAGTATAAATCTGAAAGGGGTCATAACCCTTCCCCATGCTATCTTTAAGAGTATAACTGCCCGCAACAGTTTTATATCATGAAAAAAATCACTATGTGATTGACAGAATGCACGTCTACGTCAATGGTTTTCTTCTGGTTTCGTGATTCAAAATCAACACCAAAGACTTGTGATGATGCTGTAAGTAGTATTGATTAGCTGAACGGACTGCTTGAAGAAGTATTCACAATGGGCTAATTAGAAGAGATAGATCATGGAATAGATAATACACGACAGTTGACTGATCATAAGACGATATTCTTGAGTAAGACAGGACATTAAAGGTACACCATATTATCAAAAGTATTGTAGCGCCTGCCTTTACACGACATGAACTTTAATAGCATCCCAGTCTTAGTCTGTAGGGTTCAATACAGAGTTGGCCCACCCTTTGCAGCCACAGTTCTTCTGGGAAGGCTGTCCACAAGGTTTAGGAGTTTCTATGGGAATGTTTGACCATTCTTCCGGAAGCGCATTTGTGAGGTCATGCACTGATGTGAATGTGAAGGCAGTCTCCGCTCTAATTCATCCCAAAGGTGTTCTATCGGGTTGAAGTCGGGACTCTGTGCAGGCCAGTCAAGTTCCTCCACCCCAAACGTGCTCATCCATATCTTTATATACCTTGCTTTGTGCACTGGTCCAAATCATTTGGTGAAGAGGGGATAATGGTGTGGGGTTGTTTTTCAGGGGTTGGGCTTGGCCCCTTGATCCAAGTGAAGGGGACTTTTAAAGAGGAAGTAAACCCTGATGGGTTTTACTTCCTCTTTAGTTCCTGCATAGTGTCTGCAATGTAAAAGCATAATGGACTAGTATGCATCGCATATTAGTCCATTATGTGACACTTACCAACAGAGGAATCCAGCGATGTCCTCACTCCAGGCCGCGTCCATGCCTGTGTCTCTTCTTTCTGGGTGCCGCGGACTCCGGCGCTGTAATTGACTGGAGCCGCGTGACATCAGCCACCAGTCATGGCATGGTCTCAGTAGAGAAACAGCACGGAGGCCGTTTCTTCACTGCGCATGTGTGGAAATAATGTTCACACATGCAGAACACTGCATATCTCCTGAACGGTGCAGGTTTAGGACTTATGCAGGATACCTACAGGTAAGCCTTAATATAGGCTTACCTGTAGGTTAAAGTGGTTGTAGTGCCTTAACAATTTTGTGGGAACAGTTTGGGGATCGCCCCTTCTTGCTCCAACATGACTGCGCACCAGTGCACAAAGCAAGGTCCATAAAAACATGGATGAGCGAGTTTGGGATGGAGGAACTTGACTGGCCTGCAGAATCTTGACCTCAACCAAATAGAACACCTTTGGGATGAATTAGAATGGAGACTGCAAGCCAGGCCTTCTTGTCCACATCAAACTTTCCCATAGAAACACTCTTAAACTTTGTGGATAGCCTTCCCAGAAGAGTTGAAGCTGTTATGGCTGCAAAGGGTGGGCCAACTCAATATTGAACCTTACAGACTAAGACGGGGATGCCATTTAAGTTCATGTGCATGTAAAGGCAGAAACCCCAATACTTTTGGTAATATCATGTGTATATATATATATATATATATAGAGAGAGAGAGAGAAAGAGAGAGAGAGAGAGAGAGAGAGAGAGAGAGAGAGAGAGAGAGTTTATTTCTTTCTATAATATTTGGGTTTTTCTCATGCCCAAAAAGTCTATTAATCAAAGACTAAATCCTACAGACTGACATCTTTGACTTTTAAGCAACTCAGTGTATAAAAATCTAAGTTATGCAATGTTGATTGATATGACTGTATACACACATATGATAACAGTGATAAACAAGCAGGTGTCAGCAGACTGCAGACATCCTCCATTTATTTTACACCATGAACAGCAGTCATATATTCTGAATGCAGATGTTCAGCCCAAGACATGTACAAAATCCACACAGGCTTACCTAGATTCAACTTTTTTTAGTCCAGCTTTTTTAGTTTAGTTTTTTAGTTCATCATGGAGAACATTTTAGTCCTGATCATGATAAGGGAATTTTTTGTTGTGATGTGAGGCTGGTACGCTACTTTGATTGACAAGCTATGCACTAACCTTATAGTGGTATAAAATCCAAAATAAAAAAGGTAACATATTGCAGCTTACCAATTCTTAGATGTGGTGGCTGCATTCATTTTCTACATTTATTTTTTTCTTTTTGGCTTTTTTTCCAATTTCGACCCTGTTTATTTTCAACTACCTTTAATTGACCAAGCTGCCCAGAAAAAAGGTGGCATTTGGAGGGTTGAGCCAACCAGGGATGGTGCTTATAATAATCAGCTTTTATTCATTTATGCAAAATCTTTATTCTAAAAGGGAAAAAAAAATGGTCGCTGCAACTTGACTTTAATTCATTAGTTAAATCTATCTAAATCTGCTCCACTACCCAGACAGACTGACAATGTTGCTGTCCAATGGCATCTTCAATGCTCTTCCATCCAGAGACACCCTGAGGCTAGATTCACATCTATGTGGCTGTGCTTGATGCGTTTTTCAGGCATGATTTGCATTGTGTTTTGCGTTTTTATACCCTAATTTTTTAATGCGTTTTTGCATGCAGTTTTCATGCATTTTGTGTTTTTTTTCTCTTTAAACACACTGTAAGCACACTGTATATAGCTGGTTGCTAAGGATGGGGCCAGGAAGCCGGTCACTGTGTTCTTAACAACCGATGAGTCATTGAGACGCCACCAGGGACGGGCTCTCTGGGTGACGTCATCGGATGGCCACTCCCCGTTGCTATATAAGAGATGCCAGACAGTGGACGACAACACAACAGAGGAACACAGCCTTAGAAGAGCGGCCTTTTTTTGTTTTTAATGGGTAACAGGCGATGAAGAAGAAGACAGCCCTGGGAGATGACAGCTCGGAGAGAGGAGAAGACAGTTCGAGGAGGGGAGAAGAGAGCTCCAGGAAAAGACAGCTCCAGGAGAAGGCAGCTCTGAGAGAAGACAGCTCTGGGAGAAGACAGTACGGGGCTGCGACATTGTGGCGGACATGTCGGACACTTTTGACGCTTTTTTGGGACCACTGACATTTATACAGCGATCAGTGCTATGAAAATTCACTGATTACTGTGTAAATGTCACTGGCAGGCAAGGGATTAACACTAGGGAGCGATCAAAGGGTTAACTGTGTTCCCTGGGATGTGTTACTAACTGTGTGGGGGCTGGACTGATTGGGGGAGGAGAGTGATCGTGACTCCCATATACAGGGAACAGAAGATCACTCTCCTTCTCCCATGTCAGAATGGAGATCCGTGTGTTTATATACACAGATCCCATTCTGTCACTGCGGGGGAGCGATCGCGGGTAGTCGGCAGACATCTAGTAGGCCCCACCCGCTCCCTGGCTCCCCCGATACACAGAGAGTGCACGAGTGTGCCTCCGGCGGCACTTGTGCGCTCACAGTCCGCAATCTCGCAGCCACCGCCAGACGGCGGTTTGCGATATCGAGCCATGTTGCCGCCATCAATCCACAGCGTGCGGTCGGCAACTGGTTAAAGTGGTATTAAACCCAAGACCAAAAATGTAACATATTGCAGCTTACCGATCATTAGATGTGGAGGCTGCATTCATATTTTTTTCCCTTTATTTTCACCTGGTGGTCTGGCCAGTAGCACCCTTCTTCTCTTAGGGTGTCTCCACTCTGGATAAGTGCATTCATTTCCTTTTTTCGACTTTTTTTCCCTCAATGTTTACCTGGTGATCTGGCCAGTAACATCCCTCCTGCATTACAGTGCCCCCCCCCCTGGATGAAGTAGCACAGGGGGCACAACAGACAGCAGCATGGTCAGTCATAGGGGGAGGGGTGTTAGATGTACTAGCAAATTTAAATATGCTAACAAATTGAAGCTAAACTCCAAATACTCTATAAGCAGTTGGAGCAAACAGTTTTTTTCCTTTTGGAATAAAGGTTTTACATAACTAATGTAGGGGGGTTAGTTTAATGGGTATCACCTTCCCTGGGAAAAGGCTAGTCCAGGCGATATGTTTTCTTAAAATCTGACTTGTAACCAGTTTTATTTAAAAGGTTGCATGAAAATCAAACAAACAAAACTGAAAATACATCCTTGCCATCCAGGCATTAACTGAACTTTGTAGGTTCCAACTTACAGGTGAAGGGTTTCTCCTAGTCACCCACAAAACAAAGATAATGCAAACTTTTCTCTTTCTTTCACAAAGCAAACTTCACATCAGTAGCTCTCTCTCAGGTTTGGCTTCCTGAGTCCCAGGCCAAGAGCAATATCTTGCTCCAGTCCTGCTTTACTTATAACACCTGCTGGTGGTCACTAGTGGACTGCAAAATCTGGTCCGGAACCAAGACTGCCAAGGTGGCCCGGAAAAACCTGGCCCAGATTCCACCTTAGTTTCCTGCACATGAACATATGCGAGGGGATACATAGCGTCCATCCATCACCTCGCCTTTCATAATGTCACAATAAATAAAAGCTTATCACTGTAAGCATTCCTGTCAGTGTTAAATGGTTTGTTCCAGTGGCGGCCTGTGCGTTAGGGACGCATGGGCGCCGCCCCCCCCATCCATGTTTCCGGCCACCTGATCTACATACAGGGCACTGGACACATGGATTCTAACGGGGGGAGTGTTTTTTTGACGCACGTGATTAGAGCCTGAGGTTCTAATAGGCTTCAAAAAGGGAGGGCTCGGGATGCAGAGTATTGCGCCCTAAGCCCACCCAGTTGTGTTACAATAGCGAATGAATATTCGCTACTGTAACACTGAATCTCGTCCCGGCCAATCAGGAAGCAGATCATGAGACCTGTTACCCAATTAGCCGAAAGGAGATTGGCCGGCAGGAGACGCACGGTGCATGGAGGAGAGGAGGGAGAAGACGCACACACTGGAACCGAGCCAGCAAACAAGCAGCCCGCAGCCCGGAGAGAAGTCACCACCACCCGCCACGCTGCCCGCAAGACGGGGTAAGTGTGGCGCCCCTACTGACTCACCAATGGGGGCGCGCCATTGTGCCCCCGTGACCCGGCTGGCCGACTGACCAGGGGGGGATTGGGGGGGTGCTGTACATAACCCGGCCGACGGGGGGTGGTGGAGGGTGGATTGTTTGCCGCCCCCCCAGAAAAAAAACCCACCAGCCGCCACTGGTTTGTCCCATCCCTGTAAACTGATACATCTGGAAGAGAGCTTGCACTTTTCAAAAACAACAGACTTAAAGTGGTTGTATACCCCTTTACCTTATTTCCAAAGCCCAGATCACTAATTGTATCACCATAACACTCCCGGTAATTTAAGGCCCCTTCCCTTCTTCGTTTCCATGATATATTGTATCTTTCTTCCGGTGACGTCACCCGCACATGCGTCGTAAATCCCTTATTTTCCGGCAAGCTAAGGCAGGGTCTATGGTCTATGCCAGGGCTGCGTCATCTACTATACTTTGTGCTGATATTTCCGCATTTCATCATCTTTTCCTATTCACTGAATAGTCTTGCCATGGTAACATGAAACGAAAACGAGGGTTGGCTATCGTTAGTAATGCGCATGTGCAAGATTATCGGCGCTACACATACTGAGGGCGGAAATTCATTCACAGAAAGACAGAAAGAAAGAAGAGAACAGTAAAAATGTCAGTCTCTTATACCATGCGGGACCAGGATTATAAATACTCATTTATGGTATGTAAGAGATTATTTAGGACTCCTATGGTTGTTAGCTATATTATATATGTATAGTGGCATTAAATTATAGATTGAAGGACGATTGTTGTGCTGAGTTTACTACCGCTTTAATGGCTGAATCACCAGATTAAAATAGAAGAAAGAAAGCCTAAAAGAAGAACAAATTCAGCCATCACATCTAAGAAATGGTAAGTTGCAGTATAATGAATGTTTGCTTTTGGGTGTAATGCTTTAGACCAGTGGTTCTCAACTCCGGTCCTCGGGACCCACCAACAGGCCAGATTTTAAGTATTACCTTGGGGAGATGCAGACTAGAATACTGCAATCACTGAGCAGCAAATGATATCACCTGTGATGTATTTCAGTTATCCTGCAAACCTGGCCTGTTGGGGGGTCCCGAGGACCGGAGTTGAGAACCACTGCTTTAGACCAAACCTCATCATCATGAATTAAATCCATCAATCAATTGAAAAAGGAAGTTTGTAATACGGCATCTCCGGTACAAACGCACTAATTTGACAAATCATTGCAGTATTGAGCATGGGCAGTACATACGGATTGGACCTTTTGATTTTTATTATTTAGCAAAGCTGGATTTTTATGTTAGATATGTTATATTTAAAGAAAGTTAAAACAGTGCTTTCACCTTAGCCCTTAAACCTAGTACACACAGGCTGAATATCAGGCGACATTGGCTGGTTCAATAAAAAACGTCCCCCATTCAGCCTGTGTATATGGCAACCGGTCCAACAGAAGCTGGCCAAACAAACCAGCAGGAGGTGAAGGGGGGGCCACAGATCAGTGGGGGAGATCGTTGTACTAACATTGGATTGTTAGTACAACAGCTCCAATCTGAAAAATAACGGTGTGTACTAGGCTTTAACCACTCCAGATCCACGCTGTTGCCGAAGTACGGCTCCAGCGCGGATCTGAAATGCCGGGGCAACGTCCATGGACGTTGTCCCCTGTGCACGCTCCTCGCGCGCCCCCTGGCGGCAGCGACGGTGCGCGCGAGCGTGCTCGTGACTCGGGCGGACTCGATGTCCGCCCGAGACCCTCCGATCTCTTTTAGCAGCCTCAGAACGGGGAACCGCCGATGTAAACACGGCGGTTCCCCGTTCTGTGACAGGGGACATACCAGATCTACTGATCCCTGTCACTGGGATTAGTTAGATCTGTTATGTCCCGGCCAGCCCTGCCCCCCCACAGTTAGAACACACCCAGGGAACATATTTAACCCCTTCACTGCCCCCTGTAGGTTAACCCCTTCACTGCCAATGACATTTACACAGTAATCAGTGGATATTTAAATTTCTGATCGCTGTATAAATGTCATTGGTCCCAAAAATGTGTAAAAAATGTCCGTTATTTCTGCGGCAATATCGCAGTCCCGATAAAAATCGCAGACTAGTAAAAAAAATAAAAAAATAATAAAAACGCCATAAATCAATTCCCAGTTTGTAGACGCGATAACTTTTGCGCAAACCAATCAATATACGCCGATTGCGATTTTTTTTACCAAAAATATGTAGAAGAACATATATCGACCAAAACTGATGAATAATTTTTTTCAATGGATTTGTACTTTAGCAAAAAGTAAAAAATATTGTTCTTTTTTGCAAAATTGTCGCTCATTTTTTGTTTATAGCGGCGATCAGAAATGACGCAGAGGTGATCAAATACCACCAAAAGAAAGCTCTATTTGTGGGAAAAAAAGCACGCAAATTTCATTTGGGTACAACATCGCACGACCGCGCAATTGTCATTCAAAATGCGACAGCGCTGAAAGCCAAAAATTGGCTGGGCAGGAGGGGGGTTTAAGTGCCCAGTAAGGAAGTGGTTAAGGACCAGGATCCTCCTGCAGTTTTACGTTTTCTCAGATTAGACAACAGGAAGTAAATGTTACTTGAGGGATAATATTATCAATCAATGAAATTGTATGATTTTTACTATATCTGATTGAACAGAGGTCACCTAAACACATCTACAAGCCTGCTTCAAATAATCTGCAAATTCTAATGCAGCTGTCAACTAGATCCACATTTACAAAACAATCAAGGCTTATTCAAGAAACAGTGAAAGGAAAACACTAAGGCCAGCCATAGACAATTCGAATCCTGCTGAATTGGCTGAGATTCGAACCGTGTGTGGGCAGGCTGAATGTCGATCGAACATCTTGGGTACAACCAGTCTGCCAGATTCAGTTGTGGTCAGTGGCAGCCCGTTCATAAGGGGTGCAGGGGCGCTGCCCCCTTATCCATGCATCCATCCCCTAAACTACATGCAGGGCACCGGACGCATGGATTCCAATGTTTTTTTTTTTTTTTAGAAGCACGTGATTAGAGCCAGAGGCTCTAATTGGCTTCAAGAAAGGGTGGGCTTGGGGCGCAGAGCACTGCGCCCTGAGCCCACCCAGTTGTGTGACAATAGTGAATTAATATTCGCTATTGTCTTCCTGATTCTCCTCCTGACCAATCAGGAAGCGGGCCTGATTGGCCGAGAGGAGAAGCGATCGTATTGGCCGCCGAGGAGGAGGAGAAGACCCAGGGGAAGCCATTGTGAATCCCAGGAGAACGAGACACAGGGTGAAGCCGAGGAGGAGGAAGCGCTGCCCGCGATCCAGATTGGGTAAGTGTGGGGTTGGTGGCCTGATGATTGAGGGACAGGGGGGCTGCAACCGACCGACCTACCGACCAGGGGGCAGGTGATTTTGCCGCCCCCCCCCCCAAAAAAAAATTAGAGCACCAGCCACCACTGCTTGTGATTATCACTAGCATCTGGTATAAAGTTGCTAGTGATAATCACTGTGTCTTCTCCCCGCAGGGAAGTTTCCCCCACTTTCCCCCTGTCGGAAGCAAGACAATTGCTCGGCAGGAGGGATTCCTCTGTCAGCAATGGCTGTGTTGGAATGGCTGTGAGGAATAATGCAAATTTCTTTCCAGCAAACCATCTATGCCCTGCCTAAGTTCAAAGTGCAGTAAGGCTGGATTCACACCTATGCATTTTTAGTGCTTTTTACATTTTGCAGATTTGCACTGCAGTCCATATAACATGGTTTCCTATGGATCTCGTTCTGCAGTGCAAATCTGCAAAATGCAAAAAACACTAAAAATGCATAGGTGTGAATCCAGCCTTACTGCACTTTGAACTTAGGCAGGGCATAAATGGGTTGCAGGAAAGAAATTTGCATTATTCCTCACAGCCATTCTATAAGTGCACTTCTCTGTTGCATGCTGGCAAGGAGCAGGCATTCCTCCGCAAGCTGTGGCTGCTTTCTACAGAAAATGAACTGGAAGAATTTGTACACTTCTTGTTTTAATGTAACTGTAATGTATTTGGCTGATTTAAACAAAACTTTCAATCAAAAGTGTAGATCTAGGCAAAAGAATAAAACATATTCTGATTTTTTTTCTGTTGTACATGTGCATTACCCCATGTTTTCTCTCTTTAGAGTTGAAAATATTTTTATTACATCAACATTCAAAACATGTAATCAAGACAGCAAGTGAGCTCAATAGCTATATCGCCCATAGCATGACGTATGCAAACCAAGTACATCAAACTGCAGATAGTGTCACATTAAGTGCATTTTTGCAGCTTTGCACTACAGAACGTGTCCCATAGGAAACCATGTTATATGGACTGCAGTGCAAATTTGTAAAATGCAAAAAGCACTAAAAATGCATAGGTGTGAATCAGGTCTAGAAGATGTTTTGTCTCTTTAAAAATGTTGCAAGTACAAAAAATATAAGTTCTAATGACCAGAAATGTAACAAATTCCTGACTTCCTGTAATGATACTACACTGAAATAGCAAGCAGTGTTGTTAGTCCTGCCTGAGCTCACTTGTGCTGGACTACAAAACACCTTCCTCTTCCTGTTATGGAAATGAGGAGTATGTTCTGTCTGCAAGAAAAAACATTTGTTATTAAACACTCTGTCTCAAAAATAAAAAAAGCAATTTCTCTTGATTTAAAAAAAATATCTGTATATGAAACAAATAAAGCTTTTGGTAATAGTCCTAATGCAATCACTGAGTATTCTGATTATCAAAGCAGACAGAGTGGCTCGGAAAATTATAACTAACAAAAACACTAATGCAAAGCGATTATTCTATAATAAACACAAACAAGAAGAAAAATTATGACTACTTACTGTGAAAATGCTCTGCAGCGTAAAGAGAAAAAAGATTACATGTTAAAATGTGTTAACCTGTAAACATAAAAAGAAGGGAATCAAAGGGTGATTGTAAAAAGAACAATAAAGCTGAGCTATACAAAATCAGGGTGACAACATATTTTGCATATGAAGAATACTGTATTTATGATGGAACAGTCATACACATTAATTCAAGGGTAAAGCATACAGTGATGGCTAATGGTTTGTTTTTGTTTTGTTTTTTCGGGGGGGGGGGGGGGGGCAGCAAACAACCATCCCCCCCTCCCTGCAGGCCAGTCGGTCGGTCATCCAGGCCCACACTTACCCCATCTAGGTTGCGGACGGGGAGAGCTCCTATGGGCAGCGGCTTCCATCACGTCTCCTCCTCCTCTGCATCACGGCGGCTTCCGCCGTGCTTCTTCTCCTTCCTCTTCCTAGGTGTCCAATAGGATCGCCTGTCCTTTCAGCCAATCGGGTGACAGGTCTCAGGACTCACTTCCTGATTGCCCAGGAGGAGGATCAGTGTGACAACAGCGAATATTCATTCGCTATTGTCACACAACTGGGTGGGCTCGGAGCGCAGTGCCCACCCTTTTTTGAAGCCTATTAGAGCCTCTGGCTCTAATCACATGCTTAAAAAAACACCCCCCCCCCCCCATTGGAATCCATGAGCCCGGCGCCCTGCATGTAGATTAGGGGACGCATGGACATGTGCTACTAATGAATGGGCCCCCACTGAAACCATATATTGCCAGAAAATCATGGATCTTCAAATAGCTTCCAAAAATGTTTACTAAAGCAATCACATCACAGCAAACAATTGGGATGTTTTGAGGCCAGGCAAGACCCCTTTAATCAGGCATGCCTGATGAAAAGGTTTTGTATGGCCCCCTAATGTTGCAATTCTTTGCTGTGATGTGATTGCTTAAGTAAACTTGTTTGAAGCTATTTGAAGATCTATGGTTTGCTGGCGACATATGCTGTAACTTTGTATTGATACAGGTTCCCAGCTGGCATTTGGTACAGCATCCACCTGTTATAAGCTATTTCTAGGAACATGTGTGATGGGAATATTTTACTTGTCATACCCTTGAGACACTTACAAAGCCAATATAATCAAAGTGAGTTACAATGAAAATTGGACAGTGCAATGTGACTGATCATTATGGATGTAACATGCATAGAATATGTGTACAATATCCTGTAAAATGCAACTTTTACTTGGTGCAACTTCAATAATATTATATCATTTTGGGGGCTATGATGGAACTTTTAACCTGGAAAATATTGACATCCCCCTTGAAAATGTTTTCCTCTACTGATGATTAAACTACATGGCTCGAAATTCAGCCAGTTCAGCATAGACCAACGGAATGTCAATCCAAGGATAGGCAGGGAGGTTTTACATAAGTCAATATACCAATCGACTTCTGTACAGCTTCCCTATCAGACGTTCCCCACTCGATCAGAGCTGCAGGCTATAGCCTGCAAGGCCGATCAGTATATTCTGATCGTGGGGAAGTTTCCTCGCTGTCAGAATACAATAGTTCATCGGGGAGGATTCCACCATCCACAATGGGTATGTGGATGGGGAAATTGACCCAGTTTTTTACATTCAACCCACTGGTTGAATGAAAAAAAAGGAATCTATGGGCTACCTATTTATTCTGTATTAATCCTGGGATTTCAGCAAAGTGTCCCCCTTTTGGCAAAATGCATTTGAGCAATATGGAGTAGTCCTTTGAGTTTTTTTAGGATACAATATGCTTTAAATTGCTGCTGAAGGATTTAGAATCTCCTTTCAACTATCTTGGACCTTCTTATGCCGAACAATATCTCCTCATACAGACAGCTGGAAAAAGAAAGCAAAACAATAAGCTGCCTCAATTCAGCTATGGTTCTGATTATTAAATGATTATTAAACACTGTCAAAATAAATCTATACCTGTCTCAGAAAAGATATATAATGTATTTGGGTGCAGTGTTGCATGACTTGGTAATTGTCAGTCAAGCTATCACAGCACAGATTGAAAAATGGCCTGCAAAGGAAGAGGGTGTAACATGTTGGTATTGAGGAGGTGGTTGACGTGAGCATTAAAAAACAATTACATACATACAAAAAAAATGCATTGAACACTAAAGCACAATAAACAAAGTACCCTAAATAACACCCCCCCCCCAAAAAAAAAAAAACATTCTCCAGAAAATGCCTAAGCAACTCCACTGCAGCCCATGGGACAGTGCAGGAGTACAATGGGGAGATAGGGACAGAAAAATTGCCACCATATAGCATAAAGTGGCTGAACACGGACCTTCATTTAACGATCACCGGGTGCTAATTTATTGTAAGATGCAGATTTAAAAATATTGGAAATTATTTTTGAAATTACATTAACCTGTTAAAGTGTTAACATGAGATGTTGGTGAATGGGTTTCATCTACTTCAGTCCCTCAATTTGGATAGAAAAAAATTCTACTAATATTTAACTGAATATGTCTGGGTGACTGTGTAATGGGGTCGGTTGATGACGTTTGTCATTTCCCCCCCTCCCCCTTTGTTGGGGGAGTTCTCCTATAACGGCGAGGAGCTGGTGAGGTGAGGTGTATGGGTGAGGACCTGAAGATTGGATGGTGTGTGTGTGGGTGAGTGTTAGTTGAATTTTTGTTGGGTTATAGTATAGTTGTTTTATGTTTCTGTACACTCCTTTGACCTCCTGTACCGATCCGGCCGGGTCGGAGGGACAGGTTTTGGTTAAACTCCTCTAACCGCCCCCCTTTTACAAAGGGGATGGCGGACTATTACTGTGAGATATTTTGTTGGCCATGTTTGGCCCTGGTTTGGTTGTAATCTGTATATCTCCTTGCCATGTGTTTTTTACGAATAATATAAGTATTGTAATTATACTTTGTCAAAAATCAATAAAAACATACTTTAAAAAAAAAAAAAATATTTAACTGAATATGTAACCTGTAAAGCTCACCTGTTAGTTGTACATCTACCACTTTTACAAAAAACTACATCTGTAAAGGTACAAATGGATTCTGACAACCATTGTGGACGTGGACACACCTTTGAACATCTGTATTTTTTACATGACAATGCATGTGGGCTATCCATAGTGAAGAGTCCTGTAAAACTGATATTTCATTTCTGAATAGATTCTAGTAGCTGAATCACACACCAGCTACTTATGTCACCTAGGAACTCCAGAGGTTAGATGTCTTAGCCAGAACTCCACCATAATGCCAATGTCCTCCTGTTGTAGCATATAAAGAATCCATACAATGGAGGAGAAATCTACCAATGGGGATACTTTTATCCAAGAACAGTCAAGGGTAGGATTTTCCATCATTTTGTAGAAATTTACTTTTACTTCCTGTCATGTCACCAGAAACACAGGCATCAATTAAACTGGATTCCTCGCACCAGAACACCAGAGCAGACTTGAGCTTGTGCACATTGCACACATGCTCATTTTTCCAAGCCAAGGGGCAATGTTAGGTATCCAGTGCTAGTTTTTCCTGTGCATGTGCACTTGGCGCCCAGTGGCCTATTTAAGTTGATCTATCACTATGAACAATTCAGTGAATGGTCTTCAGCTTGGCACTGTGTTCCTGAGACCTGATCCACTGTACCTGCTTAGCGGTGCATGACCCGCCCTGCCTCCTGCTTCAACTCTGTTTACCTGACTACTCTGACCTCGGCCTATTTACTGGACTTGTCCTACTTCTTGATTCTATAATGCTTTGCCTAACTATTACTGACCTTGGCATGCCTTGTGGACTTGCTTTGCCTGCTGATTCGGTCCCTCGCTGCTCAGTTGTTGCTGACTGCTGCCTGTCCCCTGGTCCTGCTTCTATCCCCTGCTCTGGTGCCAGGCTGCTCCAGCTTTTTGTTCTGAGGACTGCGACTACCAACTCTACCCACATACAGAGTGGACATCACCAGCCAGCTACTATGGCACTTGTGCCACTCCTTGCTCTTACACTCTCTGTCTCCACCTCCAGGAGTGTTGGGCAGGAGGTGCAAGATAGGCCTTCACATTGTTCCAGTCTTCACCAGGTATGTGATAGCAGGCAGCAATAAAAACCCCAATAGAGGAGCTAGCACTTCCTCCCTCTATTAAAACATATACCCTTTGATTGGTTTTACATTTATATTTAGGAGACTTTACATATCTTGGCTTGTCACTAAAATCCCTGACAGATAAGCGATCAGGAAGGTATTTCAACCAAAGAGCTTAAACCCAAACTAATCAGCTTTGGGTGCAAGGAAGCATTAAGAATCTGAACTGTAATATCTATATACTTGCTGTATATATATATAAATATATATATATATATATATATATATATATATATATATTGGTGGAGTTATATTTTTGTTACAGTTTTAGACATCTATTTTCATATTTTAGATGTTTACCTGTGTACACCAAAGGAAAGCTTGATTTAATATTTACACTTATAAAATTAAGATTATGTTATTTTATGGCTAATTATATTTAGTTTCTTTTTTTTTTAAAGAAACTTTATTGGGTTTTCCTACAAACAAGGTCAAAAGCTCAAAGCGATGAAAAATACAAATCTATATAAAGGAAATCTAAAGCATTATCATGCAGCATAATGCTGGCGGGGGTGTAACTTATACTAGGACTTTGCATATCAGGAGCTCGGACATACCAAGCACATAGGTATACAAGAACAAATCAGTGAATAGGTAGCTATTACCACCAATATCAACTGTAGGACAGACAGCACCATGAGCAACTAGCATATTACAAACAGTAGTACAGAAGAGATAAGAGGGTAGAAAATCAAGAAAAGGAACCTGTGATGTCAACCTGGAAGGGGTAGAATAAGGGGCAGGGTCACCCCCGAGTCCAAAGGTGAAAATAGAAGAAATAAAAGCCTAAAAAAGGAAACTAATGCAGCCATCACATTTGGAAGCCATACTATAAATATTCTTAAACTGTGAAAAAAAGGTCTATGTACTTGCCTATTTTTATTCCACTCTGATCCTGCAGCACTCTGTAAGGGAGCACTCGGCAATGGCTGTGAATATCAGGAGCTGTGACGTCACCCATAGGCTCTCATGGCCCAGCCATTGTTGCCCCCTCCCTCCTATCTCCTGCAGCAGCAGGGAAGCAGGAGCTGCAGGATCCTGTGACTGGACAAGATTAAAATTAGGTAAGTGCACAGATGTTTTTTTACAGGTTATGCAAGATAGGTAGGAGCAGGGGGTAGGAACACCTTTACGAATAGTTATAGCTAGGCTTTTATTCCACCTTAGACCGTTTCAGATTTAAAATGATCTTAATTTATTTGTGCCGAAATGGTGACTTTTTGCAAAAATTTTGACAAAGCAAAAGCTCTAAAATTTCAGTCATCGCTGGAGCTGGACCAGGCTCTACCACATATTTACCTTACTATAAAGAAATCACAACATTCTCAATTTTTTTTTCTTTTTACTTCTGTACATAATACATAAAAAAGGAAATATAGGGAAAAACAATACAAGTTCCCTTTAAGCAATTATAGACCACTGCATTATGTAATTTCAGATTTGCCAGAACGTTTGTAGCCATGTAGTGTTATCTGAAACACAAAGCAATGCAGAGCACTGAAAGCTTAGATAAACAGGCTTCAGATATAATCTTTATTTCAGTCATTCGATAATGGGTCATTGCACCTACAAGGCAATTCACCGGGAACACTATAAAAATATCAATTATCGCAAATTGTTGTCTGTGAAATCGCTCGTCTGTGGAGTAATTTCATCAGCCTGAGCAGCGTTTGTGAAATTATATTCCTGTGCAGTGATGGCTGATGAAATCGACGGCCTAAGCCTTTCTGAAGTTACACATGAAGGTTAATACCTTGACTCATGAATACAGTCCAGGCCTTGTCATCCGATCGGTGGAAGAGTTTGAAGCTTAGTAAGATTCACTGGTCTAAGTAAGTTGAGGAAAGAAGGTGTGGATGAGAAGGATGGCAGGGGATTTATAAGGCTGCTGAGGCAGCAGCTTGTCTTGGCCTGTGTTGTTTTGCACACATAGCGAGGTGAGGGGAGCACATGCATTATTTAGCAGGTTTATATAATACAGAAGTTCCACTTGAAGGAGGACCGCAGAGCGTGACATTCCGAGGTCATAGCTGGGGATTCAGCACCTGGACTTTTCTACAAACCATCAACTTTTTAACAAATTCGAAACTGTAAACAGGGCCATTAAAGGCCTAGGCTCTGCAGCCGTCAAAGCCTGCGGCAGTATTTCCTCCTAGAAGGGTATTTTGGCCTTTCTATTACTCTATTCATCCAATACAGTAAAACTGTTATAGTGTGTGTAAACCTTAAATATATGTTCAGTATGTTTGGTATCATGCTTCAATGTGTACAGTTTTTTTCAGAGTATAACTAAAGGCAATGGTTTTGGACAGAACAGAGATTGTTTAGAACACCTAGCAGGTTTTAATTGCTGTTGTTTCCTCCATATTGCTGGGTTCACACCATTGCCACAGGCGGCTCCCAGCAGGGGTCCGGTGCGTCCTTGTTCACCGCTCCAGGTGCGATTTCAGCCCCAACTTTTAACTGAATTCGGACCTAAAATGGACCAAAAGACACACAGGGCTCCTGTGCAAATTTGCACTGGAGCCGCAGCGCAGATATGTGAACCGACTCCATAGAGAGCCGGTCAAAATCTCCTGCTATTACGAATTGGGTGTGGGGAATCCGCATCCAATTCACAATGGTGTGAACCCAGCCTTAAGGAAACTTAGGCTCGGTTCACATTGGTGCGATGCAGGAACCCTGCAAATTCGCTGCACCTGACTCGCAGGCAGTTCACACTGCTGTATGCAAACCGCTGGGAGTGTCAATACAAAGTTAATGACACCCCCAGATCGATTCACATGTTACAGTGCGAACTGTCAATTCAGACAGGAATCAGATCGCATGGGTGTAAACACCCATGCGATCCAATTCTGGTGCAAAACAAAAAAGGGTCCTGCATGACTTTGGTCCGAATGTGATGCAAATTCAGCCATACAATCTTTATTGCTGAATTGGCATTGCACAGATATCATATGCGATGTCGGACAGCGCACCAATGTGAACCAAGCCTTAACCTCTCTACATGTTTTGTTTACAGTTATCATCCAAAGTGAAAGTAAAAGAAATTCCCACATTTTGGGGTTGGCTCAGGAAAGGAATAGGGGGAAAATATTCCAATAGAGACACTAGTTATGCTAACTCTGGTGACATCCAGGGATTCCCTGTTTTTTGGATGATTTCCTCTCACTTCCTGTTTTGGCCCTGTGACAGGAAGTGAAGGGAAATCTCCACAATCAGCCATATATGGCCAAAAAAAAACTTACAGGGGCTATTACCCTTCCTTACTCTATTCTAAATTTTAAAAGTGCTTAGTTCGACCTTAAAGTTTAGTTTAACACATTGAGCCCAATAAAATAAACATCTTGCAGTGAACTATATTTTTTTAAATTCTTAATTCTTACTCCAGTACTTGCAATGTATAACTATTAATGCTGCTGGCTCCTGGTCTCTCAGTACTGATTCCCTGAACTAACAGTCTTCACAGACAGCGCTGGGACAGTTTCCAGGGCCAGTATGCGGAACTGGGCTCCCCTCATCACCCAACGTGTCCCCCATACACAAAGGGCTTCCAGCTGTGATAACTGCAGCTAATCACTGGTTGTGCAAACAGGCAACATCTGGGATTTGCACCGTGGCTAAACCCCTCATTCAAATGGTGCCTTATAATGTATTTTACAACATAGACAAGTGTTGACTTTGTGGTAAACCTTGCCTAAAATAACATAGCCCACAACAATATTTTCCAATGACATGACAAGCACCAATAAAGGGTACAACAACTCTGTATTTGGTTTGTGATTAAGTTTATTGTGCATTTTGATTGTTTTACTTTAAGGCCTGCTCTAGCCCCCTATGCCCTCTCCCCACTCACAAGCTTGGCTGAGAGCATCAGAAACCATCGGTGAGAGCTAAAATATATAAGAAAAATACTGCGCTATTGCTTTATGATTCCAAAAGCTGCAACCCAAAGTACACAATACAGGTACATAACATAGATATAGAAAAAGAGGCTCTGCTAATGTATTTGAGTACAATTTATGTATATAAAAAATTACGTATATAAAAACAGTCATTTAAAGTCCTTTAGGCTGTACTAAACCAGCTAGTATGCATAGCCAAAATGCAACCAACACCCGGTGCTCCACTCCAAAAAGGTGCTCTTTATCATCCACCACTGGTCAAGTGAACTGCTCACCAGAAGTAAGCGCTTATGGTGCTTTTGGCTTCTCGCCCAGCCCAGGTCCCTTAACAGGGTTATTGCACAGCTCCATTCTGCAGACAGCTTCCAGAGGGCAGGTCACTTGTGTCCATAGGCGTCCCATATATCCACGTAGGAATAAACTCACAATAGTGTAATACTGTCATCCATATTTATTATATAAAAAAGTATTTCACTTACAGGATCTTAGATACAATTCTCATAAAAATCAGTAGCCAGCCAGCTTAGCGTTCCCATCCCATGGGTAGTCCAACAGTGGCAGTGACATCAGCACGCCCGCCCGAACGTACATTTCGTCATAAACAGATGTCGTCCAGGGGATTTTATCTAAGATCCTGTAAGTGCAATGCTTTTTTATATAATAAATGTGGATGACAGTATTACACTAATGTGAGTTTATTCTTATGTGAATGCTGGATGGTTATTTGGGACCTGCCCCCAGAAGGTGTCTGCAGAGTGGAGCCGTGCCATAACCCTGTTATGAGACCTGGGCTGGGTGAGAAGCCAAAAGCACCATAAGCGCTAACTTCTGGTAAGCAGTTCACTTGACCGGTGGTGGATGATAAAGAGCACCTGTTTGGAGTGGAGCACCGGGTGTTGGTTGCATTTTGGCTATGCATACTAGCTGGTTTAGTACAGCCTAAAGGACTTTAAATTACTGTTTTTTATATACGTCATTTTTTATATACATAATTTGTATATGTTTACTCAAATACATTAGCACAGCCTCTTTTTCTATATCATTGGTGAGAGCTGCTGTCAGCAAACCTTGTAAGGAGGGAGTGGGAGCAGGTACAATTGTTTCTAAGAAAACAATAAGTAATGCACTCAACCACCATGGCCTGTATTCATGCTCACTATGCAAGACTCCATTGCTGAAGAAAAAGCATGTTGAAGCTTGTTTAAAGTTTGTTGCACACCATTTAGACAAGCCTGTGAAATGCTGGGAGAATATAGTCTGGTCAGATGAGACCAAAATTGAAATCTTGGTTGCCGTAATATACACCATGTTTGGAGGTCAAATGGCACTGCACATCATCCCAAAAACACCCCAATGCCAACAGTGAAGTTTGGAGGTGGGAACATCATGGTGTGGGGCTGTTTTTCAGCATATGGTACTGGCAAAGGTCATATCCTTGAAGGAAGGATGAATGGAAAAATGTACTAAGACATTCTTGATAAAAATCTGCAGCCATCTACCAGGATGATGAAGATGAAAAAAGGGTGGACATTTCAGCAAGACAATGGAGTTGATTTACTAAAACTGGAGAGTGCAAAATCTGGTACAGCTGTGCATAGTAACTAATCGGCTTCTAACTTCAGATTCTTCAATTTAAGTACAACTAAAGGCAACATACACGTTTCAGTAAATACTCATATAAATGCATGAAAGTTACACATGGTAATATACATAATAACTGACATGATTATTTTTCTACCATATAGCTGCAATTGTGGTCTCTAATCCCCTCCAACAGTTCTCCTTTGATGTATACTATTAGTGATGGTGGGAGGAGTTCAGCAGAGCTAGTATGCCATTTCCTTCCACTTTGCTAGACTGTGTATCTCGTATATGAAACTACATTTCCTAGAGTCCTCCTGCTTTCTATCATGCTCAGTCTATTTTACACACACACATCTGCCAATCAATAGCTGGGTGTGTGCTATGTAAAACAGCACAAGTCAGCACAAGTTAATTTGCACACAGATTTGTCTATTAATTACGTATATAAAAACAGTCATTTAAAGCCCTTTAGGCTGTACTAAACCAGCTAGTATGCATAGCCAAAATGCAACCAACACCCGGTGCTCCACTCCAAAAAGGTGCTCTTTATCATCCACCACTGGTCAAGTGAACTGCTCACCAGAAGTAAGCGCTTATGGTGCTTTTGGCTTCTCGCCCAGCCCAGGTCCCTTAACAGGGTTATTGCACAGCTCCATTCTGCAGACAGCTTCCAGAGGGCAGGTCACTTGTGTCCATAGGCGTCCCATATATCCACGTAGGAATAAACTCACAATAGTGTAATACTGTCATCCATATTTATTATATAAAAAAGTATTTCACTTACAGGATCTTAGATACAATTCTCATAAAAATCAGTAGCCAGCCAGCTTAGCGTTCCCATCCCATGGGTAGTCCAACAGTGGCAGTGACATCAGCGCGCCCGCCCGAACGTACATTTCGTCATAAACAGATGTCGTCCAGGGGATTTTATCTAAGATCCTGTAAGTGCAATGCTTTTTTATATAATAAATGTGGATGACAGTATTACACTAATGTGAGTTTATTCTTATGTGAATGCTGGATGGTTATTTGGGACACTTCTGGACGCAAGTGACCTGCCCCCAGAAGGTGTCTGCAGAGTGGAGCCGTGCCATATCCATGCAAAGGATAGTAAGACAAACCCCAAAAAATTCTTCAAATATATTAATAGTAAAAAGGTCAGGTCTGAGCATGTAGGCCCTTTACAAAATAATCTAGAGTGCGTGACTGGAGACAAAGAGAAGGCAAACTTATTAAATACTTTCTTCAGCTCTGTGTATACAAAGGAGCATGGGGGAGCTCATGTCCACGTCGGGGGTGGTAGTGACACGGCCCCAAATGATCCACAATGGCTCAAAAGTGAAATGGTCCAGAAGTATTTAGACAGAATAAAGGTAGATAAAGCACCCGGACCAGATGGCATCCATCCACGGACCTTAAAGGAATTGAGCTCTGTCATTTCAAAGCCATTGTATCTCATTTTTAGAGACTCCTTAATGACTGGAATAGTACCACTGGATTGGCGTAGGGCCAATGTGGTGCCCATATTTAAAAAGGGATCAAAGTCTTTACCAAGTAACTA
>BLSH010411801.1:1064320-1094526 GCA_018402905.1 Glandirana rugosa
CTTTAAATAGTAGTCTTTGACTTTCACTGCTGTCGCTGTTAAGACGTTTACTCGTTTAAAGTCACAAAAACCAAACTAATGTAATAACTTATTTAAAATAATGATAATACAATAATAAAAACTGTTAATCAAAATCAATAAATAATATAATATTAAATACTAAAATAAAAAGTTTGAAAAAGTATGGGCACTACAGATGATCTGACAACAAACCTGTCTAAATTCACTCAATAAGGATTCATCACAACTCGCTTGGGCCTGACATTGCAAGCCCAGGCATGGCTTGAAAGCCCACAGGCACCGTGCCTGGGCCTGGGCCTGTAAAGTTTTTAGCGAGCCCAAGGGACCGAACCCGAGCGATTTTTGAAATGTCCGGGTCCGGGTCCGTGCCACGGACACCCGAAAGTTCGGTACGGACCCGAACGTTACAGTCCGGGTTCGCTCAACACTACTTAGGAATAACTCACTTAAATCTGTCCAAACAACAGTCTAGTAGACATCACGGGTATGAAAAAGTTTGAAAAATAAAATCATAAATTATAATATAATAAATAACTAAAACTAATTGTCAAAAATAATAACATAATAGTAATAAAATTTATTCAATAATGTAATCAAACCAAAAACACTGAAATTTGCTCATTTGCAGAATTGTCGCTGTCGTCACTTTCAGTTTCTGATGATAAATTTCCCCAAAAATCAGTATCACTCAATTCTGCAAATGATTCTTATTTACTATCTGTGTTTTCTAGCCGATCAGAAACCACTTTTGATGCAAAGGGACACTTTTTGGTTGCTATGGACATTCTCATGTTTCCAGGCAGAAAGAATGACATTTATAATATAAACGTGCAAGCAGGGCACTGGGCAAACCACTAGGGACAAAGGGGATGTGAAATGTTTTCATACAGTAATGTAATCTATAAGATTACTGTATGTGTACTGTGTGTTTCACTTTTTGAATTTACCGCCGGTCTCCGTCCCCGTGCGACGCGACGCTCGCAGGGAACGGAGCCCGGCACACAGAGACATCTGGCGGCGGACACAGCCCGCAGACACGGCGGGGGACATCGCTGGATCCAGGGGACAAGGTAAGTAGCGCTGCCTTGGATCCAGCAATGCAATCCCGAGTGTGGCTCGGGGTTACCGTTCTTGGTACTGAAAATCCACCCCGAGTCACACTCGGGAACACCGCCAGGGAGGTTAAGAGAGGTATGAATGGCAGAGATAGAGACATTATTTTGCCCCTGTACAAATCCTTAGTAATACCTCATCTAGAATATGCAGTTCAGTTTTGGTCACCAGTGCACAAAAAGGATATCGGGGAGCTGGAGAAAATGCAACGAGGGCCAACCAAATTGATAAGAGGCATTGAGAAGCTCAGCTATTTGAAAAGATTAGAGGAACTGAATTTATCCTCTCTTGAGAAGAGAAGATTTAGGGGGGATGATCAACATGTACAAATACATAAGTGCTCCATATAGTGAACTTGGTGTTGAGTTATTCACTTTAAAGTGGTTGCCAACTTGTGACGACAGCCACTTTAACCTACAGGTAAGCCTATAATAAGGCTTACCTTTAGGTGCCCTGCATAGCTCCTAAACCTGTACGGTTCAGGAGATATGCAGTGTATTTGCTGTGCCGACGTCATGTTGGCACATGTGCAGTGAAGAAACGGCCTCCGTGCTGTTCCTCCACTGCGACCGTGCCGTGAATGGCGGCTCCCGCACGCATGCACGGGAGTGACGTCACGTGACTCCGGCCAGTCACAGCGACTGAGACGCGGCCCAGGAAGGAAGAGGGGCAGAAGATGGATGCGGCCTGGAGCGGGGACAACGCTGGACGTCACAGGTCCTCGTTTGCAGGTAAGTGGCACATAATGGGCTACATTGCGATGCATAGTAGCCCATTATGATTCTACTTTACAGGGGAATGTAGAGGAAATTAAACCCAATCTGTGTTTACTTCCTCTTTAAGGTCAAAACAGAGGACAAGGGGGCACTCTTTATGCCTAGAGGAAAAGAGATTTCATCTCCAAATACGGAAAGGTTTCTTCACAGTAAGAGCTGTGAAAATGTGGAATAGACTCCCTCCAAAGGTGGTTCTGTACAGTTCAGTAGATTGTTTTAAGAAAGGCCTGGATTCTTCCCTAAATCTACATAATATAACTGGGTACTAATATTTATAGGTAAAGTTGATCCAGAGAAAATCTGATTGCCTCTTGGGGGGATCAGGAAGGAATTTTTTCCCCTGCTATAGCAAATTGGATCACACTTTGCTGGGGTTTTTCGCCTTCCTCTGGATCAACTGTGGGTATAGGTTTGTGTATATGGGATTGTATGATATATATATATATTTTTTTATATTTTTTATGGTTGAACTGGATGGACTAGTGTCTTTTTTCAACCTGACTACCTACACTAAGCAGAATGATAAATGCAACACTTTTGTGTTTGCCCCTATTTATCATGAGCTGAACTTAAAGATCTGCAACTTTTTCTATGTACACAAAAGGCCTATTTCTCTCAAATATTGTTCACAAATCTATCTAAATCTGTGTTAGTGAGCACTTCCCCTTTGCTGAGATAATCCATCCACCTCACAGGTGTGGCATATCAAGATGTCGATTATACAGCATGATTATTGCACAGGTGTGCCTTAGGCTGGCCACAATAAAAGGCCACTCTAAAGTGTGCAGTTTTACTGTATTTATTGGTGGGGGGGGTTCCAAACACCAGTCAGTATCTGGTGTGACCACCATTTGCCTCACGCAGTGCAGCATATCTCTTTCGCATAGAGTTGATCAGGTTGTTGATTGGGGTTATGGAATGTTGGTCCATTCCTCTTCAATGGCGGTGCAAAGTTGCTGGATATTGGCATGAACTGGAACATGCTGTCGTATACGCCGATCCAGAGCATCCCAAACATGCTCAATGGGTGACATGTCCGGTGAGTATGCTGGCCGTGCAAGAACTGGGATGTTTTCAGCTTCTAGGAATTGCGTACAGATCCTTGCAACATGGGGCCGTGCATTATCATGCTGCAACATGGGGCCGTGCATTATCATGCTGCAACATGAGGTGATGGTCGTGGATGAATGGCATAACAATGGGCCTCAGGATCTCGTCAATGTTCCTCTGTGCATTCAAAATGCCATCAATAAAATGCAGCTGTGTTTGTTGTCCATAGCATATGCCTGCCCATACCATAACCCCACCACCACCATGGCCACTCGATCCACAACATTGACATAAGCAAACCGCTCACCTACACGACGCCATACGCGCTATCTGTCCTTTACAGTGAAAACCGGGAACGCCTCTCCAGAGTGCCAGACGCCATTGAATGTGAGCATTTGCCCACTCAAGTCAGTTACAACGACGAACTGCAGTCAGGTCGAGACCCCGATGAGGATGACGAGCATGCAGATGAGCTGCCCTGAGACGGTGTCTGACAGTATGTGCAGAAATTCTTTGGTTATGCAAACCGATTATTGCAGCAGCTGTCCGGGTGGCTGGTCTCAGATGAATTTGGAGATAAAGATGCTGGATGTGGAGGTCCTGGGCTGGTGTGGTTACAAGTGGTCTGCAGTTGTGAGGCCAGTTGGATGCATTGCCAAATTCTCTGAAACGCCTATGGAGACGGCTTATGGTCTTGCCTAGGGCACAAAATAGTCTAGCACCGGCCCTGCCCTAGCAGGTGTATATACTACCCTAGCCTGTCCATATACCTGCGGCCCCCGGATGGCGCGAGGAAGCGAGCTGGTGCCACAACAATTTGTCTTCAGGCCGTGTCCAGAGGCGCAGGTATGGGCCTGCAGAGCTGAAGAAATAGGTGGAGAGGCGCCACAAAAATCTCCACCCGCCACCTCCAATATATACATGGGCAAAGAAAAGGGGCGGAGGCAATGGAGCGGCAAAATGAGATTTCGCCAAGGGTATCAAAAATCCTTGTGCCAGCCCTGTGTGGACATTAACATCTCCCTCATTGAAGAGTGTCTGATGAATATTGGAAGGAGGCATCCGGTGATCCTGTATCATTGTGAGAACTGACCTGAGTTCAGGATCTTACTGATTGTGTGCTGTTTTCCTTTTGGGGTAAGTGCCAGTGGTAGCTCTAACTAAAATATATTTTACAAGGACTCAGGCCATCTTCATTTGCTCCTGCAAAAAGACTCTCTAGGAAGGCTTAGCCTAGGGAAGTGCCCATCTATTATTCAGTAGTTCTGGAGTATCCCATGTCACCCTACATGACACCTGCAAATGCACTTTCACAGCTATTATGACACCGGCAGGAGTTCCTGCTATTAGCTGCGGGAGGCAGCCCTATTAAAAGCAATGCAGCAATCACATGCAAGTGATCAGCCCCGGACACAGGCAGTCTGCATTCTAATCAGTGTGTGGGTGTATTTGCAGGTGTGAATGCATTCTTAATTGGTAATATCAATAACTGCAGGAAGGGTCTTATGCATTTCAAAGGAAAACCTGAGTATTGTTTAACAACAAGAACAAAAGTGTTTGTCCGATCAATCAACAGACTTTATCTACATCTTAATAAATTAGAAAAAAATGGGTATATCAAGGGGAAGATTTAACTTACAAAAGGCAGGGTTGAGAGGAATGGCCTAGGATATAGGGTATATGGATACATGCATATTCATGAGTGATATTAACGGCTTTCTTTTTTTTTTTTTAATAACAAGCATGTCATGCTGACCTACTCTGTGCAATGGTTTTGCAAGGAGCAGCCCCGATCCTCCTCTTCTTGGATCCTTCGCGGACACTCTTGGCCCCTCAATACTGACGAGTGCCCCCAGAGCAAGCAGCTTTCAATGGGGGCACCCAAGCAGGCTTGTTCCTGAGCCACGGCTCTGCGTATCCATTCTCACACACAGATGTGGCTTGGCCCCCTCTCTCCTCATTGGCTCACTGGCTGTGATTGACAGCAGTGGGGGCCAATGGGGTGGGGGGAGTCCCTGGAGAGCCAAAGCTCTTGTTCACATAGCTGGATCGAGATGGAGCTCAGGTAAGAATTAGGGGGGACTGCAGCACAGAGAAGGTTTTTTTACTGTCATGCATAGAATGCATGAAGGTAAAAAACCTTGAGCCTTTAGAACCACTTTAAGCGTTGAATATGTAGTGTGTCTATATCCTTGCTAAAAATCATGAACATAAGACCTTAGTATTCTGAAAAGACTCACACGGCTTCAGATCATTGTATTATTTTGTATATCCTCTGTTGAAATTGTTATCTGTTGCTGGGATCCAATATACACTACACTCTCTGGAAAAGAACAGAGGTTGTCTGGGATTTGAAGAGCTGAAGAGTTGCATTCTTCATATGCATTCCTATACCCATTATTATACATATATTTTAAGTTATACTACTTTATATGACAAAAGAGTTTGCATATGCAGCGCATAAATGGCTGCCTCTATTTACAGTATATTTATAATTACAAACTGTGCACAGAATGAACGATTTTAGAACATATGCAATAAATACAAAGGTAACGTTATTACAACAAATGATCTGTGAGTTCTAGCATACTTACATTGAAAGGTCCCACTTGGTCCCTTATTCCTACCACATTTTATAGTAAATGTTTAAAAATGTAACACAATTTTCCTTTGAAGAAAAAAGTAGAGTAACACATAAACTTACATCAAAGAAAGAAATGGGTTTTCTTGTTCAATTTAATTGTCTAATTTGGAGCTAAGTTTATCTGTCTCTGGATTCAGAAGGCTTAAAATGAATACATTACTTTTGTGCCACGTAAATACAGCATTCATCAAAGTGACATGGAAGTAATGAATATATTTTAAATACAATTAGGATACCAGCTATTTTTTATCTCTCTCTCAACTTGGTGGTGTATTCAACCTTACCAGGTGAGAAAGAAAAAAAAAAAAAAAGCCATGATTGCAGTGCATATTACCACACTTAAAAAGACTGAAGAGCCACAACTACAGGCTAGTTAAAGGCAAACAGAAAACGCACCTGTCATTTTCAAGAAAATCAGAAAACCTGTGCTTGGCCCATGCAGAATAAAGCAACAGGTTGGCTTAACCACTTCAATACCGGGCACTTTCTCCCCTTCCTGCCCAGGACAATTTTCAGCTTTCAGCGCTGTCACATTTTGAATGACAATTGCGCAGTCATGCAACACTGTACTCAAACTAAATTTTTGTTATTTTCTTCCCACCAATAGAGCTTTCTTTTGGTTGTATTTGATCACCACTGGGATTTTTATTTTTTGCTAAACAAACTAAAATAACCAAAATTAAAAAAAAAAGAAAACAAAAAAGAACACGTTTTTCTTTGTTTCTGTTATAAAGTTGTGTTTTCTATGTTGCCAACCCCTGCATGTACCCTGGCGATTCTCTACCTGCCGTCTAATGCCTGTCTGATCTGCAGCTATTACCTGTGTTCCTGCATCAATTCCTGTATTGACTTCTGTTATTGACCTGGCTTGCCTTGACCTTGGTTGAATGCTTCCTGCCCTGACCTTGGCTTGTCTCTGGATTTGCTCTGTCTCCTGTTCCTCTTTCTGATTCTACATTGCCAACCCCTGCATGTACCCTGATGATTCTCTACCTGCAATCTAATGCCTGTATCTAACCATCTGTTACTTACCTGGCTTGTCTGACCTTTCATACAGTTATTCTCCGGCCCTACACTGCATGCTAACTGGTCCCAGCTAGTTCTTCACCTGTTGAGTGTTACTTATCCTGCCACACCAGCCACTTGCTAGCTGCCCATCAAGCAACTGCCACCTGCTGTCGGGGTCTGCTGCCATCCCCTGTTCCAGGGGTTGTGTTATTAACTCACCTGCTGCCTGCTGCTGCGGCTGACAGAACGTCTTACACTCATACCTCGCCGCGCTCTCTCGGCCACTGACACAAATTCAGTGGTCTCAGAGCCGGTGCTGTACGAGAGGCCTCTCTCTACACACCAGGCTCTGCCACAAGATATGGACAACTATGTACATTCTCTTTAAAAAGTACCCATATACAAAACAGAACAAATTGCATAAAGATCGATAAACAATTTTGACACAATGACTAATAATCTGTGACTACAGCTCTGATTTTTGCTTTGTTTCTAAGACTGATGTCAGATGGGCAACCCTGCAGCTAGTGATCCTGCCACTGACAATTTGCTGTGGCAGTCCATTACTAGCAATTGAGATTTTGCAGTGTTTGGGTAAGCGACTGAGGGACATCTCACTGTGTCTGACTACAGAGGGTACAATTTCATAGGGACAGACATTCAGCCTCTCTTGCAATGCTGCAACTGGCAATTTGTCTCCAGTGGCAGAATCACCTGTCTGACATCATCCTAAGTCAGTGGTTCTCAACTCCTGTCCTCGGGACCCACTAACAGGCCAGGTTTGCAGGATAACTGAAATACATCACAGGTGATATCATTTGCTGCTTAGTGATTGCAGTATTCTAGTCTCCCCAAGGTAATACTAAAAATCTGGCCTGTTGGTGGGTCCTGAGGACAGGAGTTGAGAACCACTGTCCTAAGTGTTCTTACCTGTGCAAAAACAAAATACAGGATTAAAACTGTGCAAAGAACAGTCAATATTTAATATGAAAAACATCTCTTTAGATATACATTGCAAGGATTTTAGCAAACCTCATTGCAGGGTCCAACCTGCTGTTGTATTGTACCTCATACATAGCTTCTAGTCACTTTCTACTTCTTGCAGCCATATCCAACTTTATTGGTGCTATATGGAACAGTCTTCCTATTATATTCATTGTGGGTGATTTATTAATGTCATATTTACTGTACATTTTAGAAAGTGCAGTTGCTCCAGAGCTTAATAAATGAGGGAGAGATCTGCTGGCTTCCATCATCCAATCATGTTTAATAAATGAGGGAGAGATCTGCTGGCTTCCATCATCCAATCATGTTCAAGCAAAAATTATGTTTTTTTTATTTTCCTTGCATGTGATTGGTTCTTTGTAAAGTGAAGCTTTACCCCATTTACTAAGCTCGGGAGCAACTGCACCTGCAGAGGGCAACTGAACTTGCTTTCAAAAGTACAGCTGATTTGCTTTTAGCAAACCAATCCCATAGTGTTTAGTATTAAAAAAAAAAAAAACGAGTCAATGACATGAGCAAGAAATTGGGGGACAGAAAAAAGCAGAGAAACAATGTTCACAAGGCAACCTAGCTACAAGCCTAGGGTCCAAGGAGGTGCAGGGGTCCTAGCTACAACCTTCATGCAACTGGGTAGAGAAATTGGTACAGCAAAGATGTACACCTGCCTGTTGCTTCACAAGGGGGGATGCAATTATGGGCACTTAGGGGTTGATTTGCTAAATCTGGAGAGTGCAAAAATTGGTGCAGTTCTGCGTAGAAGCCAATCAACTTCTATTTTTTTTTTGTCAAAGTTTAATTGAACAAGCTGAAGTTAGAAGCTGATTGGCTACCATGCACAGCTGCACCAGATTTTGCACTCTCCAGTTTTAGTAAATTAACTTCTTAGTATCTAAAGGGGCAAAGACAATGCAAAGGGAGTGGATTTTCTGTGCCTACTGCAGACCTTATAATAGTCAATTGAAGCGATGGGAGGGGAGAGTAGCAAAGCTGCTACCTTGCCTAGTGCCTTATTGTGCCTTAATAAATCACTGAATAACAATGTGCAAAACACCCCCGTATAAGGGGGGTTGAATTTGTACCAGTTTGAGGCTCCAAAATTAAATTAGAAAGCTAATTTTTATGTATAGCAACTGACAAAAAGGCTTGCACAAATATCTATCACTTTTTGTTTTCACAAAAAGTAGGGTTATTCTTTAACTATCTACTTTCTGCTAGGATTAGCACTGTTCTATAATACCAGTAGATTCTGCAACAATGTGAATCTTACTACAGCATCCCCAGCCTAGAACAACAGCCTCCCTCCTCCTCCTCCTGTACCCATTCTCTCTACTGGAGAGACAGCCTTCACGCTTCACTGACTAATGCTGGAGTTTTAATATCTGCCTTGAAACACTCATCTATCATCACCTGATCTATTCAGTGGCTTATACTAATAGAACGTAGATAGAAATCAGATAGCATACACTTCCACACAGGCTCAGAAATAATTTGCGTGCTCCTGAAAGCAAATAAAGCCATGCATGCAGATTAAAACCTGACTGTTCTATAGAAATTAAATTGCAATGGTGTATTGCCAAAAGAGAGAAAAAAAACAATCACTGGGGGTCATTTATAGATCAAAGTGTATTCTCAATAATAATAAGCTTTTTGCTTCATCAGTATGTTAAAAAAGGTAAAGTTCATAGCTACGTTTTAGATTGTGTATCAAGCATTCGTTGTTTGTAGCACAGACGTAAAACAGCTGCTAGGGGCACTTGACAGGTCCTTATGCTGGTGACAATGGGTCACTAGTCCAGGCAGCACCGTCAGTTAGAAATAACATTCTATAACATCTGCAAGACAGCTGATGGATGGGATAGCTTGTCACAGTTTAATGGTTTTAACTGTGTCAGTGACAGTTTTGACCATCTAACCAAGAAAGCTTCAGCTCCAAGATTCAGCTGATTTTCTATGCAAATACATAAAATTAGCAGAGGACCTCATTTATAACAAGTCAGTTATTTTGAAAGTTGGAAAAATTTCTAATATAATATGAGACACGTTCAAGTCAAACTGGGACTTTTAATATTGCAGGTATAGAAAGGGATGCTAGCTTGGTGGTACTAAACACAGTAAGTAGCAAGTGTGTCCTACTATTGATAAGCAGCGTGTTGCAGGCCAGTCCAGAGACCGTTAATCAAGATGGTAGACAACAGTGTAGTGCGTGCATGGAACAGAGTGTGATGATGACGTTTCTTGTGAACGAAGTCATAAAACCTACAAAAGACTTCAAGCACAGTATGGTGATGAGACACTCAGCCGCAGTAAGACATTTGAATGGTGTAAATGTTTTAAAGATGACCGTACATCCATCAGTGAGTGGTGGTCCCCAGCAGACAGCAGTCATTCCTATGAACATTCAGCGCGTGGAATGCCTGATCCTGGATAATCAACGCATAACCTATCATGAAATTGCACAAGAGACCTATCTTTCTGTGGAAACGATAAACATAGTCATTCACGAACAATTGCATTATTATTATTATACAGGATTAATATAGCGCCGACAGTTTGCGCAGCGCTTTACAATATTAGGGCAGACAGTACAATTACAATACAATTCAATACAGGAGGAATCAGAGGACCCTGCTCGTTAGAGCTTACAATCTAGGAATTATCGAAAAGATAGCCCATGCTGGGTACCAAGACAGCTTTCCACTTTTGACCGGCACAGAAAAGTTGAAGTTTGCACTGCGTTGGAGTGTTTGGACCCCTAAAAGAGTTCCTCAGAGGTCAGAATTTCAGCACTGATGAAGGAGTGAAGCAGGCTGTTCTAGGATGGTTCAGGCATACTGACAAATCTTTCTATGCTGAAGCTTTCCAGCCATTATTTAAATGCTGGGATAAGTATATAAATGTAGCAGGAGAATATGTAGAAAGATAAATGCAGTTTCCACTCCTCAAAATTTGTTCTTTTATTATATAAACTCAAAAGTCCCAGTTTGACTTAAACACCCCTTGTATAATATATGCTAAAGTGTACCAAAACCCATGAATAAAACCATGATATACTGCAGCTTACTAATTTTTAGATGCAGTGGTTGCATTTGTTGTCATCCTAGTTGGCTTGCTCCTGATTTAGATTACAAATTCCCCCACCTCTTCTAATCTCCAAAACATAGGGTGAGTTGCTCTTTAAACCAAGAGAGTAAAAAGAAGCAGAGGCAGAATGCATAAAGCTGGCCATACATGGATCGAAATTCGGTCAGTTCAGCAGGGGCCTGTTCAAGATTTGATTCATGTATGGGCAGACTAAAACTGCTTGCAACTATAGCAGTAATCATTGTGTTCTGCCAGCTGGGAAGGTTCCCCATGCCCCCCCTCCCCCGCCAACACAACAGCACTGCGGGAGGCATTCCCCCATCAACACTGACTGAAAATTGAACACTGAAGGATGGGCTGCTTTAGAGTTACAAGCTCACTGGATTTTTGGCATGATCATCAGGTCTATTTTTTGCATGCATCAAACAGATATGACAAAACATTGTATTGGTATATTTAACAGATCAAAGGGGATCAAATAGGAGCTGTTCATTCTTAGAGTTTGGATACATTTTAATTGCAGAGATGTTTATTTTCAAAGTGTCTAGGAAGATTCTGATCCAGGTCATGGTACAACTAGTGGTAGTTAGCGACATTCAGCTGGGCTTGTTCTGTGATGTTGAAGACATTTCATAGCTTCTCCGAGCTATTTCTTTAGTTGCAATGAGTGTCAGGAACATGAGATAAGATTCTTGACAGTCAAACAGATCACAAGCCAGACCAAGTATGTTCCTTGCTGGACCATTGTCTCAAAACTGTCTCAAAGACTGAAATAGTACTTTTAATACCAGACTCTATATCATTTATATATTTATTTATATCATTTATATATTAAAAAGTAAGGGGACCTTGGGGTACACCACTGATAACCTTAGATCATTCAGAGTATGAATCATTAACCACTACTCTCTGAATTTGGCCAGCCAGTTTTCTATCCATTTACAAACTGATCTTTCCAAGCCTGTAGACTTTACGTTACACATTATGTGTAGGGAAAAGTTTCAAACGCTTTAGCAAAATCCAAGTATACCACGTCCACAGCCACTCCTTGTCTAAGTTTTTACTTACCTCCTCATAAAAAGAAATCGGATTTGCCTGACAACTTCTGTCTTTCATGGGTCCATTCTGTCTTTTGCTTAAAATATATTTTTATTTGCAAAAAAAAAATAAAGTTACACCCAAGCACATAACCACCCCCCCCCCCAAAAAAAAATTGTGGCCCCACATATACGTGCATACAAACGTAAATGCACACTTCAGGGTGCCTCAGCATGAAAACGCTGATTGCGATACACATGTTATTTAGCACCGCCTATGCCAGAGTGTGAGCAATAATTCAAGAACAAGACCTCTTCCGTAACTCTAAACTGATGACCTACAGGGGGCTTTTAAAATATCGTCAATAGAAAATATAGGGTACTAAAGTTAGTTGCCATTCCATGGGTATCTATTTACTCGATGCAATCTTGATTTTTATATTTTACAAAAAACTTGAGTCATTTATTGCATTTGTTTGCCCTAAAATTCATCTGTGTTTTTTACTAAAATTTTGAGTTTCCTAGACCTTTGCAGTAATATTGTGTGACATAAAAAACTACCATTATTTTATTTTCTAGGGTGTCTGCTGTCAGAAAATATATAATGCTTGGGATTTTTGTGTAATCTTCAGATCTACAATGATTTTTTTAAACATTTGTGCAAAAAATGCAAAAAAACGGTTCTGGCAGCGAAAAGGTTAATAATATTTAAGATGTTTCATCACCTGTCTGGGTGACTTTTTCCTGAACTAAGTAAGCCACTTGAATGAATGGCAAACTGCCTTCAAGATTGCTAAACAAGTTCAACTGAATGTACAGAAAGGTAATTGATTAAAAAAAGATCTCATAAGAATAATAGGTCTTTTTTATGCTATAGATCAGTGTTTCTCAACCAGGGTTCCGTGGAACCCTAGAGTTCCTCCAGAGGTTGCTAGGAGTTCCTTGAGCAGTGGTCAATTTCTACCTCTCAGATAAATTCCCAAAGATACCATTGGTCTTTTTAGTTATCTGTAAGGGGGTAATTATTCCCAATGACCACAAGTGTAGGGAGCATTCTTCCCATTGACCATCACATTAATGTATCAGGAGTTGTAGATTTTTCATTTTTAGCAGGGGTTCCCCGAGACCGGAGAATTATTTCAAGGGTTCCTCGGTGTTGAAAAGGTTGAGAAAGGCTGCTATAGATATTATTGTGCATGCAATTCAGTGCATTGTTTTAGCAGTTCTTTCTGAGTCTCAGAGCTGAGCAGCTGAATCCTTTCTAATGAAAGATATGTTTCATGTATGGTGTATGAGGTGCTACCTCTCTGTCATATTTTTTTCAGGGAACAAAAAGTGAGTGCAAGCTTTGTTGCCAAGAAGTGTCTGATCTGTTGCCAAGACAACAAAACACAAAATGGTAATGTACTAAATAACTTGTGTGTCTGCAACCTTATTGTATCCATTTTGTTCGGGAGTAGAGAATGAACATAATAATAAAGGATTATGCCCCCACTTCCACCCTGGCTTTTATATACTCTTAGTATGAGTTGACCTTGTCCTATGTTTCACTTTAGTTTCATTAAAGTTTTATGTGTAGGTCACACCATGATCAAAAAAGCTTACTGTAAGGAAAATAGGACCTGATCTAAGCACGCAAGTGCCATGGGAGATATAGCCTGAGGTGCTGTGGTGTATGAACAGTCTCCCAGCCGATGATGTGATTTACCCATTGAGGATGACTTTTTGCCCATGCTGACACTGGTAAGCTTTCCAAGCCTGTAATGTGACAGGACTAACATGCATTGTCAAACATCTCGTACATAACCCATCTGGTGCTGGTGAAGCAAAATTAGAATTCATAAGAATCAAATAAGCAAACCACTTTAGTGAAAAAAATAGAGCATTGTATGCTGTAATTCTGCAAGAAAGGATGGAGAGGCCACAACTCAGAACAGATACGGACACAAATGAGGAATGCAGTATCCATGTAGATTCACACTGGGATTTACATTCATTTTAGTGCAGATGGAAAAGTACGCTATGCACCAGAGAGCATAGGACTAGTCATGAAGGAGTCTTCTTCAAGAGCTCACGTTTGAAAACGGTGTAAAACTTTTTATAGGTTGCATACTTTTGTGGACACCAAATACCACAAAGCAGCAGCAGTGCCACCTTTAGAATTGTGGTCAGCTAGTATTTGCGCCATGGTCAGAATATACAAGGACATGGCTGATGAGATATAGCTTCCAAATGTATTTGTAAATGAAAATGTTGGCCTGAAGCCTTCTTTCTCACTAAAGCAAAATTTTAAGCAAAAAATACATATAAAGTTCAAATACCTATATATTTCCTGTTTTACCGGCTGAAAGATTTAAAATTCTGTATCACCAATCTTTTGATTTACAAACATTTTCATAGCGCATAGCTGAATAATCAATTCATTGGTTTAGCAGTTTATCTTCCTATGCTACTTCCTTCTGTTTTAAGAGTGAATCGTCATCATCACCTCTGTCCAGTAAGCAGCTTACCCAGTGAGCAGTAATGATAAACCAGAGACTAAGGGGTGAACCGGCTAGCAGAGGTATGTGTATAATATATGTCTTGCCAAAATGATAAATACTTTGGTAAACATATATTTATTTCAAGCATATATTTGGGTTCTTGCTTAGAGTGTTGTAAAGTTGTATTTGATGGGCAAACATTGTACCCTTTATGGAAATGACTGTGTTAGGGAAAAAATGTATATATACATATACAGTATCTCACAAAAGTGAGTACACCCCTCACATATTTGTAAATATTTTATTCTATCTTTTCATGTGACAACACTGAAGAAATGATTCTTTGCTACAATGTAACGTAGTGAGTGTACAGCTTGTATAACAGTGTAAATTTGCTGTCAAAATAACTCAACACACACCCGTTAATGTCTAAACCACTGGCAACAAAAGTGAGTACATCCCTAAGTGAAAATGTCCAAATTGGGCCCAATTAGCCATTTTCCCTCCCCGGTGTCATGTGACTCGTTAGTGTTACAAGGTCTCAGGTGTGAATGGGTAGCCGGTGTGTTAAATTTGGTGTTATCGCTCTCACTCTCTCATACTGGTCACTGGAAGTTTAACATGGCACCTCATGGCAAAGAACTCTCTGAGTATCTGAAAAAAAGAATTGCTGCTCTACATAAAGATGGCCTAGGCTATAAGAAGATTGCCAAGACCCTGAACTGAGCTGCAGCACGGTGGCCAGGACCATACAGCAGTTTAACAGGACAGGTTCTACTCAGAACAGGCCTCATCATGGTCAACAAAGTTGAGTGCACATTCTCAGCGTCATATCCAGAGGTTGTCTTTGGGAAATAGACATATGAGTGCTACCAGCATTGCTGTAGAGGTTGAAGGGGTGGGGGGTCAGCCTGTCAGTGCTCAGACCATACATCGCACACTGCATCAAACTGGTCTACATGGCTGTCATCCCAGAAGGAAGACTCTTCTAAAGATGATGCACAAGAATGCCTGCAAACAGTTTGCTGAAGACAAGCAGACTAAGGGTATGGATTACTGACACCATGTCCTGTGGTCTGATGAGACCAAGATCAAGTTATTTGGTTCAGATGGTGTCAAGCGTCTGTGGTGGCAACCAGGTGAGGAGTACAAAGACAAGTGTTTCTTGTCTACAGTCTAGCATGTTGGTGGGCATGTCATGGTCTGGGGCTGCATGAGTGCTGTTGACACTGGGGAGCTACAGTTCATTGAGGGAACCTTGAATGCCAACATGTACTGTGACATACCAAAGCAGAGCATGATTCCTTGCCTTTTGAGACTGGGCCGCAGGGGCAGTATTCCAACATGATAATGACCCCAAACACACTGCCTTGCTAAAGAAGCTGAGGCTAAAGGTGATGGACTGGCCAAGCATGTCTCCAGACCTAAACCCTATTGAGCATCTGTGGGGCATCCTCAAACAGCAGGTGGAGGAGTGCAACATCTCTAACATTCACCAGCTCTGTGATGTTGTCACAGAGAAGTGGAAGAGGACTCCAGTGGACAATCTGTGAAGCTCTGGTGAACTCCATGAACAAGAGGGCAGTGCTGGAAAATAATGGTGGTCACGCAAAATATTGACACTTTGTGCCCAATTTGGACATTTTCACTTAGGGGTGTACTCCTTTTTCTTGCCAGCAGTTTAGACATGAATGGCTGTGTGTTGAGTTATTTTGAAGAAACAGCAAATTTACACTGTTATACAAGCTGTACAGTCACTACTTTACATTGTAGCAAAGTGTCATTTCTTCAGTGTTGTCACATGAAAAGATATAATAAAATAATTACAAAAATGTGAGGGGTGTACTCATTTTTGTGAGATACTGTATATATATATATTTATATATCCAGTTGTTTACAGTGTCGTGCAGTTAGAGTTTACATCCTATATACTTTAAAGCTGACCTACAAGAAAACAGAAAAAAACATAGTACAACCACATATACATAAACTGCTTTACCTGCCAAAGGATTTAGCCAATTGTGTGACCCAGGCACCCCTGTCTCACTGGACAACCAGGTCTGTAACCTACCCTATTACTATGCAAAAGTTGCTCAAGAAAAGAATACCTTTAAAAGAAAAGAAGACTGTAAATACTCACCTTTTCCATTGCAACACCACTGAACACCTCTTTGACGCTGAAAAAAGATTTCCTAAAGTTTGCTGCTAAATGGACACTTCTATGAGTGCCGATCTCCTGGGCCACCACAGCGCTTACTGGTTTCTCCTTACCGATCCTTAGATTAGGCAGCTGCATTCCTTTTCTTTCTTCCCTTTATTTTTGTCTGGAAAATTTGTAAATAACATAATCAATCTCTTAGGGTGAATCCCTCCTCCACTGTATTTATAGAGGGAGCCATGCTAGTCACACTAGGCTGATCCCTTAAAGTGGTTCTAAAGGTTAGATTTTTTTAAAATAACAAACATGTTATACTTACCTCTCTTTTTTTGGGGGGTCCCCCTTCAGTAGTCCTGGCTCCTCCTCTTTGCTGAGTGCTCGCTAAAGCAAGCCACAATAGATCATGGGTGCAATGTTAGGCTCCTGCTGACACTGTATCCAGCTTGCCTGCCTGCACCTCCATACAGGCTGACAGCTATAAAGCTGGATGAAGTGTCAATGACCTACGAGAGTGCTCCTTAGTGCCCCACAGTTCATTGAGAACAACATGCTTGTCTATCGTGGTGGAAGATGGGGCTTGTAGTTCATTCACAGACTGCTGTAAATGAATGATGTAGCTCTGTTGGTGGAGCCCCACAGAGCTGCGCTGTCTTTGAAAAGTGAAGAACGAAGAACCCTTGCCCGCTGTCATGAGAGGGATTGGAGGGGGGTGCAGACTTGGAGCATGTTACCCCTCAAATATGGGTGTAATGTGTAATATGCTCCAAGAAGTGAGCCTATCCTTTAAAGCAGTATTACATCCAAAATCAAAAATAGAATATACTGTATTGCACCTTACCAATCCTTTGATGTGGTGGCTGAAATCATTTTTATCTTTGTAGACTTTTTTCCCTCTGTTTTCACCTTGTGATCTGGCCAGTAGCAAACCTCCTGTATTAGAGTACCCCTGCTCTGAATGAAGGAACAAAGGGGGCACAGCAAACAGCAGCATTGTTGGTCTGGGGCTAGGGGAGTGTCAGATGTACTAACAGAACTGTATACACTAACAAATTGAACCCAAACTCCAGTTAATACTTTATAAGCAAACTTTTTTTTTTCCTTTTGGGATAAAGGTTTTACATAATAATAATAAAAGCTGATCATTGTAAGCACTCCCGTCAGTGGTAAATGGTTTGTCTCAACCCTGTAACTGCTTTGGCATAACAAGAGACTGGCAGGATCACCAGGTTAAAATAAAGGATAGGAAGCCTGAAAAGAAAACAAATGCATCCACCACATCTAAGAACTGGTAAGCTGCAATATAATAAATGTTTGCTTTTGGATTTACTACTGCTTTCATTTTGCTGGCCCTAATCAGAAAAGCACCAGTGATCTGTATGATCTTTTTCTTCCTTCTTTGTATCTTAAAGTGTTACTTTTTAAACATTTTGTTTAAAAATAACAAACATGTTATATTTACTTGCTCTGTGCAGGGATTTTGCACAGAGCAGCCCAAATCCTCCTCTTTTAGGGTCCCTCGCCAGTGCTCCTTGCCCCTCCCTCCTGCCAAATGGCCCCCAGAGCAAGCAGCTGAGCTAGGCCGCTGCTCTGTGTGTCTATTCAATGGAGCCACGGCTCAGCCCAGCCTCCTCTCTCTCTCTCCTCATTGACTCACTGACTTTGATTGACTGCAGCAAGAGCCAATGGTGCCCGTTGTGTGTCTCAGTCAATCAGGAGAGAGTCTGTCATGCAACATCACTGGATCGAGATGGGGCTCAGGTAAGTATTAGGGTGGTTACTGCACACTGAAGGTTTTTTTTTAATTTAACCTCTTCAGCCCCGGAAGGATTTCCCACTTTAGGACCATACCAATTTTTTGCGATTCGGCACTGCGACGATTTAACTGACACTTGCGCGGTTGTGCGACGTTGTACCCAAACAAAATTGTTGTCCTTTTTTTCCCACAAATAGTGCTTTCTTTCGGTGGTATTTGATCACCTCTGCATCACTTCTGATCATAAACAAAAAAAGAGTGTCAATTTTGAAAAAAAAAAAAATATTTTTTACTTTTTGCTATAATACATGTCCAAAAATATATATAAAAAAAAAAAGTATCCATCAGTTTGGGCTGATATATATTCTTCTACATATTTGTGGTAAAAGAAAAAATTGCAATCGGCGTATATTAATTGGTTTGCGCAAAAGTTGCCACGTTTACAAACCATGAGAATTCAATTATGTAATTTTTACTAAGTTTTCTTTTACTAGTAATGGCGGCGATCTGCGATTTTTAGCAGGACTGCAACATTGTGGCGGAAATTTTTGACACTTTTTTGGGACACTGATTACTGTATAAATGTCATCGGCAGGGAAGGGGTTAACCTGCAGGGGGCAATGAAGAGGTTAACTGTATTCCCTGTGTGTATGTTCTAACTGTATGGGGGCCGGGCTGCCAGGGGCATAACAGATCTAACTAATCCCGAACACAAGGATCAGTAGATCAGTGTCATACCGCCTGTCAGAACGGCAAACCGCCGTTTCTTCCTCTCTCATAGGTGATAGCGGGTCGCCAGCAGACATCGAGTCCATCTGACCCGCGGCCATGCTCATGCTCATGCGCAAACCGCTGTGTATAACCGGTTCCCCACCGCGCGCCGTCTTTTTACGGCGGCAGTGGGGGAGCCCTGCGCGAATCGCCGTAAATAAACGGCGATTTGCTTTTGGCCACCAGGGTGCGCGCGCGCGCCGGCGGCGCGCACCCGCCGCACTCCTGAGGAGTGTGCCCGCGGCTCGGGCGGACCCGATTTCCGCCGGCGAGCCGCGATGAGCGGCTACAGGGAAAAGAACGGGGAACCGCCAATGTAAACACGGCGGTTCCCCGCTCTGTCAGTGGGGCATGAGAGATCTACTGATCCCTGTCACTGGGATCAGTTAGATCTCTCATGCCCATGTTAGCCCAACCGCCCCACAGTAAGAACACACCCAGGGAACACAGTTAACCCCTAGCACTCCCCCCCAGGTTAACCCCTTCACTGCCAATGACATTTATACAGTAATCAGTGGACATTTAAATTTCTGATTGCTGAATAAATGTCATTGGTCCCAAAAAAGTGTCAAAAATGTCCGACATGTCCGCCCCAATATCGCAGTACCGCTAAAAATCGCAGATCGCCGCCATTACTAGTAAAAAAAAAAAAACAAAAAAAAAACCAGAAATGAATTCTCATCATCCGTAAACGCGGCCACTTTTGCGCAAACCAATCAATAAACGCCGATTGCAATTTTGTTTATCGCAAATATGAGGAATTATATAAATCGGCCAAAAATGGTGAAAAAAATGTTTTTTTATATATTTTTTTTGGATTTGAATTTTAGCAAAAAGTAAGAAATTTGGGTTTTTTTGCAAAATGGTCGCTCTTCTTTTGTTTGAAATGACGCAGAGGCAATCAAATACCACCAAAAGAAAGCTCTATTTGTGGGAAAAAAAGGACGCAAATTTTGTTTGGGTGCAACGTCGCACGACCGCGCAATTGTCAGTTAAAGCGACGCAGTGCCGAATCGCAAAAAGTGCTCTGGTCCTAAAGCTGGAAAACCTTCCGGGGCTGAAGTGGATAAATGGCAACTTGCGATAACGAGTAAAAGTATGTGATGCAGTCAGCAAGTAGTTAATGCATAGAATGCATTAAGATAAAAAAACCTTCTGCCTTTGGATCCACTTCAAACTTTAAAACAGTCATCAATTATATTCCCACTAGGGAAGCAAGGGACAACACGACTAAAGTCTTAAACCTCCTACATATCGCCAACTAGATGACGCGTTTGATCGAGTAGACTGGGAATTTATGTTCTCGGTCCTTCATCACATTGGGATAGCGGACACCATAATTAATTGGATTAGCTGAATTTACTCTAACCCTACAGCTCAGATTAAAGTCAACGGACTCCTATCCTTTCCTGATCATGAACGGAACTAGACAGGGGTGCCCGTTGTCCCCCTACTATTTTGCCCTGTCTTTGCAACCATTACTCTGCAAAATTAGATTAAATCCAGATATTCAAGGCCTCTCAATCAGAAACACCAAATAGAAAGTTTCAGCATACGCAGACGATTTATTCTTCTCCCTAACGAACCTCTTTATCGCAGTCCAAAACCTCCTCCGAGAGTTTGAACTTTACGGACTTCTTTCCAACCTGAAAATCACATTTTGTAAAGCAGAAGCCATGGGCGTTGAGATACCTCTTGCCCTCTTGCCAGTGCTAAAATCTAGCTTTAACTTTAAATGGACGACTTCCGCCTTGAAATACTTAGGCACCAATGTTCCTGCTAATCTGTCCCGAACTTTTGCACTCAACTTTCCGCCTCTGCTAGCTAGAACCCGGGTTTTGATGGAAACCTGGCACAAGGGTTTACACTCCTGGTTTGGCAGATGCAACCTACTTAAAATGTGTATCTTGCCAAAGTTCATTTATCTATTTGAAGCTCTTCCATTCAAGATCCTGCCTCACTTCTTTAGACAGGTACATACCCTTATTATTAGATTTGTTTGGGCACACAGGAAACCACGTCATCCTCACTCTCTTATGTCTCTCCCCAAACAATATGGCAGATTGGCGCTCCCCGATGTAAGAAAATATTACCAAGCAACTCACCTCCGCTCCAAGCTATGGGCGCAATTAGAGCTGGCCCAAACTAACGTACCATTAAGGGGGGGCTTTATGGTGTTATGACCACTTGCCATCATTGTTGAAAACACACCTTCTATTGGGTACAACACTTCGCATATGCTCACAAGTATGTCTACGTCACTCTCTCTCCACTCTTGACTCTCCTCTGTTCCCTATCATAGGAAACCCGCAACCCCCCCCTGGTCTGGACTCCCGTGTACTCAAGACCCTACATTTAGGGGAGCGAGTTGGGGCATCGCATTTTCTAGAAGCAGAAATGTGGCCCTCCCTGGAAAAGTTGAGGAGCGACACAGGCCCCTTCAAGCTCCCATTGTGGAACGCTCTCCAATTAAGACATTTTCTCAATTCACTACCATACCCACAACGCTTTAGCCAACCCTAATGACCTTTGAAGAATACTGCTCAGATGATGGCACTCTTACCCAAGTATTATCTAAAACATACAATCTCCTGAATTCTCCAGCAGAGCAACCAAAATGACCTTTCATACACAAATGGGAGAAAGACTTATACCGTACATTCACCCCGGCCCAAATCCAACATATCCTCATGTTCTCTCTAAAATCATCAATGTGTATGAAAATTCAGACCAACTATAAACTTTTAACAAGGTGGTACCTCCCCCCTCACCTTTTACACAAATACTACCCGGCCACATCCGCGCTGTGCTAGGGGGACAGAGGAAAGCTGATCCACATTTATTGGTCATGCCCGAAGTTGACCCACAAGTTAGATAAATAACTCAAAAATGTACAGAATATAGTATTCCTGATGATCCGGCCTTCTTCCTACTGAACATCTCCACCATTTCCACTAAACTATATAAAAAATCTATTGTGTGCCACCTCTTAAACGCCGCAAAATCTTGTGTCCTGCTCCACTGGAAGAAACAATCACCGACGACTGTTGCTAGTTGGCTCTAAAAGGTAGAGGATATCAATAACATGGAGGATTTAGTACTCACTGCACAACATCAACAGAAAAAATATTCCAAGACTTGGGGACTCTGGAATCATTTTGTCCTCTCATCAGAGGGCATGGCTTTTATCGGATCTTAGTGTTACATTTCTGTCTGCATGTCTTGGCTATCCAGACCCGACATTACCCCGGCCCGGTCCTTGCTCCCCCCCATCTTCTCCCCTATCTTTCTCTCTCTCCCCCTTTCCTCTTTTTTTTTCTTTTTTTCTCTACTGTTCTTGTTTTATCGAAAATGGGGCAGAGAAAATTGAGTACTGTCCTTGATACTTTTTTTATTTGCACTACCATACAATTTTTCAGGACAAACTTTCGGAGCAGTACTGCTTGGACCTTGAAGAAGGGGATACACCCCCCGAAACTGGTCCTGAAAAATTGTGTGTTAGTGCAAATAAAAAAAGCATCACGAACAGTAATCAATTTTCTCTGTCGCAATTGCACTAATACGGCTACAATCACCTCAAGCATTGAAAATGGGAAAATGGAGTTGGGCAACTTCAGGTCTTGCTCCGTACTTCATACTAGTTTTTTTGTGACATATGTTAGACAGTAGCCATCGATCTGTGGTGGCTACTTAGTAACACCTGTTTGTTATCCACGTATATCTGGTGTAATACTCAGATTGTTTGGTTACTAAATACACAAGTTTTCTGTTGGATAATCTTTAATGCTTACATGATGTGATTGTAATGACTTGTCCTCGCCCGTCTAGGGTGCTAATAAAAACCATATTTGAAAAAAAAAACAGTCATCAAGCACATAGGCGGCTGAAGTTTAAAAAGGAAAAAACATAATCAAGCAGAGGTCAAGACGGCCAGTTTGTGAAGCATGAGAAAAGCATAATGAGCACTCAAAATAGAATGGGACAATAAAGACAACAGAAATCTGCTATATACTGTATACAAGCCCACTGCTTCGAACACAATCACTTTTTGAATACCACCTGCAACGGACCCAAATTTAAAATCTAAATAAGCTGTCACTGTATTACAGTTAAGATGAGCATCGCTTGATTACTTTCCCTTTCTTGATAACAGCACGCAACACAGTTCTTCCATTTCCCGCAGAAAAAATATCAATAACTGCTTTGCAATAATAAAAGCTTTTAAAAGGAGCCAGCCAGTAACAATAATTCAGACGGCGGGGGCCTAAAGATATGAAACAACACATAAAGGGGACATTGGCTCTGAATGTAAGTTCAGGTTAAGGGGGAATTACAGCAGTGGCTGCAGATTATATCATTTGACACAAAAAAAAAAAATCAGCAAAAATTTGTTTCTCTAAATATAAGAGAAGCTCTTTGACGCATTACGGAAGATTGGTTAACTAGGCCTCTCGTCATTTCAATATGAAGCTGCTTTCCTGATATAGGAGGTGATGCTGAATTCCAAAACATCTCAGCTAAGTAACTAGATTAGGAGATTAGTGTTAATCATTGCTAATACCTGTAATTAGCATAGGGAAAATTTTTCTCTGTCGCATAGCTTGACTAAAAATTTTTGGATCTTGCTGAGAAAATCATTTTAACTTATTAAGGAAATTTTATATCTCTCCTGGAGAAAGTTAAAGGTGCACAAATCAAAAATGAAAATTAAGCTTTGAGAACCATGCAGGCATCACAGTGGACATCCGGCATGAAAACTTTTCATAGGATTAAATGGCCAGTGAAGGGGAAAAATCAAGATGAGTCAGGAAGAATTGGAAGAACAGGCTGTGTGGCACCAAGCAGGTGGCACAGTGAAGACTTGGCAATAAAAGACTTAGCAAGAGGATAAGGGTGAACACTAGAGGCCACAAAAAGTGCAGGTTCGTTCCCAAATACATGTAAATCACACTAACAGAATAACTTTTTAATTTGCCATTTTTTAAATGAAATACTATTTTGCTTTTTTTATGTATTGTTTCATAACAGTACCACTGATCTCCTGCAGTCTATTTGTAGCTACCTCCTGCCTAAATGCTTGCACTTTACCAACTGTTGCACATCATTCCTTAGGGTGCATTTCCTGTTGGTGTAACATGCCTGTTGCAACTCAAGTTGGTACAGCCACTTATAGAGAACTTATGGTAATGCAAAAGAACAAATGAAAGCCAGGATCAGAGCATCCACACCCTTTAACCACTTCAGCCCAGGAAGGATTTCCCACTTTAGGACCAGAGCACTTTTTGTGATTCGGCACTGCGTCGCTTTAACTGACAATTGCATGGTCATGCAAGGTTGTACTCAAACAAAATTTGCGTCCTTTTTTCCCACAAATAGAGCTTTACTTTGGTGGTATTTGATCACCTCTGCGTCATTTCTGATCACCGCTATAAACAAAAGAAGAGGGAAAATTTTGCAAAAAAAAACTAAATTTCTTACCTTTTGCTATAATACAAATCCAAAAAAAATATTTAAAAAAAAAACATTTTTTTTCATTTGGTTGATTTATATTCTTCCTCATATTTTTGGTTAAAAAAAAATTGCAATCGGCGTTTATTGACTGGTTTGTGCAAAAGTTGCCGCATTTACAAATGATGAGAATTAATTTATGGGGTTTTTATTTTTTCTATTTTTTACTAGTAATGGTGGCGATCTGCGATTTTTAGTGGTACTGCGATATTGCGGCAGACATGTCGGGCTATTTTTATACTTTTTTGGGACCATTGGCATTTATACAGCATTCAATGGTATGAAAATGCATTGATTACTGTTTAAATGTCACTGGCAGTGAAGGAGTTTACCTGCAAAGGGGTGCTCTAAGGGCTAACTGTGTTCGCTCAGTGTGTTCTAACTGTATGGGGACTGGGCTGGCTGGGGGAGGAGAGTGATTGCGGCTCCCATATACAGGAAGCCTGCGATCACATCCCTTCCCCCTCTGTCAGAACGGAGATCCGTGTTTAGATACACGGACCCCGGTTCTGTCACTCCGGGGGGGGGGGGTGATTGTGGGTAGCCGGCGGAAATCGAGTCCGCCCTATCCACTCCCTGGCCCTCCCTTAACACAGTGAGCGAACTCGCAGCCGACGTCAGATGATGACAGCTTGCGATAACAAGCCAAGTTGCCGCTGTCAAGCCATGGCGGGCGGTTGGCAACTGGTTAAGAGGCAGCGTCTGAGCAGGGATCTCAAATTATTATTTTTATATTATTCTATTAGCATAGTATAAACTTATAGGAGATTTTAATTTTGAGGTTTACATGTTCCTTATAGCAAATGTTACACTAAAATGCAAGGTCTGTTGATTAAATTGTATCTTACCCACTTCAGGTAAGATCCCTTTTTTCCACATGTCGAAAATAACACCTGCAGAGAAAAGCTAAAAAATATACTTACCCCACACCCAGCTTCTGCCCACAAGGGATGGCATCACCATCCTTTTGGGGAGATCCTGGGAATGCGGAGTATCCCAAATCAGGAGAAAACACGTCTTCACTGTGTTGAAGTATCTTTGTGTGAGATTTGGAATTGTCATCCTTGCCAGAATTTTGTTTTAAGGACCATTATGGTAACCTTTTCTATAAGGGAAGTATATTTCAGTCAATATTCACTTTAAGATGCCTATCACAGGAGCAGAATATTAGCAAACAAAGGTTCTTCTAATAATATATATTTAATGAAATATATGAACAAGCACCTATGATTTTAAGAATAAGGGAATTCCATTCCCATTAATTAGGGCAGTTCACTGTACCCAATGTTGTATGTACACTTATCCCACTGATTAAAAACCAAAATACCCTGCAGGAAAACAGGAAGTACCCAGCAAAGTCTTAAAATCAGGCTGCTGTTTTTCTAGCAGACGAGCACCAACGTTGGGCTTCTTGCTGTCACCTAGCTTATTCTCATCCAAAAAAATACCAACCCACCTGGTTCTCATATCCAGGTTGCTACCCATACAACTTTAAAATGTGCAGATATTGTCATGTCAATTTATGCACTAAATCTATCAATTCAGCAACCACTGGAGAAAGCTTTGACATTAAGCAATACAATTATTGTGAAACCAAGTATGTGGTGTATCAGATCTGCTGCATTTCTTGTAACCTGCAGAACATTGGATGCACCACACGTGCTTTAAGAACAAGAATGAGAGAACATTATTGTGACTCTGTTAATCCAAACGCAAAGCGTATTTCAAATGTCTCATGTCACTTTAAAGAATGCCATCCTGGTAATATGTCCTCCTTTAGGTTTACTGGCATTGAGAGATTGACTCCTATACCCAGGGGTAGGAACAGACGGTTTATAGATAGAGAGGCATGATGGATGGATATTTAGATTAAAAACCAGGGTCCCCCAGGGGTTAAATCTCAGATGGGACCTAGATTTACACTTATGTTGAATCCGTTTTGCGCTACCTGCTTCTTCCGTTTTAGTACTATTTTCTTTCCACTACCGAACATTCTTGCTTACTTTTTTCATTTTTTCTGTTTATCCAGTTTTAGCTTTTGTATTGTTATTTTCTTGGATTTTGGTGTCCTTTTTTGATCATGCAACCAATCAGGTTTGTATTTCGTCTGTCCGTGTATGGTGTTTCACCTCTCCAAGTAACTTTGATTATCTACTAATTGGAAAATGAATGACATGTGCTGCCAGGAGGGGTTTATACACTATATATTATGGCATTTATGTACATGGCATTTGTAGTGAATATGGCCCACAAGGCTGAAACGCGTTTACATCCGCCATTCTTTCCTGTGTCCTTTATGGAGAATCAATATATATTTGAGATTGTATAGAGCAAACAAGGAGTTGAGGACCATCTTTTCTCAATACCCAGAAATGGTCCCTCTCTACAACTTTCTTCTTTGTATAATTTACAAATGGTTATTAAGTGTTCTGCCCTAGTTATTAGGAATGGGATTCCCTTATCAATAAAATGTAGGGGCTCGGGTTTCCACATATTTTATTATTTATATATTACTTATGCTTATTGGTATTTTTACCCTTTTCTTTTGGAAATCCTTTGAAACCCCACTGTTCTTCGTATCATTTAAAAAAATGTTCTTACAGATCTGGCCTAATATAAACTGCCACCACTTCTAAGACTGACAATTATCCACTTGGATGACTGTGTGAAAAGAGTAATATTAGCATTTGCATTTGATTCCTGAGACATTATTTCTCTTGTCCCTGAGTAGACTACAGGTGAATCTTCTATATTAAAAGATCTTATCTTCAGCATTGGCCTTTTTAATGTCCGGCCAAAACTGTTGACGGTCAGTGCACCTGTAAGAAAGAGAATTCTCCGGCTGCTCAATCTATCTGCGTATGGACAATTTAACTGTCCTCAATATCATACTTTTAATACTTTCTTTTTGTCTCAAGAGCAAATGTGTTATTCTGACCTACAAAATGGAAACTCACTCAAGGACACCATCTAAAAAACATATACCCTTGAATCACAGAAATAAATTGCTCTATTCAGATCTACTCAGTTGGAGTGATGTTGAGAGATCTTTGGGAGACAGACCTTAAAATGTGCTTCTGACATCACCAGTTGATAATACAGTGCCTTTCACCGTAACCATACAATCTGCATTAACCATGATTTCCTTCCAACCACTTCTTGAAAAAGCTTTTTCACGGCTTAGGGTTTGAAAAAATAATTTAGCATATTTTAGAATATAAATAGGGATTCATGTGTGCACCATTCATTTAGAATGGGATTTACAAAGAAAACCCTCAGAGATTGTATCACCGCATTTTTATATATTTTGTGCCAGTAACTGAGAGGAAAAAAATATTAAAACTTCCATGGTACAATTCTGAAAGACAAGTGACTATCACATCCTGGCAGATATAGGCCTTTCCATTCGTTGAGCTATCTGCGTACGATGTTATCGTATTGCATTAATAGAAAGTCTGGTATAATAGGAACCGCTTGGAGGCGAGGAGTAAAGCTTTTTGTTATGACTTGCAGCCATAGACTATCTGCATCAAATGTATTTATTGCATCCTACACAATATTCAGCTCAGAAATATGTGGAAGCTTTCTGTGAGCCTAGTAACCATGCAGTTATTGTACTAAAAGGCATACGTACATCAAATCACAGATAGCTAAAGATAAAAATTACAGTATAGGAATACATTAAAGTGGTATTAAAAAGGGCTGCTGCATTAATTTTCTTTTTTTAGGCTTTTTTCCTTTAATTTTACCTGGTTATTCAGCCAGTAACACAAGTCCTATCTCATGGTGTCTCGACTCTGGATGAAGGAGCAACAGGGGGACCTTTGGACAACAGCTTTGTCATTCAGGGGAGAGGGTAGTAGAAGATTTAGATGGACCTGACCAAGAAATTAAAGCCATTTTAAAAAGTTACAGGAACAGTTACTTTTTTTTCCATTTTTTTTCCATTTGGGATAAAGATTTTACATACATTAATAAAAAGTGACCATTGTAGGGACCCCTGTTAGTATTAGGCCTGTTCACATGTGGCGATTTGTTCCATGTGTTATGTAGGGCCATCTTTTACTGGCACTGGGATGCACAGGTACTGCATGTTTTCCCGTGCTGGTGTTCTGTTAAAATAGCCAATTCATTGTGCCCTCCAATCAAGTCAGTTCCGGTTACTGTAAACCATCAGCAATTGAAAATGTAGATGAGTTGCTGTTTTGACACAACAACGGAAAGCGTCTACACTCCGGTACTCGATATTATGAGCGGTCATTGTTAGTCCACCCAATACTAACCAACAACATGGCCGCCTCCAAGGCGGTAACAACCTTAGCTATCTCCCTAGCCACTGCTCTGTCAAAACAGAAAACTCTTTGTGTTTCCGGTGTTGTGTCAAAACAGCAACTCGTCGAAATCTCCAATTACTGATGCTTTACAGTAACCAGAACTGACATGTACAACTAGGTGATCTCGCTGCCCATAGACAATTATGTGACAGTGAAGCAGTGAAGGAGCAGCAGCACATGCTGATGATCTCATCACTCTGTTCATTTCTCCTGTCAGCATGATCCTTGCTAGCATATGTACTCTGCCAGTCTGAGTGCAACTGTACAGGGGACTGCAAAAGACTTACTTACACTAGCCACATTTAGAAATACATTTATTAACTTTTTACTGGATACATAACTGTGGACATTAATGTTTTATTGGTCTGGAGTTCAGGTTTAAATAATGTATTGCATGTTGCATTAAAAGAACCAGCCAACACACTAAAAGTTTTTTTTTTTACTAGACAAAAGTACAAAATTATCTTTCATTAACCAAGCTCTGTAACACACTATACATACTGTATACATACATATACAAACCCACTTTATATATATATATATATACAGCTCTCCAGTGGTTAGCAATAAGCGTGAAAAGAAAATGGTTACATTTACATTAATCTTTAACTTGCTGCTGCTTCCTAGCGCTTTCCTTTTACTTGTGCGCTGTTTATTTTTGGAAACCATTTAAGTACACAGTAGACTAAAGTACTTGTATTATAAATGCCCTTTATAAATGCCCTTTTTCAGAATTCAGTCTGCAATTTAAGTTGGTGCTATTTTAGCAAACATCCCTGCTGTCCTGTTTGTGTATAGCCTATGCACCTCCACCTTTTATTCATTATAATTACTGATGGCAAGTAGAGCATTTTTAAGTTACAAAAGCAAGGAAAGAGCGAAGGTAAATTAATAGTGTTGAGCGAACCCGGACTGTAACGTTCGGGTCCGTACCGAACTTTAGGGTGTCCGTGGCACGGACCCGGACCCGGACATTTCAAAAATCGTTCGGGTTCGGTCCGGGGTTCTGCTATTTTACTCCACGTGTTGAGAAGCTGCAGGGCAACAAGCGTTTCACTGGTTTGCCCTTAGAAGCCATCACAGCCATGCCTACTAATGGCATGGCTGTGATTGGCCGGTGCATCATGTGACCCAGCCTCTTTATAAGCTGGAGTCACAGTGCTGCAGTCACATGCTCCTTGGGTTAGTATAGGGAAAGGTAGCTGACGGCGTGAGGGACAGATTTTAGCCATTTTAGCCATTTTAAGACCTGATCCTGCATCCTGAGATAGATTACTTTACTACTGCTGTCTGTGCTGTTGCTCTGAGGACAGATAGCAGAAATTAGAGATTTCACTGGCCGGTTAGTGTCGGTACGGTAATCATCCGTACCGACACTACCGAAGATTCCCGTTTGGTCACTTTGCGAACAACGGGACGTCGAAGAGTTGTGCACCTCATTTTATCGTCTTGGGGCCTGGCTTG
>BLSH010411801.1:1097248-1122871 GCA_018402905.1 Glandirana rugosa
TTTTCAAAACCGAAATGTTTGAAGAATTGATGAATGGTTTACTTCGTGTCTAGGTCTTACAGATTACATGGGACTCACAAAGGTCCAGTGGCTGAATGGTTCATCATTTCCTGTTTACTTCTATTCTATACCTCTTGAGTGTAGAAACTTTCGTTTAATCGTTATATGGACAGAACTACATTTCGAGATCCATGTAAAACATCTAGTAGCGTTATGTTTCTCCTCTATAAAAAAAATTAATTAAATATCTCAACTCGCTTGTGGACCTTCAAGCCCAAGACGACCAGGCAGGCTTGAAGCCCGTCCGTGCGATCGTTCGGGTTCCGTCCGGACCCGGACCCGGACTTTGTCCCGAAGTTCGGACGGACCAGCAGAACCCGAACTTCCAGGTGTTCGCTCAACTCTATAAATTAATTAAAAAAAATATCTCCTCTTTGTATTGCGATGATCTACAAAATGTACCTAGAGCTTTACATCAAGACAGGTATATTGCTAATTTGCTTTCAAAGATGTGAGTTCTCCATATCTTATCTTCATTTGTCCTTTACTACTTGGTAAGTCGGTGACCTGGAAACACTCAGGGTACATTAGACATTCTGGATCTGTGCTTCATTTGGTAAGTAGTTAAGAAGTTTGTAAAGCCAAAACTTTTTGTTTTAGATACAGTAGAGAAGGGTTAAAAACCAAATTTATTATATTTTTTGCTTTCTCTGTCCAGCTGGGGAGCTTTCACTTACCTTTTCCTGGAGGTGCCACTGGAATTGAGAGAAAATCTTTAAAATAGTCAATGAAATTCTTGTCCTAGGAACAAATAATACCAATGGAGGACTTTACTTCACCTCTTGCATTAGTGGCACCTTGATTTTTTTGGACTTTCCAATACTTTCTGTCTCCATAACAGCGAGCCCAGAAGAAATTGTCAGCGCTGTGATTGACGATAGATTACAATGAGGGACACTTTTTATTTTTTAATAAAGGACTTGTCCCAAATTGTCTCTTGTGTTTTTTTCTTTTTTGACACTTTTTTGGTGAATGGGTAGGGGTACAATGTACCCTATACTCATTCACATGGGGGGGCCAGATCTGGTGGCCCCCCGATAAGCCCCCCCGCTCAGATTCCGATAAGCCCCTTGCCTGCAGACTCCCACAACCACCAGAAAGGGTTGTGGGGAAGAGGCCCTTCCCCCCATCAACTTGGGACAAGGTGCTTTGGGGGGACCCATGTTGAGGGCATGTGGCCTAGTAAGGTTCAGAGGGGGGCACTCGCATGCCCCCTCACGTCCTGCCCTGCCAGGCTGCGTGCTCAGAGTCCGGTATAGATTTTGGGGGGGCCCATTTTTTTTTTTAATTTTGGCGCAGGGTTCCCCTTAAAATTCATACCAGAGCCTTGGAGGGCCTGGTATGGGCTTTGGGGGGGCCCCCACGCCATTTAAAAAAAAAATTGGTATGGGGTTCCCCTTAAAATCCACACCAGACCTAAAGGGCCTGGTATGAATCTTGGGGGGACCCCATACCAATTTTTTAAAAGAATAGGGCGTGGAGATCCCCTTAAAATATATATATACTACACTGTATATATATATATATATATTCTTACACTGCCTGCACTGACTGTATATACTCTACACCAGGGATAAGCAATTAGCGAACCTCCAGATGTTGCAAAACTACAAGTCCCATCATGCCTCTGCCTCTGAGTCCCATGCTTGTGGCTGTCAGAGTCTTGCTATGCCTCATGGGACTTGCAGTTCTGCAACAGCTGGAGGTCCGCTAATTGCATATCCCTGCTCTACACTGTATATATACACTGACTGCCTGCACGCCAATAACTAACCTGTCTAACCTAGCTCAAATTCTGTCTCTCTGCACGTTATTACACACTATATGTGGCCGCTGTGTGGTCAATCAGCGAGTGTCATTTCCCCGCGATCCCGCACTGCATTATGGGGCATTCAGTGGCGCTCAAATTTGCCGCAAAGGTCCCATAATGTTCGGGTTTCGCCGAACATCGGGCCCATCCCTATGTTTTAGCAATGTGCCAACCAACACAGGGAGGAAGTCATGCTGTAGACTAATCCATAATGTGGCCTAGTTGTAAAAAACATAAATAAGGTCACAGAATGCTTTTTTTTCTTTCAAAGTGAGGGGTACACTTCACCTATTACAACACATATAAAAGCAGCTAAAAAAGCCTGTTTGAATTTGTAGAAATACAAGACTATCTCTCTAAGGAAACAGAAGATGGAACAATTGAACTTGTTACATGGTCCATGCCTCCCTTCAGTGTTCACTTATGAGTATGTGCTCCCCGAGGCTCTAACCCACTTAAAATGATATTTGAAATCCTGCTAAAGTGGTATCAAGCATCATGTTTACTGTACATGCAAGAATCTCAGTTTCTCTTGTAATGATGTGTCACTGTTAATAAATGTTGTTTTTAACATTTAAAAGAAAGCATCACTTTTAACCAATACCACTAATAACTCATTTAAGACATTTTGTAATTTAATGTAAATAAAAATGACCTTTCCATCTCAATATGTAGCCACTTGATTTTCTGCAACTTCCACAAAAACTAATGTCATCTAATTTCAACAATGACAACCATGGTGACACAAGGAGACACTGAGGACGATTTAAAGAAAAATTCCATGCATGGCATATGCAGGCTGGAAGAAAATCAATATTGATTATTTTTTTTAAAAAAAACAGATTTTTTTTAAAATTTAAATCTGATTTTTTTTATTTCAATCGATTTTTTTTTTCTTAAATTTATTTTAATAAAATGCTTTTGGACTAAAAATCTATGCAAAGATAGTTTTCTATGCAAGGTACATAAATAATAATATTCAGCATGTAATTTCGTTTATTCAGCATGAAATGGAGCTTAGTTATGTAGCATGAGGCTGTATATTCTGCAATATTTACATTTTTGGTAAACTCATTCAATGAATCCAAGCTCTGCAAGCTGAGATAACATGCACTGCATTGATGAATTCACACAATTTCACAGTAACCATGAGATAAAACAAAGTTCAGGAATATTCCTTTATCCCATTGTTTTGCAAATCTATGTACACTACTAACTGTATGATGGGAATCCTTCATTTTGTTTGCAAATGTTAAGGATTCTAATTACCAGCAAGAATAAGTCCATTTAAAGAGCACCTGTCATTTCAGATCCATCATGGCAGCGCCTGTCAGTGGGCATCCACTCACCTGCTGCCGCCACGTCCCTCACCATGTTGGGTCACTGCTGCATCACCAGCCGTCCCATTAAAGTGACTGGGTCTTTTGGTGAGTCAACAGCGAGTCAGAGGAGGAGCCTCTGCGGGACAGAGGTGACAGTTGCTCTTTAAAAATTATGATTTAAATCAAACCTTTTTACTAGTGATTTAAATCATGATTTAAATCGTGATTTAAATTGACTTGATTTAAATCAAATCCACCCTGGGCATATGTTTACATAATTACATTGGTTTAGCTTGGACCAATGTAACTATGTATATACCATACCTGACCAATGCTCCTGGACCTGGATATGACTGAAGTACCCACTGTCACTCCAGAGATCTCCACTTAATTCTGGCTCCCGAGCTGAGTGGCCAGTCTGATGCATTCTGAACAGAGGAGGTTGACTGCTTAGAGCAGGAGCCATTCTAAGAATGTTTTTCAGGGAGACATGGACCCGTATTTGAAGTAAGACTGCTGCAAGGGGCCCCCAGGCATCCACCTTCTAATGAGTAGTGCCCATAGTCAGTAGGAAAGAGGCCACCCCGCAGTCCCCTCCAAAAGCCCCTTTCCCAGTAGGGTCTGTAACTATGCATATACCATACCTAACCAACGCGTCTGGAAGCTGGATATGACTAAAGTACACACTGTCACTCCAGTGATCTCCACTTAATTCTGGGTCCCATGCTGAGTGGACAGTCTGATGCATTCTGAACACAGGAGGTTGACTGCTCAGCACAGGAGCCATTCTGAAAATGTTTTGGGGAGACATGGACCTGAATCCAAAGCAAGACCACACCAAATGTCCCCCAGGCACCCACCTCCCAAAGAGTAGTGCCCATAGTCAGTAGGAAAGAGGCCACCCTGCAGTCCCCTTCAAAAGCCCCTGTCCCAGTAGGTTCTGCAACTATGTATATACCATACATGACCAATGCACCTGGAAGCTGGATATGACTAAAGTACACACTGTCACTCTAGTGATCTCCACATAATTCTGGGCCCAATGCTGAGTGGCCAGTCTGATGCATTCTGAACACAGTAGGTTGACTGCTCGACACAGGAGCCATTCTGAGAATGCTTTGTGTGACGGACCATCCAGCAACCAGCTTGGGTGCCTCCGTCAAGATATAGCTTCCTCCACTCTGGAACCAGGAACCAGGAATTATTGCTGAGCAGTGCACCCAATGAATAGACAACACTAGCTTAGGTGCAAACTGAAACTTGCTTTATTGTAAACTCACACAGAATATATACTGTACCATGCAAGATCAATAAGAGTTTGACCACATTATCCTAACCCAGTGTTTCTCAACTTCAGTCCTCAAAGCCACCAACAGGTCATGTTTTTAGGATTTCCATTATTGTGCAGGTGATTTGATCAATTTCACTGCCTTAGTAATTATCACAGCATTTCATCTGAGGGAAATTCTAAAAACCTGACGTGTTAGTGCGCCTTGAGGACTGGAGTTGAGAAACACTGTCCTAACCAAAGCAAACTGTAAACAGCACATCTAAGGAATAGCCACCATAAACATAAGCAGTAGTAAAAATGAAACAGCAAGCTAATCAACATAAACATATAACATCCCACAATATTAATCACATCTCCAAGAGATTAGAAGACAGAAACAATAGGTGACTCACTTAACAATGGGAATTCACACCTAGGAGACACAGAATGGAGAAATGATACCATGGGGGAAAGACACCTTAGTAAACAGATTATAGAAGAAGAGCCCAGCCTCAGGTTGTTTTTAGTTGATTATATAAACATCTGCTGAGAATCACAGTCTAAAGCAGTTATTGCTGGTTTGGGCACAAAGGCCCCAAATCTGTGTGTTTTGGGGAGACATGGACCCAAATCTGAAGCAAGACCACTCCAAGGGTCCTCCAGGCACCCACCTCCGAAAGAGTAGTGCCCATAGTCATTAGGAAAGAGGCCACCCTGCAGCCCCCTCAAAAGCCCCTGTTCCAGTGGGGTCTGTCACACTTTGTTTTTTCTGATTAAATGCAAAGCATTCTCTGATTGGACAAGGTGGAAAGCTCGATGTCACCATCCTGCCTCTCCACCTCTTCCAATCATAAAACGCTTTGCATTCATTCAGAAGATACAAAGTATTCTCTGAATGGTGCCCATGCCAAGTAGTGGCATGAAGTAGGGGTGTCCAATTTAGTGATTTCTAGCATCCAGGGGCATTGATCAGCTACAGTACATACAGTATCTCACAAAAGTGAGTACACTCCTTACATTTTTAAAATATTTTATAATATCTTTTCATGTGACAACACTGAAGAAATGACACTTTGCTACAATGTAAAGTAGTGAGTGTACAGCTTGTATAACAGTGTAAATTTGCTGTCCCCTCAATATAACTCAACACACAGCCATTAATGCCTAAACTGCTGGCAAAAAGTGAGTACACACCTAAGTGAAAATGTAAATGTCCAAATTGGGCCCAATTAGCCATTTTCCCTCCACGGTGTCATGTGACTCATTAGTGTTACAAGTTCTCACGTGTGAATAGGGAGCAGGTGTGTTAAATTTGGTGTTATCGCTCTCACTCTCTCATACTGGTCACTGGAAGTTCAACATGGCACCTCATGGCAAAGAACTCTCCGGGATTTAAGAATGTCATTATAATGGTCTGTCTTAGTATCTACAGAGCAGAATTAGGTAGGAATTGGCAGTGAAGCTTGTCTGCATTTCCATAGACTATGCTCTATATCATTTGGATAGGATTGTTTTCATCTTCTTAACAAAAGTGGAGTTTCACATAAATTTTTATTCTACAAAAGATGACTCTTTTACAGGTGACAATATAATGTTAAACATGAGTGCAGTATAAATAATTGATACCTATTTTAACAGGATGTTTGAAATATCCTGCAGAATTCATCCGGAATTTGTTCTGTGCTCAGGCCTTTTAGGTTTGTCAGTGAAAAAAGACAAAATCTCCTGAGGCTAAAGAATAAAACGATAGCTCTGGTGTAATATAAATTTCAGTTTTAGAATATGCTGATTTTCCCATGGGAATTTAGGATCTTAATAATTCTTGCAGGCTGTCACAATTTCAGCTACATTAATTTGGAAGTAACATATATAAATTAAAATATACCTTACAGACTTGAAATATTACAAAGGTAATTTAAAAGAGTATGTGGGGTTTCAGAGAAGAGTAAAAGGAGAAGGTTTGTCTGGATACAAATTTAAAAGCAAACTTGCCAATTTGATATCTTCGACAAGCTGCAAAGTATCATTTAAAACACATCACATAAGACCAATGCAATGTCAGAAAAACAAGAACCCTTTCTGTGAAAAAATATAACTATTGTTTATGTCTTTATCTTTTAAGCACATATGGTAGAATTACCCCTTGCTGGTCATACATTTATAAATGTCCCACCATTGAGAGCCAGCAGATGACACTTTGAGCGGCTGAAGGCTTTCAATCCCGGCTGTCGTTAACAATTCACAAACTGGAATGAATCAGAGAGGTTACTGATCATGTGTTTACTACGCCATTTATGACATAGTGATCACATAGGCTGGAGGTTTCATTGAAAAAATAAGCCTTGGAATTGCAAATTAAAACATTTTATTGCCAGAAACACTAGGGTTGTTGACACTTTGATTTTAACACATATTAAAGCGCCTACCACTTCAGCATGCATTTTTGATGCTTCTGTGATGCTTTTTGAAATGAAGCATCGCAAATGCCCTATGTGTGTTGATTTTCTATTTGTTTTAAAGGGGCTCAATAGAACCTTGGCACAGTAGTACCCCCAGCTCAATAATACTCCTGCTCAGCAGATCCCCAGCTCATTAGTTTTCCCGTTCAGCAGAACCTCAGCTCATTAGTAATCACATTCAGCAGATCTCTAGCTCATTAGTACCCTCATTCAGCAGATCCTCTGCTCAGTAATACCCCCAGCTATGCTGATGCCCCACTCAGTAATACCACCAGAACTGCTGATCCTCTGCTAAGTATTATGCAGGTCTGCTGATCTCCCTTTCAGGTGTACTCCCCAGCTCTGCTGATCCCCCACTCAATAGAAACCCCCAGCACTGTAGATCCTCTAGTTTGCTAATCCTCCTTTCTCGCCGGTCCCCAATCACCTCCCACTATATTGCTTCCATGCTGCGCACCAAATGTGACATCTGTCAGTTTCTCCCACTCCAGTCCTCCCAGCTCTCCCCCGTTTAGTCTTCTCTCTTGTCCTCACTCTCTTCCTGCTATATTGCTCCCAAGCTGTGCACCACATGTGACATCTGCTAGTTTCTCCCCCAGCCCTGCTGATCCTCCGCTTCTCAGTCCTCTCGCTCTGGTCACCCTCCACTATAGCATTCCCATGTTGCGCACCACGTGTGCCATCTGCTAGTTGCTCCACTCCAGTCCAGACCCCGCTCATTTTCCTGCAGCAGACACTCCCAGAATATATATACATGAACCTAAAGTAAGTGCTGATGACGTCTTTCTAGTTTGCTTGTTGGTTTCCCAGTGCATCCCTGGATACCCCATACCTCCAAAGCAAAGCTTATTCTGAATAAACACCCCTTAAATGCTGCAGGTGCAGTCAGGGAGCACTGTGATGGACATTTTGGAGACACTTTGAAGCACCAAGAAAGTGTCATTGGATATCATTTTTGAAGCAAAGCAAATGCAACAGTGTGTACAGGACTGTAAGGTAACCATTTTATGTAGTGAGATATTCTTTGGCATTCAGAGTGGTTTAACAAGGTGTGTCAAACGCCACATTTTGAAGTGTAATTCATGAAGCCTTTCAGAAATAAAAAAGCACATTTATTGAAAAAAATTAAAAAACAAAAACGTATTATTACATCCAGTGCATTCGTCAGTCTATATTAAAAAAGAGAGGAAGGTTTTTATTATAGCAGTGCAGAAGTGTATCACCACTTATCAGCAACCCCCCCCCCAAAAAAAAACCAAAAAAACAAGGGGGTTACATGCTCATTTAGTGTGAAGGTAAGGAAAAGCGAGAAATACTTATCTTATTCTTTGCTCCCAATGGGTTTTTCCTCTTCACTGTTTAAACAGGCATGACCTATCATCATCTGGTACATGGTAAGTGAGGATGTTCAGGGTACACAAAGATACTGGGTGTAGAGGACAGTGGATGAGAGTGCCAACTGTCTGTCCTTACCCCTATAGACTAAACAAGCATTTAACCCTTGTGGAGGGCCTACTTACTATCTACTCATTTTTTTATTATTATTTTTTATTGCTAAGTAGAGTTCCATTTTAAAGCTGCACTCTGACACAAAACTTTCATGTGAATATACACTCACCGGGCCACTTTATTAGGAACACCTGTTCAATTGCTTGGTAACACAAATTGCTAATCAGCCGATCACATGGTGGCAACTCAATGCATTCAGGCATCTACACATGGTAAAGATGAGGTTCTGAAGTTTAATACGAGCATCAGAATAAGGAAAAAAGGGGATTTGAGCATTGCATGGTTGTTGGTGCCAGACTGGCTGGACTGATTATTTAAAAAACTGGTGATCTACTAGGATTTTCAAGCACAGAGGTCCAAAAAAGAGAAAATATCCAGTAAGCAGCAGTTGTGTGGACGAAAAATGGAGGAGAATGAGCAAACTGGTTTGACAGGATAGAAAGGCAACATTAAAATGGTTGTAAACCCTCAAGTATCACTTTAGCTCATTAGAATGTACACTGCTAAGGCTATCTGTGCCTGTAAAAGTTCACTTACATTAATAGTGTCTTCTCAATCCGTCCTGCAGTCTTTGATGATGTCAGCACCGCATGCACAGTCCGTTCATTCTGTCATAGCACGTTATGTGTGCCGTTTCTATCTTCTCAGCATACTATACACTGTAAATGGCGCAGGTGCAGGAAGCATCGCGATTGTGCCCTTCTCATCTGCTTCCTGGTTCTCCCCTTGTGACTGTATGAGACGTCACATAGGGGGGAGTGAACCAGACAGGGCATTGCCAGCAATGAATAGCTTATCTTGGTCGCCGTAGTAATGGCGATCGAGATAGAGACTTGGTTTTGCCGTGATCTTGCATGTGTGAGATTTAGATAGGGAAACAAAGGAAGGGCGGAAATTACGTCCGCAGAAGACACCTAGATCATCAGTAAAGATGGCGCTGCGGATACCCAGAAGAAGATTACTTTTCTATAACTAAAAAAACATATTTTCTAAGCTAATTTTACTGATGATAACAGGTGCCAGGCATGTGCATGCAGTTGTTAAATGGTAATATTTAGAAAAAAAGGGAAAAAAACGGCGTTTACTTTCTCTTTAATGCCCGGTACACACAATGAGATTATCGGGCAAATGATCGTCCGGTTTTTCCACGTGCTAATCTCAGATCGAATCAGAAGAGTTTACTTTAGTCACGAAAATTCTCGCATGACAGAATAAAAAATCGGAAGCGATGTGATGTGTTGTAGGGTATTTGTATTGCATTTTCGAATGACAGCTGTACTGATGAAACGAAAATCGTATGCTTGGGCACCGTGTGAGAAATTTTTTCCTGCATGTCCGATCATGTCCGAAAGGAAAACATTGGATGAACTGTCATGATCGGCTCTCAAAAGCTCTGTACTAACGATTCGATTAGCATACGACCGCTTCAAAAGCGGTATTTTCCGTAGGATTTTCTGATCGTGTGTACGGGGCTTAACTCAAATGATTGCTCACTGAAGCTACAATTTGCACAGTCTCGATTTCAGCTACAACATTCAGATGGTAGGGTCAGAATTGGGTTTAACCACTTGCTTACTGGGCACTTAAACCCCCCTCCTGCCCGGACCAATTTTCAGCTTTCAGCGCCATCACTCTTTGAAAGACAATTGCGCGGTCGTGTGATGTTGTACCCAAACAAAATTGGCGTCCTTTTTTTCCCACAGATAGAGCTTTATTTTGGTGGTATTTGATCACCTCTGCGGTTTTTAATTTTTGCTCTAAAAACAAAAAACGAATTTATTCATCAGTTTAGGCCGAAATATATTCTTCTACATATTTTTGGTAAAAAAAAAATCGCAATTGGCGTATATTGATTGGGTTGCGCAAAAGTTATAGCGCCTACAAACTATGGACATTGGTTTATGACGTTTTTATTATTTATTTATTTTTTACTGGTAATGGTGATGATTTTAATTGGGACTGCGATATTGTGGCGGACTTTTCTGATGTTTTTGACACTTTTTTGGGACCAATGACACTTATACAGAGATCAGATCTAAAAATAGACACTGATTACTGTATAAATGTCACTGGCAGGGAAGGGGTTAAAACTAAGGGGCAGTGAAGGGGTTAAATGTGTTCCCTGTGTGTGTTTTAACTGTGGGGGGGCAGGGCTAACAGGGCATAACAGATCTAACTGATCCCAGTGACAGGGATCAGTAGATCTGTTATGCCCCCCAATCACAGAACGGGAAACCGCCGTGTTTACATTCGGTGGTTCCCCATTCTGGGTCTCTGTGACCAGATCACGGGTCTCCGGCGGACATAGAGTCCGCCTGACCTGGCATGCTCACGCGGCGCGAGCCAAAGGGGAGGACGTCTATTGACGGCCTCCCAGCAATTTAGATCCATGCTGTAGCCGTCAATCGGAGCGGTTAAACAACATGAAAGCGTGGATCCATCCTGTCTTGTATCAACAGTTCAGGCTGGTGCTGTAATGGTGCAGGGGATATATTCTTGGCACACTTTGGGCCCCTTAGAGTTTAAACTCCACGGCCTACCTAAGTATTTTTTAGACATGTGCACTACCGAAAAATGTGTTTATTTTAGTTTTCTTTTCATCCGTTTTTTTTGTTTGTTTTTTTTACCGGATCATTCATTATTATCGGCATTCCTTACTTCAGACTATTTGTAACTTCAGATGCAGCATTCGTTACTTTGGATAATTCATAATTTTGGATGCATTCACATTCGTTACGTTCACCAATACCTATAATTTAATACTTTAATAGTTTATAATAATAAATAATAATATTTAATAATTCAATTATGTTAGAAAATACGAAAACCTAAATCATGCGAATGTAATCGATTCGTTAAACTCGTAGGTTGAATCTTTTTTTTGATCTTTCGGATTTTTATTCGTTTGGATTTTCGTTCTTTCGGATTTTCGTTCGTTTGGGTTTTCATTCTTTGAAAATTAGTTTTTGTATGGATTCGTCAAAATAGTTTTTTGTTCATTCGGATGCTTCGGAATGAACGAATATGCCAAATTTAGTTTGAAAACTAATTTGTAATGAAACAAATTGCACATGTCTAGTATTGTTGCTGACCATGTTCATCCCTTTATGACTACAGTGTACTCATCTTCTGATGGCTCCTTCCAGCAGAATAATGCACCATGTCACAAAGCTCAAATCATCTCACCACTGGTTTCTTGAACAATGAGATCACTGTACTCCAATGGCCTCCACAGTCACCAGATCCCATCCAATAACACACCTTTGGGTTGTGGTGAGACTTGCATCATGGATGTGCAGCCGACAAATCTGCAGCAACTGCGCGATGCTATCATGTCAATATGGAGCAAAATCTCTGAGGAATATTTCCAATACCTTGTTGAAACTATGCCATGAAGAATTAAGGCAGTTCTGACGGCAAAATGGGGGGGCACCCGGTACTAGCAAGGTGTACCTAATAAAGTGGCCGGTGAGTGTATTTCTTAATAGCCACAAAAAACCCAGTTTATGTGCACCATCTTGTAAAAGTAGCACCAACATCCAGCATGCCCACCCACTACAGGCTGCCTTCAGAAAACGACATGAAAGAGGAAATACAAGACTTGCCAACCTACATAAGGAGAGAACGTAGCAGTGATTTCCTTGATTTTCTGCACATAGGAAAATTGAATTACGGATTACTGCACAGATTTGGAAAAAATACAAACGCAAACACGCCAAGATTGAAGGAAGAATACACATGCCTCTCATACTTAGACAATACTTGCTTATCCCGAAGTTCAGCTTTAACATCACTACCTACGAAATTATTTTTCAAAGAGACGCGTTGACTGCATATGAGATAAAACTACAAGGTTTGCTTCAGTTTAGGAACGAATGTTTATGCCATAAAAGTTAGTAAAGAGACACCTACTGCACATAATTATATGTAACAAATGTGTATTTAGATAACAAGTGAAAATGCATAATTTATTAGCGCGAAGTGTTGGGTAATTACCTGCACTCTGTTAGAGGCTCACAGCAGGTTGGGTCTCGCTCATTCATTGTGAAAGATAAAGGGGTTCCGAATGCAATTTTGTGAGTAAATCTGCAATTACTTACTGAGATCAGACAGGGGATATCTGCCAGATTCTATGCTAATAAACAGGCAAAGGCACAATCTGCTTATTTGCATTAACTCTCTAGATAAACACAGTTTAAAGAAGAAAAAAAAAAACTTTTTTTGTCTTAGTAAGAAAATTATTTTGGGATTTAACTTTGCTGTTGGTGTTTAATATGGAAAAAGATAATGCAACTTTTTAAACCATTTGAAACTAGGAAACATTTGAAAGTAGAAATTTAGGACAATGCAAAATAAAACACCCTTCAGCCAGGTTATTTATTTATTCAAAAAGTATTACACGCATTTTAGATATTCTTCCTATAATTACCTAAATTCTATATTTATTTGCTCTTTTCATAATTCACTCTGCAATTAAACGAGGATTACAGCCAGAGTGCTGGCAAGCCAACCAGGTTTTTTTTAACAGGATTGGACAGTGTTGTCAGCCTAAATCTATGCGTGCATTGGGGTTAATACAATACCAAGTCATGTCTGCACCTTGATACAATAATAGCAACAGGTGAAAATTCCTATCTGCCTTCAGGGCTCATTGAACTCCATGAGCAGTTGTCAAAATGTATACATGGAGAAGTGACTATGACATTACTATTGCCATGCACACAGCATTGGTAAAAAAAAAGTTAGTGGTTGACCCACGGTAGACAGTATTGGAAAGCTTTTCCATCATTTCAGCTAAATTAATAGACAATAAAATAGTCCCAAACCATTTTAGCTCTTCCACCTATGGACCAGAGAATTTTTTTTACATTTCTACTACACTGCCTATTCAATTTGCATTCAGCCATCTTTACTCTGACACCCCTAACTAAAATCTAGTGGAACCAATTGCCTTCAGAAGTCACCTAATTAGGAAATAGAGTCCACCTGTGTGTAATTTAATCTCATTTTTCCATTTTCAGTTTGCGAGAAGTCATGTGGGGGCTGTTCAATCCATCATCCGAAAATGGAAAGAGCATGGCACAACTGCAAACCTACCAAGACATGGCCGTCCAACTAAACTGACCGGGCAAGGAGAGCATTAATCAGAGAAGCAGTCAAGATGCCCATGGTAACTCTGGAGGAGCTGCAGAGATCTACAGCTCAGGTGGGAGAATCTGTCCACAGGACAACTATTAGTCGTGCACTCCACAAATCTACACAAAGACTTAATGAGTGGCAAGAAGAAAGCCATTGTTAATAGAAAGGCATAAGAAGTCCGGTCTGCAGTTTGCGAGAAGCCATGTGGGGGACACAGCAAACATGTGGAAGAAGGTGCTCTGGTCAGATGAGACCAAAAATTAACTTTTTGGAGTAAAAGCAAAACGCTATGTGTGGCGGAAAACTAACACCGCACCTCACCTTGAACACATCATCCCCACCGTGAAACATGGTGGTGGCAGCATCATGTTGTGGGGATGCTTTTCAGCAGGGACAGGTAAGCTGGTCAGAGTTGATGGGAAAATGGCTGGAGTCAAATACAGGACAATCTAAGAAGAAAATATGTGAGTCTGCAAAACACTTGAGGCTTGAGCAAAGGTTTACCTTCCAACAGAACAATAACCCTAAACATACAGCCAGGGCTACAATGGCATGGCTTGGATCAAAGCATATTCATGTGTTAGAATGGCCCAGTCAAGGTCCAGACCTAAATCCAATTGAGAATCTGTGGTAAGACTTGAAAATGGCTGATCAGACTCTCTCCATTAAATCTGATAGAGCTCGAGCTATTTTGCAAAGAAGAACGCCCATCTAGAGAATTTTCACTCCCTGGATGTGCAAAGCTGGTACAGACATACCTAAAAATACTTGTGGCTGTAATTGCAGCAAAAGGTGGTTCTACAAAGCATTGACTCGGGGGGAGGGGGGGGGGGCTGAATACAAATGGACGCTACACTTTTCAGATATTTATTTGTAAAAAAAATTGAAAACCATTTACCATTTCCTTCCACTTCACAATTATGTGCCACATTGTGTTGGTCTATCACATAAAATCCCAATAAAATACATTTAAGTTTTTGGTTGTAACATTACAGAATGTGTAAAATTTCAAGGGGTATGAATGCTTTTTCAAGGCACTGTATGAGCCTATTAATTTGGCAATACCTATGTCATTACTTAACCACTTAAGGACCCATCCTTTTTCTGATATTTGTTGTTTACAAGTAAAAATCATTTTTTTGTGCTAGAAAATTACCTAAAATCCCCAAACATTATATATATATATATATATATATATATATATATATATATATGTATATATATCAGAGACCCTACAGAATAAAATGGCAGTTGTTGCAATGGTTTATGCTATGTCACACGGTATCGCAATTTTTAGGGAAAAAATACGGTTTTAAAATTTTAATGCAAAAAACACAATATAGGACCCAATTTTTTGCAAAATATAAAAGATTATGTCATGCCGAGTAAACAGACGCCAAACATGCCACGCTTCAAAATTGTGCATGCCCACACAGCAGCGACAAACTATGTAAATGTTACTATCCATAGGCAACCCTTTAAAAGCCTTTACAGGTTACCACTTTATATCTACAGAGGAAGTCTAGTGCTAGAATTACTACCCATGATCTGACGATCATGGCAATACCTCACATGTGTGGGATGATCACTGTTTGCACATTAGCACAAGGGGGGAAATTACATTTTTTATTTTTAATTATTAATTAACTTATTTTTTTATTTTTACACTATTGCTTTCATTTTTTATTTTTTTTTTGTTACTTTTATTGCTGTCACAAGGAATGTAAACATCCTTGGAACAGCAATAGGGATTTTATAGGTACTCTTTATGGAGGGATTTGGGGTCAATTAGACCCCAGATCCCACCTTTGCACTTTAAAGCATTCAAAACACCAAGATCTGCGTTTTTGAATATTTTGGACTTCCAAAAAATGCCGCCAATGATAGACAGGAAAACCGGAAGTGATGTCATGTTACCATAGCAGAGACCTGATCAAAGCTGATGCAGGCATTGTATGGGTCTCCGGCCAGTCAGCGGACGAGCCGGCTGGTAGCTTGGGTCTCCCGGTGGGACGGGAGAGCCAAAAGGATCGTGGAAAGTGGAAGGGAGAACGTCCCCTCCCGCTGCTTGTAATAGCAACTGAGTGGCTGGTGGCTATTACAAGAGAGCCCACCATCGGCTCTAAAAAATGTGGACGATCACTTTAACAGCAATGTTTGGATCTGTCATGAATGGGTTGCATCATAACAGCTGTAATTTACTATTGTGTGCTGTGATCGGCCCACAGCTATTACATGGTACAGGGTGCTGTGATTGGCCCAGGTACCATGTGATAGCTGTGGGCCAGTCACAGCATCATTATAGGAAACACAGCTGTTATGAATGAAATTCATTTATAACAACTTTGCTGACATTGTAATCATGTGATCGTATATCGTTCACAGGGCGGCCGGGTACTGGGAACCGCAATCCCAGAAGAGGCAGGATGTTGTACATGTACGTGATCCTGCCTGGATGTACTGTGCTGCTCTGCCACAGTAAATGTAAATGTACTATGGCCAGGTGGAAAGTGGTTAAGCCCATTTGACGCAGTCCATGTTATTAGTTTCAGGGTTGGCAGAATGATCGAGATTGAAAAATCCTTTAGTCAAGACCAGTGGTGGCTGGTGCGCCAGCTGGGGGGGGTGGAAAACAAATCACACTACCCCCCCACGGGTGGTACCCACGGGGCCGGGCTCCCCCCCTGCGGGTGCCAATGCAGAGCAATGAGACACAGAAGATGGTAGCAAAGCACCTGACCACCCTCCCCCCCGAGCCCCCCATGGGTGGTACTCACACGGTTAGGCTCTGTGTTGGTGCCGATGCACAGCACTGCCACTGAGAGATAGCTTTGATGGGGGTGGCAAGCCGATCATCACCCCATACATCCTCCCCCCTGCCCAGCCAATACGATCGCTTCTCCTCTCGCCCAATCTCACTCTCAGGACCTGCTTCCTGATTGGCCGGGAGGAGAAGCAGGAAGACAATAGCGAATATTAGTTGTCACACAATGGGTGGGCTCAGGGCGCAATGCTTTGCGCCCCAAGCCCACCCTTTTGGAAGCCAATTAGAGCCTCAGGTTCTAATCAAGTGCTTCACAAAAAAAAAAAATTGGAATCCATGTGTTTGGCACCCTGTATGTAGATTAGGGGTCGGGCGCATGGATTAGGGGGGCGGCGCCCCCCCCTGCACCCCTAATGGCGTTCCCACCACTGGTCAAGACACTCGTAACCTGATCCCAGTTTCACATTTAGAACCATAAAATTATGAGATATAACAAAGACTATCTATATCTATCTATCTACAGTATCTATCTATCTATAGAGAACAATTTGTGCTTGAGTAGTCGTTCAGTAGTTGAAGAAAATTGTTTGGGGGGGTTGTCATTCACAAACCCCACTTTACCAGGACTTCAATTTATTGTGCAAGAGCAATATGAACAGTTGGTTAATCCTGGCTTTTAATTCTACATAGGCTGTAGTTTAACATTTACTCAATAAAATTGTCTGTTAAAGAACTTCATTTTTGTAATCCCTCACCCCCTGGGTTTATTAAAAAAAAATAAAAAAAATAATCCTTGGCACAAATAATCAAACATCTACAATCTGGAAAAACTATAAGGATACAGTAAATATATATTCAGTCTGAAAAATATTACTGTGAAAAAATCAAAGCTTTGTATGTTTACAGTATATTTAGCTGTTTCTAGTACATTCGTTACTGAAAAAAATCATGAACATTAAACTAATTTTGAGCTCTGTGAAATATTATGTGGAAGATCGCTGGCCTACTTAACTGACCATCTGTTTAATTGAGTAACCTGATGAGAAATTTCTTTCCACACTGCACCCAGCTACAGCACACTAAACACAGCTTTGTAGCAGAGCGCGGCTGGGGAGAAGCACATGACTTAACCCACATATTTACCGCGAGAAACCAGACAGACAAAGCGTGCGTTTAAAGGATTAATGATTGAGACACCAACACACATCTGTGGCTAGTTACTTGAATTAATACATTCCTGTGCCCAAATTACTTACCCACATTGCCAATGCCTTCTATACGGTGCCTTGAAAAAGTATTCATCCCCCTTGAAATTTTCCACATTTTGTCATGTTACAACCAAAAAACGTAAACATATTTTATTGGGATTATATGTGATAGACCAACACAAAGGGGCACATAATTGTGCAGTGGAAGGAAATTGATAAATGGTTTTCAGTTTTTTTTTATAAATATATTTGTATTCAGCCCCTTTACTCTGATACCCCTAACTAAAATCTAGTGGAACCAATTGCCTTTAGAAGTCACCTAATTAGTAAATAGAGTCCACTTGTATGTAATTTAATCTCAGTATAAATACAGCTGTTCTGTGAAGCCCTCGGAGGTTTGTTAGAGAACCTTAGTGAACAAACAGCAACATGAAGGCCAAGGAACACACTAGATAGGTCAGGGATAAAGTTTTGGAGAAGTTTAAAGCAGAGTTAGGTTATAGAAAAACATCCCAAGCTTTGAACATCTCACAGAGCACTGTTCAATCCATCATCCGAAAATGGAAAGAGTATGGCACAGCTGCAAACCTACCAAGGCATGGTCATCCACCTAAACTGACAGGCCGGGCAAAGAGAGCATTAATCAGAGAAGCAGCCAAGAGGCCCATGGTAACTCTGGAGAAGCTGCAGAGATCCACAGCTCAGGTGGGAGAATCTGTCCACAGGACAACTATTAGTCATGCACTCCACAAATCTGGCCTTTTTGGAAGAGTGGCAAGAAGAAAGCCATTGTTGAAAAAAAGCCATAAGAAGTTTGCAGTTTGCAAGAAGCCATGTGGGGGACGCAGCAAACATGTGGAAGAAGGTGCTCTGGTCAGATGAGACCGAAATTGAACTTTTTGGCCTAAAAGCAAAATGCTATGTGTGGCGGATCACACATCACTGCACATCACCATGAACATACCATCCACACCGTGAAACATGGTGGTGGCAGCATCATGTTGTGGGGATGCTTTTCTTCAGCAGGGACAGGGAAGCTGGTCAGAGTTGATGGAAAGATGGATGGAGCCAAATACAGGGCAATCTTAGAAGAAAACCTGTTAGAATCTGCAAAAGACTTGAGACTGGGGCGAGGTTCACCTTCCAGCAGGATAACGACCCTAAACAGACAGCCAGAGCTACAATGGAATGTCTTGTATCAAAGCATATTCATGTGTTAGAATGGCCCATTCAAAGTCCAGATCTAAATCCAATTGAGAATCTGTGGCAAGACTTGAAAATTGCAGTTCACAGACGCTCTCCATCCAATCTGACAGAGTTTGAGCTATTTTGCAAAGAAGAATCGGCAAAAATGTCCTCTCTAGATGTGCAAAAGTGGTAGAGACATCCCCAAAAAAACTTGCAGCTGTAAATGCAGAGAAAGGCGGTTCTACAAAGTATTGACTCAGGGGGGCTGAATACAAATGCATGCTACACTTTTCCCATATTTATTTGTAAAACATTTTGAAAACCATTTATCATTTCCCTTCCACTTCACAATTATGTGCCACTTTGTGCTGGTCTATCACACAAAATCACAATAAAATGCATTTACGTTTGTAGTTGTAAAATGACAAAATGTGGAAAATGTCAAGGGTTATGAATACTTTTTCAAAGCACTGTATATGAACTTTTCTCATAAACACAATGATAAAGTTCAGTTCCAAGGCTACTACCAACCTAGAAGCTACTGACCTTCCCTTTGCGGGGGTCCCATTCAAATGCATGCGTATGAGCACATGGGTATTCATGTATTGCACTTCAATGCAATTCATTTTTATTGGCATTTAACCTGGAGGACCCTTAGACCGGCCATAATGGTTCAAATCTCGGCTGGTTCAGCAGGCTGAATGTACCAATTTGATTGATCGATCAACTTGGGTAAAACCAGCCTGTCGGATTCACTTGCGATTATTGCAAATGGCTGCTATAACCACTAGCGATAATCACTGTCTTCTCCCCGTGGGGATGGCTTCCCCCTCCCGCCCCGCCGGGAGAAGACATTTGCTCTGTTAGAGGGATTCCCCTGGCAACACTGTCTGTGTTGATAGGGGAATCGTGCAAATTTCTTTCCTGTAACCCGTGATTGCAGGAAAGAAAATTGCACCATCTATAGCCAATGTTCTATCAGATTACTGCTACCCGTCAGATCGTGTAACGGAAGTGACGTTCCGACCAAAAATACTTACTACGCAGGTGCTATGTACTTCAACATCCATTCCACAGCTCTATGAGTTTTAAACACTTCATGATTTTATGGGTAGCGGTAATCTGATAGAACACCCATGAGGACATTTTACTATACCCAGCTATGTCTTGAATTTCAGAGTCATTTTAGCAATAAAGTGAGTGTATATATATAAATATAATGTATTGATATCTGTGAAGCTGTTTGGATGTTTAATTTTGAAAGCCTAAAGGTATAACGCTGAGCAGTGTGGGGTGTACCAACATGGCCTCCGCCACTTTCCTACAGCTGGCGTCCAGCTTCTTTCAAAATGTAAGAGCAAAACAGCATCACAGATGTCAATACACTATGTTTATTTATATACACTCACTTTATTGCTAGAATTATTTTAAAATTCAAGACGTAGCTGGGTGTAGTAAGATGTCCGCATGGGTGTTCTATCAGGTTACAGCTACCCATGAGATCATGAAGTGTTTGGAATGCATAGCACAGTGGAATGGATATTGGAAGGCATGGCGCATTCACAGTAAGTATTTTTTAGTCGGAACGTCACTTCCTTTACACAATCCGACGTATAGCGGTAATCTGATAGAATACCAGCCTTATTCGGTGGGTATAGTGGTGGGCTATCTGCAGAGGTCTAAATTAGAAATTAATGGGCTGCCTTAATGGAACGCACGTTCATTTGTGTAATGGTGCAAATTAAAGCATGTGCATTAACGCACAGCAGTAATGTGAATGAGCCCTCATAAAACGTAGCTTCAGAAACCCACTCTAAGCAAATGGTTGCATTGTATTATCAACATCTACACAGCCCAAGCTTTAAAACGTCACCAAAACCACTTCAACGCTGAACACTAGGATTTCCTTTATATTCAATGGTGCTCATTCACATCTGAACATTGTGTCGCCTGAAGCTTGCCGCTCCAAAAAGTACATGAGGTTCTTTAGCAGCAGTAACATGTTTTGGCCCCAATTGACTTTATCAGGAGCTCCTGAAAAAGGTGTCAAGTGCAGTTTCTAGCCTAATAACTAGCTTGGCTAAAAAAATGTTTAAAAAATGTCTCAAGCCAGAAATAATCAAAAACGTCTATACAAATGCTAAAAAAAGGCCAGAAAAAGGACCAAAGGTGCTCTGCTCAAGTGTGAACAAGGCCTCAATTTTGAAACTGCTGATCGGTGGGGTACAAGTGCTGAGCCCCCAATACTACCAGTCAGCAGCGTAATTAGGGTTGCCACCTTTTCTTTAAGTCAAACCCGAACACTTTAGCGGCGCACAGCAATTTTTTTTACAGTATAAACTACACATATATTTTGCTATTAAATAACATTTCTAATCATATGAAGTTAATAACAAGAGGCCCCCTTTACATCAGAGTCCACAAAGTTTCCCTTTCACATATGAATCCACAGAGTTCCCCTTTTGCATCTGAACTCGCAGAGCTCCCTTTCCCCGTAAGGAAAGGACTCTGCAGACTCTGATGTAAGGGAGAACTCTGGGCACTCTAACACAAGGGATGCTCTGGCAACACTGATTTAAGGGGGAACACTGAGAACGCTGATGTACGGAGAGGACTCTGATGTAAGGGGGAACACTGTGGCCTCTGGGGTAAAGGGGAACTCTGATGTAAGGGGTGCTCTAAGAGCCTTTATTTACAATAGTGTACTCACTCAGAGGCAGGAGAGAGAAGGGGGGAGACATCAGTCACAGACAGGGATGGATGGTGAGCTCAAAATTCCAGCCCCACTTACCTTTTCTGAGGCACAGATCCTGGAATTGGAGTGTGGGTGGACACAGAGGGGTAGGGAAAGGAGGAAGAGGAGCAGATCTCTCCTCGCCTGTCTCTGTGTGTGTGTGTGTGTGGGGGGGGGGGGGTTAGTGCTGGCTTTGGGCAGTGTGAAAGAGAGTGTAACAGACACTCTAAGCTCAGAAAACTGCAGCCAGCAACCCTGCTGGGAAGCCATAGTTTGGTCTGAATAATGTGACCGGGTTTCAGGCAGTCTTAAACCCTGAGGTATGATTCCAAATCTGAACTGTCCGGGTGAATCTCAGACAGGTGGCAACCCTAAGCATAACATGTGCACGGTTCTTCAATATTCTTCAATTTATATCAATAAATTTGAAGCTAAATCCTAGGCAAGGCATAGCTCAAATACAAAATAACATGAACAGTGTTATAGTAGCTGCAAGAAATATTTCTAATTCTGTTTGGCCAGTCTTGCAGTCCAGGCACCCCTGTCAGGCAACATAGCCAAGTGGCCTCACTTTTCTGTACTGCAGTTAAACAAGAACGGCCACTGGCCAGCCACCACTCTGCTGATTGGACAATAAAAAAGCATCCCTACTGTTCTGCTCATTTTGCTCTCTCTTCCTGTCAGTAAGCTCCCTGTGTGAGAAAAAGAGCACTGTGCAATGCTGCAAAGCTAATATAGAGACAAATTAAGGTATTCAATACTCATGCTATAAACAAATGCCATGTGATGTTCTCTGGGAACACACGAAAAAGTGTATTGGAATTGTACTGTCTCTATTTATTTTATAAAGTGCTTGCAAACTGTTGACGCTATATAAATTCTGAATATTAATAATAATAATATCTAAAACCAAGAACAAAAATAAATTATATGTTGTAGCCAGTGTTAATTTCGTCAACGAAAACATTTTCATCAAATTTTTCGTTAGCTGCATTTTTACAGTGACGAAAACTAAATGAAAAGTACACCACATTTTTGTCCACTGACGAAAACTATGACGAAAATCAATTCTGTTTTTGTTAACGAATGAAAACGAACAAAAAATGTGAGGCTGGGATGTTTACCCTCGTGAACTAACTTCCGGTTTCCACGGAGCTCCTCCTGCTTCCGTTCCTCAAAAGCAAGCAACTGTGCAGCCAGCATTACAGGCCTCCGAGTCCTCAGATGACCACCCAGAGCAGCACTTTGCATTATAGGCCTCTCGAGTTCCGATGACAGTCACACTCCTGACTCACGAGTCACGTTGACGACCGTCCAGAGCAGAGAGCACCCACTGTGAGTATGTACATTACAATTACAGGCCTGAGGCCTCCCCTCCGACCACTGTCTGTCCAGAGCACTGTGTGTGCATTACAGGCCTCCTCTGACCACTGGCATCCAGAGCATTGTGCATTACAAGCCATCCCTCAGACCTGAGACCACCATCCAGCACTGTACAGCATTACAGGCCTCCTCTGACCACTGACATCCTGAGCATTGTGCATTGCAGGCCCTCGCAGTCAGACCTGAGACCACCATCCAGTACTGTGCAACATTACAGGCCTCCTCAGACCAGTGACCACTGGCATCCAGAGCACTGTGCTTTACAGGCCATCCCTCAGACCTGAGACCACCATCCAGCACTGTGCAGCATTACAGGCCTCCTCTGACCACTGACATCCAGAGCACTGTGCATTGCAGGCCATCACAGTCAGACCTGAGACCATCATCTAGTACTGTGCAAGATTACAGGCCTCCTCAGACCAATGACCACTGGCAACCAGAGCACTGTGCATTACAGGCCATCCCTCAGATCTGAGACCACCATCCAGCACTGTGCAGCATTACAGGCCTCCTCTGACCACTGGCATCCAGAGCACTGTGCATTGCAGGCCATCGCAGTCAGACCTGAGACCATCATCTAGTACTGTGCAACATTACAGGCCTCCTCAGACCAGTGACCACTGGCAACCAGAGCACTGTGCATTACAGGCCATCCCTCAGATCTGAGACCGCCATCCAGCACTGTGAAGCATTAAAGGCCTCCCCTGACCACTGGCATCCAGAGCACTTTGCAGCATTACAGGCTTCCTCAGACCACCGTCTAGAGCATTGTGCGTTACAGGCCTCCTCAGACCATCCAGAGCGGCAAAATCTGTATCTGTGAGTTTTTTTAAACCTTAATACCACAAATAATAACATAATAGAATTCTTTACACCAGGAATATATAAGAGGTTTGGAAATTCTAGAGAAGTGTTTAAACAATGCATTACAATTTAACTAAACCCATTAGATTTAGTTGCCTAAAATGATTTCAGTCGACTAAAATGTACTGCAGATATAGTTGACTAAATATGACTAAAACTAAAACAATTGAAGATTACTTAAATGGGACTAAAACTAAAATGAACCCCAAGTGATGTCCAATAGGATGAAACATGTCGGGTGACTGCTGACCCCAGGTCATTACGCTGTGATTGATCCATGTTTTTGTTGAGCTCGATTTTACTGATGTGATGTAGGTGCAATACTTTCTTTTTAATAAATTGTGCGTAAAGGTTTCACACTATGTGCGGTTTCTTATTTTATGAATCATTGGATGATATACTGAATACGTTCTGGAGGAAGAAAGGTCCGGACTAGTGATTCATCCCCAAGTGGTCTCCATATTTGCCAGTGAATCTACCCTTGTGGCCATTGAGGGAATCAGGGAGAACAAAATCCATCCCTGGACTGGAATATCTCCATATCTGAGTGGATTTATCCCAGGCTTATTATACTTGGTGTTCTGGTAAGCACATTATATGCTTTGGTGGTGGTGTCTCACAACATTGGTGACCAACCGGCTACTTATCTTCACTTAAGACTCTTTATTATGAATTTTTGGATTTTATCTATGGACTGTTAACACATTACACACACACACACATATATATATATATATATATATATATATATTTTTTTTTTTTTGTATTTTTTGCACACTTCATACATTTTGCATTTTTACACATTCACATGCACTTTATTGGGATCGTTATCATAACGTGGAGTGTGTTTACAAAAGACTGGTTTACTACTATTTATTCATTTAACTATTTACTTATTGTAGAAATGAATGAATTTCTGCACTGTTTGCACTTTATTTCTTTTGCACTAAGGTCATATAGCTGGACCTATGTTGTGGCACAGTGATTTTTTTATGTGTGTTAACTTTCAAGGTAGCGCTACACTTAAATTGCCATATGTATTTTGCACACTTTTTGTTTGATTGTGGTGTTAGCTGCTAATTTTTTTCTATTTTTTCCACTTAGCGCAGTATATACCAATTTACTAAAACTAAAATGGCATTTTAGTCAAAAAACAAAGACTAAAACCAAATTGAAATTTGCTGCCAAAATTAACACTGATTGCAGCTTAACCACTTGCCGACCGTCAACCGCAGGTTGACGGCGACAAGATGGCTCGATATCGCAAAACGCCGTCATGCGACGGCGGCTGCAAGATCGTGCACTGTGAGCGCGCGCACTCACTGTGTTCGGGGGGGGGGGGCCAGGGAGCAGGTGCAGTGGACTCAATCTCCGCCGGCTACCCGCGATGCCCCCCACCGCAGTGAAAGAACGGAGGTCCGTGTAAGTAAACACGGATCTCCATTCTGTGAGAGGGGGAAGGGCTGTCATCACAGCCTTCCTCTATATGGAAGCTGTGATCGCTCCCCTTCCCACACACAGTTAGAACACGCCCAGGGAACACAGTTAACCCTTAGAGCGCCCCCTGCAGGTTAAACCCTTCACTGCCAATGGCATTTACACAGTAATCAGTGCATTTTTATAGCACTGATCGCTGTATAAATGCCAATGGTCCCAAAAAAGTGTCAACATGGTCCGAAATGTCCGCTGCAATATCGCAGTACCGCTAAAAATCGCAGATCACCGCCATTACTAGTAAAAAAAAAAAAAAAACCCAGAAATGAATTCTCATCGTCCGTAAACGCGGCCACTTTTGCGCAAACCAATCAATAAACACCGATTGTGATTTTTTTTTATCACAAATATGAGGAAGAATATAAATCGGCCAAAACCGATGAAAAAAAATGTTTTTTTTTTTTTTTTTTTTTGGATTT